>CM076582.1:178393919-178485309 GCA_034641835.2 Pinus albicaulis | reverse complement strand
TGGTGTTATCACTCAGGTTTTCCTAGAAGTTGTGTAAGAGGAAAGTATACCCGAGGTAACCACAAACCAACCTTTTAGATGCAGAATCTAGCCAATCTGCATCCAGAGAGGGCTCTCTCTTTATGATTTATCTTTGTTCTTGGAAAGTTTTAGGCTAGTTATAGATTCAAAGTTTTTTTTGGGAAAATGGTGGAATCCACAAACTAAGGGCAAGGTTGAGGGCTTTCAGTCCATTGGGCTATGGAGTCAAAGGATGGCTTTACTGGATTTCTATTCTACGCACAAGATGGCTTTACAGGGCAAGATAGCTAGACAGAGAACAATCCTTAGAATTTAAAGTGGATGGGATGATTTTGAAGGGATGAAAGGCGGCTAAGAATCTTTCACCATGTTCAAAAAGAGAAATGAGATGATTACAAACAAAGAGAAATGAAGAATTCTTTATTATAGTAATCAACAATGTTTAAATTAGCAAAGCAAGAGCATTTAAGAATTCATGCTTATAACTAATTCAGAGGAAAACATTAAGAACAATCACATCTGAAATCAGAGTACAATTAAGTAAATTCTGATTCAATGCTTTATGTAAATTATTCAGAAATGGACATAATGATATTATAAACTGATAAAAACTTAAGACAAAGGGTAGAAAGACTTATTGAACTGCAGTCCAACACATGAATCCTGCAAAAAGTCCTGTACTTCAAATCGTCATCCAGTAAGCCACGAATAAATTTCTCCAAAATGCTTTTATTCCGAAAATCTCAATGTTACAATAGAGTAATAGAATCCACCCTCAACACTCTCTTTGAGGGTTTATTTATACACAAAATAATCTTAAACAATCTTACACTATCTTAGCCAATAACCTAGGCTGACTTAAAGCATAATTTACAAACAAACAAGAGACAAATGGTCTCGTGGATAGAATAATGGGCAACTGCCGATGTGCTGTTCCTTTCTTCGTGGATGTGCTGGAGGTAAGTGCTGAAATAGGGCTCTGTGCTGTCCCTTGCAGTATTTCTTTGGCTTGTTGGACACTCTTTATTCCCACGGATACTCTTTAACCTTTTCACCTGATACTCTTTCATCTGTTTTCCTTTTTTCTTTTCACATAATAGTAAAAGATAAAATTCTCATGTTGAAGATAATTTTCATAAAATTTCCAACATTTCTCTCCACCATGGATCATCAGGTATCATAGTTCTTCTGAGCTTTCTTAAAGTTTCATCTGCTTCAGTAAGTTTATAAAATGTAGGCTCATTCGGAAATAGATACTTTATTTCATGTTCCATATGAAATAAATTCCTCACTTTATCATAGATACTTTTCCCGGTTGGTAATGTCGATTCTGACGAGCTAGCAGAACAAGCAGCTGTATTTTTAGCATGAGCCTTTATTCTCTTCACATAGGTTTCCAAGTCTATTATTTGATCTTCTGTGAGCATGGGACTTGGTAACCCACTATCCAACAAAGCTTGAAATTTCTCTCTGAAAATGTTGATATCAACCAAAATGTCTGTGCACTTTCTTTCTAAATTTTTCATGAAAGTCCTCTTGGTGAAAACTCTCTTTACTTCCAAAACTGTGCCTGTCCTATCATCAATTCCTAACACTGCAAGCTGTTGCTTTGTTCTGGAATTCAAAAATTGAATGAGCTGATTGGCCTGCTCAGGCCTGCCTCTCAATTCATTTCTGGTTCTGTTTATTTCTTCTTGGGCGACTTTAACCAACTCATTTTTCTCAAAAATAGCTTGAATAGAGGGCCAAATACCCTTTATTAATTCAATGATGTTACCCCAAAGAATGTCATTTATTTCATTTAAAGGCTTCTCCAATGAAAGATCTTTTTCCAAAGCCTGAACCAATTTTTCCAACCTTTTTATCTCCCTGGTGTTATCAGCAGCTGTCTTTTTAGCTGTGTCATATTTTTCCTCCAATTTTACTAATTGCAATTTTGTTTCTTGGAGTTCTGTAACCCTCAGTTGCAAACTCTCCATTTGTTTTATTAAGTCCTCGGAACTCAAGCCAGAAGTATTCACTTGAGATGGCTGTATCTGCTACCCTGTTGTTGTAGTACCTGTTGTTGAAGTCTGCCTGATAGTTTCCTGTTCCTGCAATGCTTTTTCCAATTCCCTCTCTGTTTCATTTAGTCGCTCAGTCATATTTAGAAGTAACTCCATTATTTCTTCCTGTGAATTACCTTTTATAACTTCTTGGGTCTGAGGGTACCTCAAGGCTGGTAATTTTAGCTGTTTTCTGAGTGCAGCTATATCATCCTCTTTATTCTTTATCAATGCCTCAATACCTTTAATGTCTTTGGGATTATGACCCAAACCAATGATTATTTCTTCTAAAGACTTTATTCTATTATCTTTGGCCTGTGAGGAGGCCTTCTCAATTTTCAATTGTGCAGTAGTGTTATTCAAAGAATCTTGCAGCGTTATAGCTGTCATGGCCTTGTTGGTGAGAGTAGAATAGACCATTTCCCCAGTTTGTCTGTGTAGCTCTATCTGGTCCAGGGGATGGATATCCTTTGCCAAAACTTCAAAATTTGTTCTGATGTAATCTGCTGCTGAAGTGGGCTTTGGCACCTTTGTTTTGAAGTGGCTCATCAGCATTTTGCCTTGTGAATGGTCAAATGCTGACATTAGCCTTTCTTGATTATGGGGAGCCATCTTCATATACTGATCATATACCTTCATTTTCAATGGATCATTTTTTGCTTTAATATTAATGAAGGTTCTTTTAATATCTCCAGTGTCTGTCTTTGGTGGTCTGAAAGAGGATACCTCGGTGCTTAATTGCTTTTGTAAAGCTTTCCCTTTCTGGCTTATGTTTGTTTCACTTGCTGTGCCAGTTTGCTGACTATCTTCCCTTCCATCATCAAATACTTCATCTATAATTTCTACATCTGGAGGTGGATCTGATTTGTGTTTTTTAGTTTGATGTACCTGTGAGGCCCCTTTTGGAGGTGTGGTATCTGGAGCCTGTCTCTTCTTCCCTATTTCCACATTTAATGGAGTTTGCAACTCTGGAACTTGTGGATGTTGTGCCTGAGTGGGAGAAACCTGTGATTGTTCAGGTGTTTTGGAAGTTTGTGGTTTCTCAGCCATGACCAAAGTTTCAATGACCTGAACTGCAGGTTCTTTTCCTTTACCCTTGGGTTCTGCTACTACTGATGGACTGCTTTCCTGTAATGCTTGCTGTAGAGTTGTTGCTGAAGATGTACCAATGTAGGGTACCTGCATTTGACCACACGTTTCTAGGTCAAAGTTCTTCTCAACATCTTTCATAATTTTATTCATTTTGTCAGCTTCACTTTCTTCCTCAACAAGTGTTCCTTCAACCCATTCATCTTGATTTGCATACTGTTCTAGATCAGGAATCTTATGGTGTAAATAAGGAGATGATTTATTCTTTAATCTCTTTTCACAAATAAAACCAAAGGGGTCATAAGGAACCCAACGGAAAGATGTTTGGAACTTTCTCTGTAATAGATTTTCTGCCTCTCTCTCAGCCCCCCTAGAATTGCAGATGAAAGGACCTAATTGGCTTTTGATCCTTAACTGAGCTTTCTTCTTTACATTACAAAAATGGATCACATCTGAATTGTTCATTTGCCTGAAGTATTCCAAGGCAAAAATCCTCATTGGTACATATCTGGGTAACTTGAATGGATGTAATTCACATCCATAAATCTTGATGACTGTATGGTTTTGATACAAATACCAATCCCCAACCTTATAACTCTTTGACAGTTGCAAGGTCTTTCTAATTTCATTAGTGAGTCTTGGGGGAGGAATTCCTGTTAACAAAGTTGTTGCAGGATAAACAAACTGATCAATGAATTCAGAGTAGGAGTAGGGAGAATCGGAGGAAGAATGAATGATGGGGGACCAAAATATGACTGACCTGGGATTTCCCTTGGCATCAAGTTTTTGAACAGGGAAAGGAAACCTTTCTGACTGATAGTAGATCATGAGATGATAGATAACTGAGGAGTACTTAAAAACCTTTTCAGTATCCAGCCTTATGAATTGATCATGGATCTTGTTGGCTATGAAGGAACTAAAATCATATTTAATCTCAGGAGGTTGCCCAGGAGTAAAAATGGATAGCAAAGCCAAGGTTATCTCATCCACATATTCACTGGTGTTGAATCCTAAGACAAAAGATATAATATTTACAATGAGTCTTCCCAATGTATTGAAAAGGTAAAAACCATAGGGAGGAGACCCTTTTGGCTGATGCTCAGGTAACATGAAATGCTGACACATGGATTTTAGCTTTTCTGGGGTTAATTGCCTGGTTTTCTCAATCAATCCTTCTATGGACAATGGAGCTAATTCTTGGTCTGGTTCAAAGTGTAACATGGCATTGATAGCCTGGGGAGTGATGGGAAATAGAACACTTTGATCAGGAGCTATTACAGCCCTCCGTGCAGGATCATAGTTTGAATGGCAAAAATGGATGATTTCTGGGAAATAAATGACTGAAGGAATGAGATACCTTGGGAGATTGGATTCCACAACCCTATAAGATCTTGCCCCTTTGAGTATTCGTCTCTGCAGCGACAATAGCTCAATAGGGGACTTTCATCAAAATGCAGGTCTTTAATTTGGAAATCTTCATCTATCAAAGGTAAATAGTCCAATTCACGGTGAGGAGCGTTCAATGGAGTGATATTCAGAGCTGCAGGGGCCTCCATTTTGGTTCTTGTGGATTCAAAATGGAGGTTTTGGTTTTTCTTACAGGCCGGGCGGAATTTCTAAAAATGAAGGAAATTGGCACAGCTCGCCAGTTCAGGGAACAATTGCACAGTCTTAAAACTTCTGGAAAGGGCTCAGTGACAATTTTTAACCACTATTTCAGCGAAAAACAAAGAACACTGAGTTTTATTTGCAGTCGGGGCGAAAAAGGATAAATACCTGCTTTTAGACGGAAGGTGGTTCTTTAACAGGTAACAGGTAATGGCAGGACTATTCTTCAACACGGGCGCAGCGGAATCTTGGAGTGAATTGGTCAATTGCAGTGGAAATTTGAAAATCGCAGCGGGAGCTCTGTCGTTTTCAGAATAACGAAATAACAGGAAAAATATGGAAAAAATGGCTTTAAAAAGAGTTTTTTATTTTTTCGAGGGATGACGTCATCGACGTATGGGAGTGACGTGTGCTAGGTCGGGTGGTAAGCGGTAAGCGAGAAGTCCCCGCACCGCTTTTGGTCGAGGGTGGTATTGATCGCGGGGGGAGCGATTCCACAGAACGTTTGCCACGTGGATGTCTGACTTTTCAAATACCGCTCGTTCCCCGCTGATTAACATTCTCACAAAGGATGGCTAGCGGGGTTCACGTGGACCATTGATCTGCGGAGGGCTGATCCGACGTCTGAAGCGATGGGGGAATAGGCGGAGGTTTCAGATGTTGGCCCGTCGGGCTTTAAAACAGTTTCACGTGTAATTTAATCACCCCGGGAGATTTTTAATAGGAGGAAAAGGTTATTAATTAGTCCTGATGACTAATTAATCCCGTGTGCGTAATAAAAGGGGTTGCGGCGGGGTTTAGTGAAATGGAATGCCATGTGGATAAGCCATGGTGGCACGAAATTTCCCGAAGTTTTATTGATATTTTTGTATTTAAACACACATATCGCATGTTTAAAGTTTTTACATATATATTTTATTTATATGGTAATAAACAATCATTATTTAATTACCATAAGGGCGGGATTATAATATATTGATAATTTTAACCAAAGGGCATATAATGGGTTTTTATTTTAAATGCGCGGGGATATAAAATACTTTGGTTAAACTTTATAATAGGGGGGTTTTTTGGGTTATTTATAAAAAGGGATTTATATACTTAGGATAGGGTATTTGACTAAGGATTTAGTAAATAAAGTTAAACATTAATATGACAAAGGGACAGGGAAACTCAAAACATTTTTGCACATCCAAGAAAGTGAAAAATTTTGAAGTAAATTGCAATATCTAATCTTCAACACTTACTTAGAATAGCAAGTTATCTTGAGGGATTTTTATGGAATTTTGCATGATGTTCCTAAGTAAAATGGGATTTTACTTAGGACAAGGTTAAAGACGGATGATTATAATGATGAATTATCTCAAGTACTTAGGTCTTTTTTGATCATTAGGCCGAGGGTCCGGTCCCTCCAGAAGTCAAGGAAATGCCTTGAGCCCCTTTGATCTCCAAATACCTTAGTATTTTGGGGGGAGATTAGTAAAACTTTTGAGGGGAAAGTGATGAGGGAAGTTAATGAGTTTGACTTTGCTTGCTATGATTTTCCAGTGTATTTCCTGCTTTAGTACTTGTGATGAAAGTGAAGGATCAAAAACATGTAGCAGCATCATTCATCAGATAACACTTTGCAGCACCATCTACCTACCCTATCTACTTAACACTACCATTTTCTCTTCTTTATTAGGGTGCATTAAACTTGCAAACCCTTATCAATCTTTTCTTTTTTACAAGTCAAATCTATTTAATTCTACCCTTATTACATCCAAGGGCTCAGATTGAACTGTTGAGCACCTTTTATTAACTCTACCTATCTACTTATCTGCCAAGATTAAACTGTTTGGCTAGATATTTATTCTCTAATCTACAACATGAAATTAAAATATGACTAAGCCAAGTTTAAACAGTTTGACTTATTCATGAATTGTGGCAAAGGTTTGACAAGCTGCACACAATTTCTTTATTACAAAAAATGACATAGTAGTGGCATTTGAATTTGCACACTTTCCTTGGTCTATTTTTGCTTGGGGTTCATTTCTTTCTCTTTTTTGACCATTTTATTCTTTTTACCCTTTTATCTTTCTTTTAGGGTATACCCTCTTTACATTTTTTTAAATTTTTTGATTTTTTGGTCTTTTTAAGAATATGGAACACCTTTGCTCAAGAAAGAAGGTTTGAACATATTCCATAGTTCAATCAAGACAATCATGAAAGATGAAACCTATTGGTATAGGAGGCTAACAACTGATGGTATAGGCTAATAAGTCACCATACCAAGTAGATAAAATAACTAAGGTACTTCTATAAGTTCCTCTTCTCAAAATATCCATCACATAGGTGTTTTCATTAAACTAACAAAAATAAACCCTTAGTTAGGCTATAAGTATGGAAGTAATGCCGACCTTGCAAATTCCACACTTACCTAATCCATGCTTTGATGATTATTAGGAGCCACCCTTGTAATAGCCTCGGGTTAAAAGATCCTGTAATAAAAGTTAATAAAGGAAAAATAATACCACGGTAAAGGGACACTTATTCCAAGCTAAAAGTTGGGCAAAATATCCTAATGGGCATCACTTGTTGTGTTTTATGGCTAAGGGGAAATTGGAAAAGGAAAAGGCAAATGTTTTGAAAAGGAAAAAGGTATTTTTGGCACTTTATTTTATGAAAATAAGGAAAATATGAGAAAAGGAAGGTGAAAGGTAACACGTTGCATTTGAGGAGGAAAATGAAGGAAAATAATGGAAAATTGAAGAAATTAGAGACCTCATCAATAAAAATACCTCAGGGCATCAGTTGGTATATTTTTGTCAGTTAAGTTTTGTAATTAGTCTCAGAGAGGAGAAGAGCACCAAGAGGAGAAGGAAATAAAGAAATCAAAGGAAGGATAAGGAAAGAAAAGGAAGGACAACGAAAGAAAAGGAAAGCAAGGATCAAGCAAGGAAAATTTGGATGAAGCAGCTTTAGCATGAATACATGCAGGTAATAGGTTGCATGTATGATTTCCTAGTTGTTTTTGATATGCATGGTATGTGTATGTTGTTATTCGGTTCTTTTTTCGTCATTGGCATGGATTTTTCCAGGTTTCTATAGTGGATTTTAGACTTTCCTTGCCATTTCACGATAGCCATGGTGTGATGGGATTTGTCTCAGTTTTAGCTTTGGATTGTCAGAATATTTTGGATCTGGAGGTGGTCTCAGGAAAATTCCCTAAGGCCTAGGAATTACTTAACCTATAATGGTCGGAAACACGATAAAGCCTGAAGGTGGAGACATGAAAATTCCTCAAGGTATTGGAGAACAAATTTTGAGGCATCCAAAATCGATTTGGTTTTGTCATCTCGGCATTGGTTTAGGTGAGATCACGGTATGGTGAGGGTGGAGGTGGTTTAACCTCTAGATTACCTTGGTTGTTTTGGATTGATTTTTCCTATGATATCCCACATTCATGCTTACTATATGGCACGGGGGTGATTGGCTAGAAGAAACATTTGGTTCAACCAACCTATGGTTGATGGTATGTGGAAGTCTTGAACCTAATTGGATTTTTACTATGTTTAATAAGAGCTAAGTTTCTTTTTCTTTTGATGAGTAAATGTACTTTTAATTATGTGGATTTAATGGTTGTTCTCTCATTATTATTTATCTATTCATATTCTAGTTATAAGCATTCTTATATGATAGTTCTTAGCCATGGATATTTTCATTTTTTTAATTGTAACTGAATGAATAATGAATGAAAGACCTAATTGGTGTTATGACAGATAATGTGAGAAGGTAGTGACCCTTCTCATTAAACCTCATATAAGTGTTCATCTCCTTATGTTAAAACTTGCATTCATGACGTCTAGGTTGCATGTTTACCAAGCGTTTAATGTAATTTCAGTCCTGGTTGGGGAAAGTCAGGTCAAGTCCTAGTTTCAGTTATGGTTTAGAAGAATTTTTCCATATTATTTATCATCTCTGGAAGTTTCACTGAGCTCTAGGCAGAGGCCTAAGTCCTGGACCTGAAAAAGTGGCTCAAAATTAAGGGTCGCTAGCATAGAATGAGCAAAAAATTCCATAGTCACTTCAAGCTCATAGTAACTTGGAGGCCTTGGAAAGAGAATGACTAGGGCTCTAATTTAGGGAAAAATAGATTTATCTCATGGGTTGGACACATGGAGGGGTTTTACCCCAGGAAAGCTGATGAAAGCGAGTAAATGTGGGATGAGGTGTGTTACAAGGTGGTATCATAATGGTTTGCACTCTCTTTGGATAAAGTTTTATGTTTTCAAGGTTATGGTTTTCATGCATGGGATCATGTTATACAGTTGGTATGGTCATGCTTGATGTTGTTATGTTGTTATGTTGTTATGTTTCTATGTTGTTATGTTATATGGATATGCTTATGATGATACATGTACATGCTAATGTGGATTGATATTGCAGATGAGATAAGCCTCCCCTCAACATATACAGGTATGGATTTGATTTTGGTATCTCTTTGGTTTATCTAACATGGTACACTTGCAGGAAGAAGATACTCCAAGATGAAAAGAAAAATGGTAGACTACAATTCCTGTGACCCTCCCTACAGATCAGTTGGGAGGAAAGGAGAATATTATTCTCCTGGTATAGAAGATACATTGAGGAGATTGAGGGAAGATATTATAAGTTGCAAAGAAAAAAATGACAAGTTGTTTGAGGCTCAGGAAAGACTTGTAGGAGATCAGGAGAAGCAGGTAGAGTTTAATTTGGTGATCCTTCAGAGCTTGTAAGAGCTGTAGAAACAGGGACATATGAGAATCAGTAAAGAGCATGAAGAGAAAACTAATGTATCCTATGGTAGAATATATCGGTCTGGATATAGGTTGGATATAGGGGACACATTAGAGGTGGAAGATCACTCTATACACCTGATAGTATGATTGGTATGTATGGGTATCATTCTAGTTCCTCATCCAGGAGACATCATCACAGTAAACATTGTCATCATCCTTACAAGTGGAGGGACTATTTGCCTCAAGAATTCAAGAAATTGAAGCCACCTACGTTCGATGGAGAGATGAATAAGTCAAAATATGCAGTGGCATGGTTTCTTTGGATGAACATGCAGAGGTATAGCTACTCTAAGAACATGAAAGCCAAGATAGCCACCTTCAGTATTAAAGGGAAAGCATATATCTGGTGGGAAGATATGAATAATTTCAAGATAATTTGGGAGGAAGACTTGATTTGGGATTATTTCAAGAGGATATTCATGAAGAAGTACCTATCAAAGAGGTACTATGATTACATCGATAAGGAGTTTTATGAGCTACAGACGGGTTCTATGATAGATGATGAGTATAATAGCATATCCTTGTAGTTGTTGATATATGTTCCTTATCTCAAGGAGAAGAAAGACAAGATTCAAATATTCATCATTGGATTTCCAGTAGCATATAGAGACCATATTGAGTTTTGTGGGCCTAGATCGCTGGAAGAAGCCATCCGTAAATTGAAGCATTGTTATGAGTAGTCAAAGAGCAGAGATGAGCCAAAGAGTGATTTGAAAGGAAATGAGAAATTTAAAGGGAAGTGGCCGCCGAAGCAGGGAATACCCCGGGATGCAGGTGAGAAATAAATTTGGTTTCTTAAAAGAAGTTTAGTGAAGTTGAGAAGGTACATGGGTCACATCCTAGAGAGGATTAGACTAGAGGTTATGGTAGAGGAACGTTGTAGTGGTGGATATATGGCAAAGATCATCGCAAGAATTATTTTCCATTGTACCAGGGTGGTAGGCCTCATATCTATAGTGTTCAGGAAGTGCAGACATTTGGGGATGTTGGTCATAGCATTCCTCGTATTTATGCAGTTGTGGACAATATGAAAGAAGATCACCAAGCATATATTATTCAGATGGATGGTAAGCTTTGTGATCAAGTTATTTCTGTTTTGATTGATCATGGATCTAATTATAGTTATGTTAATCCTAACCTGGTGGATAAGTGTGCCTCATTAGGGTAATTTTGAGGCCTAAAATGGACCTCCTAAGGAAATTATAAAATAATAGTGGAAATAATAAAATAAGATTAGATTACATCATCAAATTTTAGAGGGAGAAAAGAAAAAAAACTATCTTTTCAACTCATATTTTCAACTTATTTCCTTATGGGTTTACTCAAATTTCGAGAGGGAACATTTGTTAGATGAAAATGTTTCTTCCTCATCCAATGAGTACCCATGTTTCATACTTTCAATGGACCCTGCTACACAAAAAATGAGAAATACATAAAAAAAATGTTATTGCAATCACGTTTTTTCATGTATTTCTCTTTTTTCGTGTAGCAGGGTCCATCAAAAGTATGCAACATAGGTACTCCTTGGATGAGGAATTAAATTATGCATCCAACAGTTAATCCCACTCGAAACTTGAGTAAAACCTTAGGGAGATAAGTTGAATATACAATTTGAAAAAGTACTTTTATTATTATTATTATTTTATATTTTTACTCTTTTACCCCAAAAATGATGAATCATCCCCCATGTTTGACATCATCAACTTGAATCCTATTGGTTCTTATAAATTTTATTTTATTTCTATAATTTTCTTAGGAGGGCCATTTTAGACCTCAAAAATTCTCTAATGTGAGAAAAGAAGTGCATGCATAATATTGGTTGGTGCAGTTGGCTATAGGTACTAAGAAGAGAATCCATCACTGTGTTAGAGCTTGTGCATTTGATTTGTATGGTATGCCTATAGAAACACATTTGAATGTACTGTCATTGGGATCATATATTATGATTTTTGGTATGGATTGGTTGTATCTTCACATGACCAAAGTAGATTTCTATGACAAGGCTATTGAGTTCTTGGATGATAATAGGGAAAAGAGAATCTTTCAGGGAAGGAAGAAGGCCTACATCAGTGGGGATGGTCACAGCTATGTAGGCTAAGTACAGTTGTATAAAAGAATGTGTGATTTTTGCAATTCATATTTCCAATGAAAAGGGTAAGGATGTTGAGGATGCAGAAATATTCAAAAGGTACCCCATATTGCAGCAGCTTCAGAATGTGTTTCTAGCAAAGGTTCTAGACTTTCCTCCTTGGAAGGAAGTAAACTTTTCTATTGAGTTGGTACCAGGGGCATGTTGAGAAATTAGGGATTTTATTAAAATTTCTCTTTCACTATAATTACTTGTGAGTTATTTATGCTTATTTCACTTAGATCATATATTCGTTAGATTATTATTTTTTTCATCAATCCAATTATCAAATGCACAAGTGACACAAATATTTAGGCTATCAAGCCAGGGCCAAAACCTCTCCCTCTTGGAGAGGAAAACCCAAAATTAATTATTCTTATAGATCTTCAATTGACAAGTACCATAACCATGACACATACCCTTGACACCAATATGCCTACAATACCTTGTCACTTCTCTTCTAGGCTCCTTATGTTGATATTCCTTTACTACATTGTTTTACGCCAGCACTAGTGAAACTCGGTCCCTTCTTTAACAACCCTTACTGATGTGTCTTCTATTTTTCCTTCTTAGATCTCACCTTAGCCTCTAATAGATTCTCCTTCGGCCCTCTTATTGCACCAAGTCCAATATCCTTCCTACTGTAGTAGCTTTATTTTATTTTGAGTTATCCGAGATAAGGATGATACCATAATTACCTTCTCTTAAGACTCCTTGCAAGGTCCTTTTATTTCGTTGCAAAGACATCTCCTTACGCACTGTTGTACTGTGAGCTAGGTCAAGACCTTAACTTATTCGTATAGTTATTTCTTTTTTTCAATTCGGATATATGATATAAGCCTAGACCGAGATCTCTTAAACCCAAACAGAGATCCCTTCTCTTTCCCTGAATTTCCTCTTTTCTTCCACGTTGATTGGCCTCCTTTCTTGCTTAATTACAGTCATTAAATTTCCACCTTATCACATAAATTGATCGAGTTTCTTGGTGTACAAGTGAGGTCACAATTCCTTTATATATATGGATTGTCTCCTCTATTATAGGCTAACTTGACCAACTGTATGTAGGCCAACTTTTCAAGAAGTATCTCCAACACATTTTATTTGACTTATTTGGAGCATTTTGACAAGGTCTTGGAGCATACATTTACATCAATATTTTGTCTCTTTTACAAGTGTAACATTGCTTCATATACATGAATCTAAATTATATTTATGAAAAGATGAAAAACTCCTAAAGAAATCAATACGAAGTCTTTGACCTATAATAAAAATTACTTTCTCATGAAACCCATGAGGTAAGCATTACAAAATACATTTTATTATCTTTATCTCTTCATTAAATAAATTCATAATTACAAGTCATTATGAAGACTGAACCTAATTACACTTTTCAACACTCCCTCTTAACTAGGGAGGTATTCATAATGGTACATGGTCACTCTCAATCTGAAGAGTCTCATAAGAATAATTGGATTGGTAATCCCATTTGTATAACATCATATCAACCAGCATTGTCATAGTGGAAGACCTTGACTAACAGCTCCATCTTTCCATGATATCTTTAAGCTCCAATGGTAGCGAGGCCAATGATGAATAAACACCTACATCATTGTCTCTCTTGGATCATAACCCACCCGGGTTCACTCAGGGATTTCCATTAGGAACATTCTTATCTTGGATTCCTAGTCCTCTACGACTACGCTTATCTCTGATGCCCTAATACATCCTCAAGGGTATCAAATTCTAGATTATTACCCAATCCTCCATTTTTTCTTTTGGGGTGAAGACCAGAATCATTTTTCTATCTCTCCCTCTCAACTAGGGAGGACATATTACACAAAGGAATCATTAGGGCAATTTTGAGGTCTAAAATGGGCCTCCTAAGGAAATAATAAAATAATAGCTAAACCAATAAAATAATATTTATTAATTTTCAATTCACTTTTTGCACCATAATCCATGTAACCATGGTTAAATTCAATTTAAAAGTTATACTAAAATAAAATTAATAAAAAAATTGTATTGATGTGACTATAAATAAGAATGAGTGTTTCAAGAAAAAGTCACAATCATTAAATAACTAATGCATTTGTTCTTTGTACTTAAAAAACTTAAAATAAAATATAAATATAAATTCATAAATTCTTAATTATATAATATGTTATTAATTAAAATTTATATTATTTAAATTGTATAATAACATGTAATTAATGTACTATATAAAAATAATATAATAAATGTAATATATTATTTTATGTATGAAGTTTATTCAAAAAGTGTGAAATGACATTTATTATTAGTACTTTACTTTGGCTTTAAAAGTACTTAGAGCACTACCATAGTTAACCTTGAGTTCTTATCCACCATTGAGAATGTGACAAGTAAGTACCTTTAACTCAAGAAATGCCACCTCAACCATTAGGGATGATGTCATCCCCTAAAATGTGATTGGTTCTCATAAAGTAAATTTTGATTGTACATTTTCCTTAGGAGGCCCATTTTAGACCTCAAATTTCCCTAATGGTACTCATTCATATACAATGAATGTACCTAAGCTCCCTCTCGACTTATGAATTACCAATTTTCTTCCAAGTATGAAACTTATTGTCAGGCTCCCTCTCAATCAGGGACCTATAGCAGCAATGATGAAAACACACAACTACTCATTGTTATGAAACCAGCTCCAAAAATAGAAGAAAAGAGAGATCAACACCTTATAAATAAGCGACTTCAAGGGGGAAACCTCCTTTACATTACATAAATGAAAAATTCTTGGATAATACAAATGACAAAACCTCCTTTCTATATATAGGATTCCATGGGGTCACAATATAATCCTAGTCGACCTAACAATAATAATGTAAGGGTGAAAAAATAACAATAGTGGGGTTTTATGGGGCACAATAATAACAATATGGGGACTACATGGGTATAAAAATAACAATAAGGGGGATACAATAACACAATAAGGGACTACACTATTAATATAGGGACCTAACATGCCCTCTCCTTCAAACAAGTGTTGTCCTCAATGCTTGATTAATTATGGATGCTTCTGTATAAAATTCTCATCCTCCCGTGTGGAATATTCAATGGGTAAGTTCTTCCATTTGAGATACTTTGAAATTGATATATTTGATAGTTTTCGAGTTCTTGTTCATTTTACTTCTTCATAACTTCTTTCATTGTGATGTTGATCTTCCTGTTGTTTCATTTGATCCTGCACCAAAGTTAGGTTATCCTTTGAGATTTGGAGAACTTGTTGTTGATGTTCGATGTGATCTTACACTACTTTATCATCCATATTGAATTTCATTTTATCCTTCAAACCATCCAACTTAGCCTCCATTTTTTCTTTTAAACCATCTATGTCATGTTTGATTGCTCTTTGTAAGATCGAAATTCGTTGCACTTGGTACCGTAATTTTGATATCTCATACTATAATTCTTCCTCTTCATGCGTCATAGTAGATATTTATGAGGGCTTAATGGGTATGGAATTATTTTTTGGAGGAATTATAGAACCCAATAATGATAAAAATGCTTCAATATTCCCTTGGAATCACTTCAAACTTATTTTTCAAACAAACGTTATGCAATTTTAAAAAACAAATACATACATTTTTCTTGCTTTTGAGGAGCTCGATATTGAAACTGAATTATCTCTATGATTTAGAATCTTCAATATCTGAAATTTGGTCCTATAGTATCCTTTGAAGCCTCTTTCAAATGCCATAGGTCTGACCTGATTTCGATGCTTCAAGACAAATATATAACCAATCTCCCACAATGTCCTAATTATGGACTAGTTCAGTAGAGTGAACTTGTACGACGTGCCACGTTTCATTGTTTCCTCCTTTGGCTCTGACATTGATACAAAAGAAACTACAGTCTGTTTTTTTTTTGCCACTTTTTACAGAATTCCAATCCAATGCTCAGAGAGAGAGTTATGATTATTTTCCCAAGGTCACCTCTTTTAGATGAAATTCGGGAGCCTGCAAAAACCCTAACTTCCATAGGTCATATCTCCAAAAATATTGTGAACCAAGATCTAATATTTTTACACGAAGTTCCTCATGATTTTGGCTTCGCATGGTAAAATTTTCAGCTTCCGACCTTCGTATAAAAAAATTTATAGCGAAAATCCCACGATGACCTATTTAGAGCAGCGAAACCCTAGAATCCAAAGCTCTAATACCAAATGTTATGAAACCAACTCCAAAAATAGAAGAAAAGAGAGATAAACTTCTTAGAAATAAGACACTTTGAGGGGGAAACCTCCTTTACATTACATAAATTAAAAATTCTTGGATGATACAAATGAAAAAACCTCCTTTCTATATATAGGATTCCATGGGGTCACAATATAATCCTAGTTGACCTAACAATAATAATGTAAGGGCACAACAATAACAATAATGGGATTTTATGGGGCACAATAATAATAATATGGGGACTATAAAGGTATTAAAATAACAATAAGGGGGTTACAATAACACAATAAGGGACTACACTATTAATATAGGGACCTAACGCTCATGAAGAACTCCTTTCTTTGATGTCATGAATTTCTTTGATTTTGAGGAGTCTTCATCTTTGGGATCTCTTCATAGGGCACAAATAATCCATCACTTTCATCCACGATTCATGTCTTCTATCAGAAAGGTTTCTTAGGTTTCTTAGTCTCAAGTTCTTCCATTTCTCCGGCGACATGGAATTCTTCCTTTTTCCTCTTGTCCTTATTAGATTTGGGACAATTTGTCTTATAGTGCCCAAGTTCATTGCATCCATAGCATCGTATCTTATCCATGTTTCTTCTTTTCTTCTGAGGACCAAACTTACCAAATCTTCCCTTCCTCCTTGATAAGGCAGCATAGGCTTGATTTTATTCATTTGATCATGTATCAATTTTATCTTTTAATATTGTCTCCTCTATTTTACATAGATACCATAGATCCTAGAATGGTGTTGCTTCTTTCTTCCCATAGATGCTGGAAATTAAATTTCCCCATCCCTCTGGTAGAGCATTTAGCACCATTGTAGTCATTTCTTTATCAGACATTACTTCTCCCAATTCCTGCACTTGATCTCGTATTTCAGAAATCTTCATAAAACATGAAGTGATCCTTTACTCTCTTGAAAACTTCAACTTGTATATTTCTTGTCTCAGAGATATTACTTCCCCTGCAGTACTCACCGAGAATATCTCTACCAATTTTTCATATATTTATTTTGAAGATTCTAGTTTTGATACATATGGGCCCTTTATGGATTCTATAAGAATCCTTTGGGATCTTATGTCTCCCTTCATGTATTTGGCATGTGCATGAGTATCGAATTTAGAAGTTCTAGTTGTTGACCCTTTGATATAGTCCATGACTTCATTCTCAATAAGATTTAGATCTATCGTTTTCTTCCATGCAAGAAAGTTTGAAACCCTAACCAGTTTGTTGCTTTCTTTGCAAAAAGGCATTTTTGATAGATTCATATGAAGTCATAAAGATACTTGAGTGGATGATTTTCTTCTTCTTCCTTGTTGATGATGATGTAGATAGAAGCTCCCTCTTAGATTGACTCTTTCAAGAGTGGTGTAAAGCGGTAGATCACCTTGGATCCTTGATGATGATGATGATCAGGATGACTAGATGAGTAGATGATGGCTCCAAAAATGTTGAATTTGCTTCAATCTGTTAGGTCCCTATATTACTAGTGTAGTCCCTTATTTTTGTTATTATAACCCCCTTATTGTTATTATTGTACCCCTGTAACCCCCATATTGTTATTATTGTGCCCTTAAATTATTATTGTTAGGTCGGCTAGGATTACATTGTGGCCCCATGGACTCCTATATATAGAAAGGAGGTTTTTTCATTTGTATCATCAAAGAATTGTTCATTCATGTAATGTATTGGAGGTTTCCCCCTCGAAGTGGCTTATTTATAAGGCATTGATATCTCTTTCCTTCTATTTTTGGAGTTGGTTAACTAACATTGGTACCCTAGCTTTGGATTCTAAGAATTGCTCATTTTGCTCCAAAGCGGGTCATTGTTGGAATTTTCTCTATAACACACTGTATACGAAGGTTCATAAGCTGAAATTTTTAGCACATGAAGCTGAAATCCTGAGGAACATCCTATAAAAGTTTCAGATCTTGGTTCACAAAAATTTTCGAGATATGATCTGTGTAAGTTAGGGTTTTTGTAAGCTCCTGAATTTCATCTAAAAGAGGTGACCGTGGGAAAATCATCATAACTCTTTCCTTAGGCATTGGATTTGAATTATGTGAAAATTTGTTGTAATTACACGGGCTGTAGTTTTCTGTGTATCAATTTCATATCCTAAGCACGAAACAGTGACACGTGGCACGTCGTACAAGTTTGCTCTACTAAACCAGTCCATGATTAGGTCATTGTGGGAGATTGGGTATAACTTTTTCTTGAAGAATCCAAATCAGGTCAGACCTATGGCATTGGAAATACGATTCACAGGGCTACTACAAGACCAAATTTAAAATATTGCAGATCCGGAATCACAGAGATAATTCAATTTCAATATCAAGATCCTCAAAAGAAAGAAAAAGGAGTGTATTTGTTTTCAAATTGCATAAGTCTTGTTTGAAAAATCAGTTTGAAGTTATTCCAAGAGCATATTGAAGCATAGATATTAGTATTTGGTTATAAAATTCCCCCTAAAAATAATTCAACACCCATTAAGCCCTTAGAATACTCTACTATGACTTGTGAAAATGAAGAAGTGCAACATGATATATCAAAAATACAAGAGAAAGTGCACCAAATTTCGCTCTCACAAAGAGCAACAAAAAATGAAATGGATGTTTTGAAGAAAGGCATGGAAGCTAAGATGGATGGTTTGAAGAAGGGAATGGAAGATAATATGGATGGTTTGAAGAAGGGAATGGAAGATAATATGGATGGTTTGAAGAAGGGAATGGAAGCTAAGATGGATGGTTTGAAGAATGGCATGGAAGACATGGAAGAAAAAATGGAAAACATGAAGAATGATATAAAAGCTGACATGAAAGGCTTGACAAAGTTGATACAAGAAATGATTCCTAATGGTGAAAAGATAGAAGAGGAAACTCATGATGAGAACAAAATAAATGTTAATTGTGATTTCCTAAACTCTAATGTTGGATGGAAGACCTGTGTTCAAAGATGCGATGTAGGATTTGATGGAAATGATCCTGTAACATGGATACTACGGATGGAGCAATATTTTGATCTCCATAATGTGCAAAACACACAAAAGGTACGCATTGCAACTTTACATTTAGAACAAAATACATTTGTATGGTATCGATGGCTTTGCTCCCGTAAAAAAATTGTCACTTGGTCAATTTTTACGGAGGAAATGATAGCACATTAAGAGGAAAGCTGTGGAGTCTCTGTAATAAGCAAGATTGGAAAAAGTCCGATCATAGAGTTAACATCATTTCAACCAACTTTGGGATCCTAGGATCTAGCCCTCCTGAATCCGGAGAGGGATCTCTCCAATATGTACAAAGATGGATATTGTCTTTGAAGTTTAGGGTCATGATGTTAGGCTAGTTATGAAGTCCAAGGGTTTGTTTGGTTTTTTGGATGGTTGAACATAGTTGCTGTCTGAGGCAGAAAGATCTATATGCAAATAGGTTCAAAAGTGAGAAGTTGCAAGCAATAAGAATAAGCTTTGATCAAGAAGAAAGATGATAGCAAGTTTTCAGTCCATTGGGCTATGGAGTCATAAGAGGATTTAATTGGAACAATCAGGTTCAAGAGTGGTCTATGGGGCAAGTCATCTATGCCTAAGGATCTCTTTAAATTTTGATTTATGGAATGGAGTGATACAATAAGAAAGGGAAATGACAGATGCAGAACAAAGAGCAGCCCAGGATCTGGTAAGTACTTTGAAACTAGCCAGCCTTTGACCAGGCACTTAAGAGAAACATAGAAGAAAACTAGGATCTGGTAAGTACTTTGAAACTATCCAGCCTTTGATACACTTCTGATAGAAAAAACATATAAAAACAAAGGGAAGCACAAAGATAACACAGAATGGTCTAAGATCTGATAAGTACTTCGAAACTAGTCAGCTTTTAACACATCCTAAGAGAAACAATCAAATATTTGAGCAAATAAGAAAGGGACTCAGCGCTAACCTTGATTTCCTCAGTTCATCCTCACACAACATATATTGAAAGTAACATTTAAAAATAACATTCAGCTAAGACAAAAAGATGAGGGAACGCCAACATCCCTGTACTTAAACTAAATTTAATCATTTTCAAATAACACAGTTGAAAGAAAACATTTAAATAAAGATTTCTCAGCCAGAGAAGGTTACTGATATACAGTAGGTCCTAACCCTGTTTAAACTGTTCTTTATAGTGGAAAATGAAACAAATTGAAAACAGAAACAAAATACAAGTTACAGTGAGAATAACATCACCATCAGCATAGACCAGGATCCCATAAATCAGCTTGTATTGATGCTTCAAACCAGTTACAATATTCAAATCCAGTGTTTTAATTCATCTCTCTTTCATAACCTGGGCAATCCCCCATCCAAGCATAAGGCAGAGCTCCAAGAGCATGGAATATCAGGATGTTTACAAACAGTGTTGAGGAACAACTTAACATAAGATTAGATCCACACACTGACTGAGAAATCGAAACGTAGAGGATCGTCACCCTCCTGGTCTGAAATTTCCATTAAAAACACGAACAAATGACCTTAACCCTGCAAAATACAAAAAACACGTAAAAAATCCAATTTATAGGCCGATCTGCTTTGGGGAATGTGCGGAGGAACGCGGGCCGTTAGATGGCATCATCCAATGGGTGAGATCAAATCTGGGCGGTTGTGAAAAGGTTATGGAGAAATTAAATCGGGACCGTCGATCTGCAGAAATTGACGGTCGGGATCGGGCAACGGGAAGTCAGCGGGAGAATATATGACCGGGTGATGGAATCATGAGGACGAATAATAGCCGTCGATCTACAGAGATCGACGGTGGGGATTGAATTTTGGAGGCGCGATGGACGGGTTAACGGGCGCGTATGTCCGTTAAAGGTCGAGCAAGTGGGGCAATCAATAGCCGTCGGATGGGAGGGCCCAGATTAGACGGTGGAGGTGGATTTCTCCGCGTGGTGCTGGTACGAATATTAGCACGTGAAAAGAGGTGATGGCACGACGGTTTTGAAACAGTGGCAGGGACACGTGTCGGCCAGCGTATGGAATCGCTGGCCGTCGGGAGAAAACCACCCCGGCTCGGAAGGCGGTGCGGAATGAAAAATCGGCGGTTTCTGGAAAATGGCACGAGGGAGGGGGGTCCACCAGGTGGGGCATGCTCAGCTCCGTCGGATCTGGGGATCAGATCAACGGTTCAGATTGATCGCGGCAAACAAACACGCGACTTTAAATATTTTCCATTAAACTTTAGAAAATGGGTTTTCGGGTTTTTCAAAGGGAAAAGATAAAGGCAAGGGGGGGGGGGGGGTTTGGTTTAGCACCTAAGGCCCGAACAGTGAGTCCCGACGCTCCGGTATATGGATAAAAATGGCCCAGGGGTTTAACCGGAGAGGGCTAAAACGCCAAATGCACATAAAATATGCCTTTTATATGATTTTCCAATGTTTTAAAAGGGGTAATCAAGGTTCGAATAAGATCAAAAAGTGAGTTTTTAACCTTAGGGAATGGATTTTGTGAAGGGATAAAGGGAGAACATATGTTTTTGTGGGGTTTTTATGAATAAAAGGAAAAATGGAGAATGAGGCAAGTTGGAAGAAAGGGAAAGAAAAAGGGGAATGCATGAGTACTTTGACTTGGATTTTTGTAGGATATCAGAGGTTTGGAGAAGGAAAGGTATGAAGATCTAACCAACAGTTTATGGTTTCACCAAAAAGGCTTCAAGCACCAACAACTTCAGGACTGAAATTGTTTCTTGAAGGCTACAAAGAATATTTAGCCACCAGCTGACATGATAGGAAAAATATAGGTGGCTAACAGCGGCTCCACTTGGGGATGGTGCCTTCTTGAAGGTATCAAGAATTCAGACTTGATTTCTCTGGGATGCTGACTGGTGCCTGACCCATTGCTTGCTCTTGCTTTTCTCTGAAAAATAATATCAGTCATGAAAGAAACATGAATTTCATCAATACCACTTTCTACCTACCCAATCCTACTGATCTAACATTTTTTCTTCATCAGAGTGCACTTGGATTGGCAAACTCTATTCACAACATTTTATTCTTTTGAAAAGAGGAAATCTAATCTATTTCTACTCCTTATTTCTCCCTGAACTCAGATTAAACAGTTGAGTTCAGATATTTCTCTACCTAATCTACTATCTGTTGGGATTAAACAGTCCAACAAACTTTCATTCTCTAAATTCTACAACAGAAAATTTAAAAACAGTCAAGTCAATATTGAGCTGTTTGACTTGCTGTGATCTATGGCATAAGAACAAGCTGTACATAGATTATTATTTGCAGAAAATTAAAATAAAAATTGGAAGGCTTAAGATCTGAAAGTTTCTCATCATGGCCTTCTCTTATTTTCACAACTTTTTTTTGGCTTTTGTTTGAGCTGTCTCTTCCTTGATATCTGATTCAGATTTTGGGAAAATTAGAACCATTTTTTCTCTTTTATGACTCAGAAAATAAATCAGTTTTGAGCCATCTTTATTTGGAAACTTTGGTTCAGATTTTGAGTTTGTTTGAACCTTTATTTCTAACCTAATTCTATGTACTGATAAGCCAATATTGAATAGTTTGGCAAATCACATTTTTCTACCTTATCAGCAATCAATTGAAAAGTAGTTAGTCAAGTTTAGGCTGTTTGACTAACTAGAAGTGTGTTTTCAAGAGTGGCATTTGAGCTTGCACACTTTCAGATTTGTTTCTCTTTTTGGCATGGGGTTTTGCCTTTCTTGTTTTCATTTCTGCCCTCTTTTCATTTTTTCTCTATTTTTGTATTTTTTTTATTTCTCATAACTTTGAATGCAATGGTGGATTAAATATTCACAATGGAACAGATGAAAGGCTTCAACACACAAAAATGGATCAAGAGAAGTAATGTTTAAGCATCCTGCCATTGACAGGACCCCCAAACAATTATGTTCCATCCAGCTCTTGTAAGAAGAATGAAATATTTCCAGTAACTGAATGAATAGAGTAAGGGCCAAGCCATAGATTGTCAAATTTACCATGCTTTCCCTTGTCTTCCCTCCTTGAGTCCCACTTTAAAACTTTGTCCCCAATCTTGAAATTGCTGGCCTTTGTTCTTCTATCAAATATCCTCTTGATACTATCTTGTTTCTGCAATGCTTTGTTATACACTTCCTCTCTGGTTTGCTGAAGATGAATGGTTTGATTTATTCTTCTGATTATGTCATTTTCTTCAGTCTGCAACTCTTGAATTAACTTCATAACTGGTACACCAAGGCTGTTAGGAAAAATTTCATCTGTACCATACACAAGCTGGAAGGGTGACATACCAATAGATTTCTTCAAAGTTAATCTGTCAGCCCAAAGTGCATGGATCAGCTTTGTGTGCCAAGACTTTTTATTGTCCTCCAACAGTTTCTTGATTATGTTCACTAAGATTTTGTTGGAAGATTCTGCAAGTCCATTACCTTGAGGGTAATAGGCTGTGGAGTGTCCCAATGTTATCTGATACTTGTGACAGAATTCAACCATTTTATTTGATCCAAATGCTGCTGCATTATTGGTGATTATCTTGGTAGGACAACCAAATCTGGAGAGGATGTTAGTCTCCATAAATTTTATGATAACTGAATCATTGGCCTGCCTACAAGGAATGGCTTCTATCCACTTAGTGAAGTAGTCTGTGGCAGTAAGAATCCACCTATGCTGAGCAGAAGATGGTGGATGGATTTCTCCTATGAAGTCAAGTCCCCATTGTTGAAAAGGGGCTTCAACAGTGATTGGATGCAGAGGCAGGGGTAGTAATTTTCTCTTGCCTTCAAACAATTGGCATTTATGGCAAGTAGTGGTCATTTTGTGTACATCAGGAAAAAGAGTGGGCCAATAGAAACCAGCCCTCAAAATTTTGTTGGCTGTTGACTTCCAGTACAAATGGCCTCCACACTCTCCTTCATGGAATTCCTGCTTAATCTTTTCTGCATCAAACTCAGGCAAACATTTAAGCAATATTCCACTTGTATTTCTCCAATAAAGACATTTATCAATAATGCAATAATTTACAGCCTTTAATTTTAGAAATCTTGCCTTTGTTTTTGATAAACCAGGAGGTGTATTCAGATTAAGAAAAACATAAACAATATCAGTATACCAAGGAGAATTCACAAAATGGTCTTCAATAATGGTAGCTGAGAATTCTTCTTGGTCATCCAAAGCATTAATTATATTAATATCAAGAACTTCGCAATTTGATTCAGTCATTAATCTAGCTAGACCCTGGCCTTTGATGAGCTTAGTGGGTTTTATCTCTAAATCATATTCAAGAATAACAGCAATCCACTTACCTCTCTTACCATCTGGATCCTGGGTTAGAATGTCTTTTACAACCGAATTTGGGACAAAGGCAATGATGTGTGAGTGAAGGATGTATACTCTGAAGTCTTTCAAAGCCTTTACCAAAGCAAAAGCTTGTTTTTCCATAATGTTATACCTCAAAGGGGCATCCCTCAATTCCTTACTAAAGAATGCAATAGGCTGCTCTTGTCCTTGTGGATTTTTCTGTAAAAGGACAGCAGCTATGGTATGTTCTGATGCAAATGAGAAGATATAAAAATCCTTTGAAAAATCAGGACTTATGAGAACCGGTGTTTTGGTTAATGCTTGTTTTACCAGTTCGAAGGATGTCTTTGCTTCCAGGGTCCATTTTATCCCTTGCTCCTTCTTCAACATGTTTGTGATATTCCTAAGGAGCTCAGCCAAGTTAGGGATGAACCTTCTCAAAAAGTTTATCTTCCCAATGAAAGACTGCAACTCTTTGATGTTTCGAGGATGAGAGATTTGCAATATGGCCTCAATCCTCATGGGATCAATCTTTATACCCTCCTCTGAAATAATGTGCCCAAGAAGTTTACCTTCTTGGAGACCAAATAAAGTCTTCTTAGGGTTTAAAGATATTCCAAACTTTCTGCACTTCTCGAAAACTTTCCTCAAATGTTCTAAGTGTTCTTCATCTGTTTTTGAAAACACAGTGACATCATCAAGATAGATAATGATGAAGAAGCCCAATTCTTCTGAGAATGCTATGTCCATGGCTCTCTGAAAGGTTGCTCCAGCATTCATTAGACCAAAAGGAATTTTCACATACATGAAAGTACCCCATGGTGTAGTAAAAGTTGTCTTTAATTGATCATCAGGGTGGACTAAGACTTGATTATACCCTGAATAGCCATCTAGCAAAGAAATTATTTTAGACCCCACCACCCTTTGTAAAATATGATCCATCTTGGGCAAAGGGTAGTTGTCTTTTAATGAAGCTTTGTTTAAATTTCTAAAGTCTATACAAAGCCTGATTTCTCCAATATTTTTCCTAACATACACCAGATTAGATACCCATTCAGAATACCTAATAGGGACAATAATACCCGCATCGTGCATCTTCATGATTTCCTTCTTAACCAATGGCAACTGGACAGGGTTTATTCTGCGCAGTTTCTGTTTGAATGGTTTTTGGTTTTCTTTAAGAGGGATTTTGTGCTGTATTATTTCAGTGTCATAGGATTTAAGATCTTCGTAACTCCATGCAAAAACATCATAAAATTCTTTGAACAGCTCTATGTATTTGAGTTTAATGTGAGCTGGCAAAGTTTTGGACAGTTTGATCATTTTCGGTTTTTCCTCACTGCCTATATTACATTCCTCCACTTCAGTTTCTACAGGTTCCAGTTTAGGTTTATTGGCCACATCATTAAAATCAAACAATTCTTCTAGAGGGGCCAAACCCTTGGGCAAACTATCATCCTTAGAATGTAGAGTTTCCAACTCCTCTGTTTCAGATTCTGCACTCAACTCTGTTTGGTCTCTAAATTTGCTAGTCTGAAGGTTAATATCTACAAGCTCAGGAGACGGTTCTTCTTCACCAAGAAAATTTTCTTCACTGCAGTCTGTATCATAGTCTGAATCTGAACTATGGAGTTCAAACTCATTTCTGAATTGCATGAAGTCTTCTATTTGTTTATCTCCATCAAACACCTACCAATATTTCTTGTTATTCGGGACAGCTGGTCTGAATTTAATCTGAGATGTGTCATCATATAGCATTGGGCAGGTTCTAGCAGCAAAGGCTAAATTGTGGGCTGCAATGTTTCTTTTCCTTGGGACAAAACTTAAGTTGGATTCCTCAAATGTTTTTAAAAGATCCATGACATCATTCCTGTAGGCCCTAAGTCTGGGGTGATTTTCATTATACTCCCCATTGACTTGCCTAATGATTAATTCAGAATCCCCATATACATTGATTCTCTTGGCACCTAGCTTTTTCAAGAGATGCAAGCCTAAGAGGAGGGATTCATATTCTGCTATGTTGTTAGAACACTGAAAGTTTAACTTACATGAAATACACTCTGTATGATTGTTTTCAGTGTTAGTAATCCAGACACCTGCACCAGCATTTGTTCTAGTGCATGACCCATCAAAATACATAGTCCAGAGAGGATCATTTTCAGTTTTGTCTTTTTGGTGCAAGTCCTTGGTATGAGTTGACTCCTCCAGTTTCTCATCGGGTTGAGGATTTCTCTCTTGATTGTCAAGATTTAAGTTTAATGGATTGATGACTTGGAGTTTAAGGCCTGCGTTTAGTTTTCTAGGATTTTCAGATACAGTAGACTGTTTTGGCAGTTCAGCGTTGTGTTTATCCTCCTCCGTTTCAGCCATTAATTCTGTTGAAATAATTCGTTCTGTAAGTGTTTCATCATTAAACATGATAAAATAATCAAGGCTCGTGCTTACAGTATACAGAGGAGAGTTTTGAGGCCGGTCTTGACTTGTCACTGTGAATTGCATGTGGGACTCCCTGTAAAGTATTCTAGTCTGATTGAAAACAGGGATAGTCGCATAGGTCATGTCCATTTGCATGGTCCCCTGTAATTTAGCCCCCCAAGATTTGGATAAAAGCATTCCGTACTTTGGGGGCACATCAGCCACAAAAATATCCATAACTAAGCATTTGGCTGGAATTTGGGCTAAATTAACACAGAGGTATTTGATCAATCCTAAACATTTAACTCTGCTTGAGTCAAAGGAGTATAGGTCTTTGTAAGGTCTAGTAATTTCAAGACCTAGGCTTTCCATTACAGCTTTTGGCATTAAATTATGGGAGGCACCTGAGTCATGCATAGCATTGTGTAGAATTTTGTCATGAATGTTCAAACTTACATAGAAGGGAGGGACAGGTCCCTCTTGAAACTTACCTTCAATCTTTGGACCAAAAATAAGCTCTGGTTGGTCATCATTAAGATTGAGTGTATCCTCATTTTCTTCTAGGTTCAAAGCCTTCAAAATCTTGGACCTATATACATGTTGGGCAGCTAACTCAGTCAAAGGAATAGAAATTTTGATTTTTGAGATTTCCTGTTCCAGGCTGAAAGGAATTTGATTCTTTAAGGTGTTGGTTTCAACCTTGTTTACTGCCAATTTATCAGCAATAACAACTTGCTGATTTGTTTTATCTACAGTTGAAATAGTTGTTTTACCAGGAGTACTAGCCGGGGTGTTAGTACTGCTTATGTTTGCACTCTGTTTTTCAATATTTTGAGTGCCTTTCTCTTTACCACTACCAGAATTATCAACCACTGTTTTGTCTTTTTGTTTGGCTATTTTAGGCTTGGCTACAGGGTTTTTTTGAGAAGGTTTTTCAGAGGTTTTGTTGTTGGGGGTTTGTTGATTGGATTTACTTCTGAGTTCATATTCCTTTGAAGGCTCTATGATAGCGTTTTCCATGTTCTGATAGTAATTTTCATTATCGTCTCTTTTGTCATCATAAGGTGTGTAAAGACCCTCTTTTCTATCATAATGAACCTCGAAGCTATCATCATCTACCCCAAATAAGTTTATATCATCCTCCTCTGCTATTTGATCTATTTCCTCAACCTCACTTAAATAGTTTTGATGAAAGGGAGGAGTGATCAGCTGATCATCTTCCCTAGGTCTGTTTGGAGGTTGGTTTCTTCTAACATTCTGATTCTGGTTTTGGTTTCTGTTTTGAGGAGCATTTTGATTTAGACTTGCTTGCGCTCTCTCTAGAATGCTCATTTTCTTCATCATTTCTTCCATCATTCTTTCCATCTTTGAGCTTGAAGTGGAAGGTGTGGATTCCTCTCTGAAAGATACTCTCTTTTTAGCTTTCATTCTCGCTCTCTTCTCCATTAAGTTTAATTGCACAGAGAGAGCACCTTTTTGCATATCTTCAAGGGTTGCAAAAATTATTTCTCTGAGTGAATAGGCCATGTCAGGATCAAACCCTTCGGGAAATTTGTTTAACGCTGAGCCCTGAGGAGGTTTCAGTTCAGGGGAAAGTGCATTATACACACTGTTAAATCTGGTACAATAAGCTTGTACACTTTCCCCAGGGTTCCTATGGAGATTGTTATAGTCGGCAAGGACTTGGAGAGGATTCTTCCTTACTTCCCATTTGTTTAAGAATGTTTGATGGAAGCCTTGGAGATCATTAATACTGTGGGGGGCTAAACCTTTAAACCATTTTCTTGCTTCTCCCCCCAAACTTTGAGCAAATAGTCTAAGCTTGACAGAATCATCATCAATTTCATTTCTGTCAAAGTAGTCATTCATCTTGTCCACATGTTGAGATGCTGTTATAGTATTGCTAGCATCATACAATGGAATTTTGGACTGATAGTCCTGTGGAAGGTTGAATAATGATACAGGAAGGACTAAGGGAGCATACCATGCTGCCATGATAGGTGGTGGGGGCGGATTTACAAGAGGTGGGGTGGGCTGAAATGAAGTGGTTTGAATAGTGGACGAAGGATGAACAGAAGTGGATGGAACAGCAGTAGATCTCTGAGCTGATTTTGGGTGAGAGGCACCTAAGTTAAGAAGAAAGTGTAAATCAGGAGGTGTTGATTCCCTATTCCCACGGTGTTCACTTGTTTCGGGAGATGAAAGTGAAGGCTCAGAATCTAGCTAATCTAAATCGCCAAATGACCTAGTCCTGAATGGGTTCAATAAGTCAGTTTGTGATTTTTGTAGAGCTGAAAGATTTTCGGGGACTGAATTAGCTCTTAGGGATGATTTGAAAACATTTAAAGATTCTATCTTAGGAGACTTCCTAAGGATTCTTTCTAGGTTATCAACTATCTCAGGAGGATCAGGGTCAGGATGGGCTCTAGTGTGAATCTTTCTAGGAGCCACTATGCTAAGTTTTTAGACCCAAGTAAATAGGAAAAGTTCAACCAGATATAACAATCTTTGAAAGGTCAACTAATCTATTTTCGCAATCTAAATCCTACAGCCTTCTAACTGAGTTTGAAGGATATTACAATGATAAGGGTTCTTCCCAGTGGAGTCTTAAGGTCTGCTCAGGATTGTGGAGTCGCCAGGTGGAAAGTCTAGAGTGTTTTCAAAGGGGTACACTATCCACCACAGTGTTTGTGAAGCATTCCTTTTTAAGGATATCTCAAGACACAACAAACTCTAACCAGAGATTGAATGGGAGGGCATTCACTAGATATGTCACCTCTAAAAGAGGATGAAATCCGGAGGCTACTCCGTCTTAGAGGTACCTGCCCAGAAAGAGGTCACTCCTGACATCAAAAGTTTAGACAGCAATGAAAACTAGAGTTTTACTACCAATCTGAAATGTTTTTGGTATTTTCTGAATTGTCTATATTTGTGGTTTAAAAGAATGTCCTAACTTTGCCTCAAAACTTAGCTACGGTTATGAAACAAAGATAGTCTATCCTTATGGCTAAGCTAGTTGATTTTCCAAGGTTAGATAAAAACTTAAAAGAACCCTAGGATTGACCTAGTTTGTCACCGATTCAAACAAGTTTTATCATGATTACCATTCTTTGGTAGTGCTTGGAAAGGCTGCTTTTTACTCTCAAGATGTTTATATGAGGATTCTGGGTAAGTCCTCATGAGGAAACCTTTAAATGTTAGGAATCTGTAATTTTAGCAGATTGGTGAGACTAAAATTGCAGAAGCAACATCATTTCAACCACTTTGGGATTCTAGGATCTAGCCCTCCTGAATTCGGAGAGGGATCTCTCCAATAAGTGCAAATATGGACTTGTCTTTGAAGTTTGGGGTAATGATATTAGGCGGTTGGTTGGTGGGAAGTCCAAGGATTTGGTTATCTTTGATGGTTGAACATAGTTGTTGTCTGAGGCGGAAAGATCTATATGCAAATAGGTTCAAAAGTGAGAAGTTGCAAGCAAAAAGAGTAAGCTTTGATCAAGAAGAAATATGATGGCAGGTTTTCAGTCCATTGGGCTATGGAGTCATAAGAGGATTTTAATTGGAACAATCAGGTTCAAGAGTGGTCTATGGGGCAAGTCATCTATGCCTAAGGATCTCTTTAAAGTTTGATTTATGGAATGGAGTGATACAATAAGAAAGGGAAATGACAAATGCAGAACAAAGAGCAGCCCAGGATCTGGTAAGTACTTTGAAACTAGCCAGCCTTTGACCAGGCACTTAAGAGAAACATAGAAGCAAACTAGGATCTGGTAAGTACTTTGAAACTATCCAGCCTTTGATACACTTCTGATAGAAAAAACATATAAAAACAAAGGGAAGCACAAAGATAACACATAATGGTCTAAGATCTGATAAGTACTTCAAAACTAGTCAGCTTTTAACACATCCTAAGAGAAACAATCAAATATTTGAGCAAATAAGAAAGGGACTCAGGGCTAACCTTAATTTCCTCAGTTCATCTTCACACAATATATATTGAAAGTAACATTTAAAAATAACATTCAGCTGAGACAAAAAGATGAGGGAACGCCAGCATCCCTGTACTTAAACTGAATTAAATCATTTTCAAATAACACAGTTGGGAGAAAACATTGAAATAAAGGTTTTTCAGCCAGAGAAGGTTACTGATATACAATAGGTCCTAACCCTGTTTAAACTATTCTTTATAGTGGAAAATGAAACAAATTGAAAACAGAACCAAAATACAAGTTACAATGAGAATAACATCACCATCAGCATAGACCAGGATCCCATAAATCAACTTGTATTGATGCTTCAAACCAGTTACAATCTTCAGATCCAGTGTTTTAATTCATCTCTCTTCATAACCTAACCTATCCGTTACAAACAGAGCTTCAAGAGCCAGTGAAATCCTATCTAAAATCAAGAATCTTCAGCTCAGTGACAATACAATGCTTCAGAAATTTACATTAACAACCAACCCATCCAACCCCTCACTCATTTTCTACTGAAGTATTTATAGAAGGATGAGGAGGTGAGATATGATGAAAATATCTCAAATATAATTAATGCAGAATTAATGTCTTCCTGGCCCTTGGAGGCTCGATGAAGAAATCATACAGGTGTTCCACTACATTAATGGGTTTACACTTATGAAGTAAGCTCGGAGGGAGCTTTTGTTGACCTTTGAGGCTCTGTGTGATGTTAAGGTTATTATGCAGACATTATTTCATTAAATTCCTGGCGGAAGTAACTCTTCGACTGTTTTGAGGCAGAAATCTGATCTTGTTCAATAAATTCGGCCTCTGATTGAGCTTTTTGAGGCAATAGGTGGCACTTTAGTTGGTGGGAAGAATCAATTTGCTTCCATCTGTGGCGGTGAAGGGTTTCCTGATGAAACACTTTAGATTTTTCCTTTAATCTGTGTTTGAGAGTGGGGATTAGGCATTTGATAACTGTCTTAGCCTTAATCCTCACAAATCTGCCACTAATCTGCTCTTCTGGTTCATTTATGGTCTTCAAAATCTGATACCCTTTTTCTGCGTTTACTTTCACGGTTTCGTCGTTGTGCAGGGCTGCGCAGAAAGAAAAAGGCATCAATGCGTGTGGAAACATTGAAGGGACGTGAAAATTAACTTTGTAAGTGATTTCCTTGGAGAAATCGAAACGTAGAGGATCATCACCCTCCTGGTCTGAAATTTCCATTAAAAACACGAACAAATGACCTTAACCCTGCAAAATACAAAAAACACGTAAAAAATCCAATTTATAGGCCGATCTGCTTTGGGGAATGTGCGGAGGAATGCGGGCCGTTGGATGGCATCATCCAACGGCTGAGATTAAATCTGGACGGTCATGGAAAAGTTGAAGAAAGATTAAATCGGGGACCGTCGTCTGCCGAAATCGACGGTCGGGATGGTGACGGGAAGTCGGCGGGAGAATATCGTGGACGATGGAATCATGAGGAAGAATAATGGCCGTGGTCTGCCGAGAGATCGACGGGCGGGGATTAATTTTGGACGCACGACGGACGGGTTAGCAGGCGCGTATGTCGGGTGGGTCGACGAGTGGGGCTATCGGCGGCGGGGGGGGGGTCGGATGGGAGGCCCGGATCGGACGGTGGAGGTGGATTCGCCGCGTGGTCTGGTACGAAAATTAGCGCGCGTGAAAAAGAGGTGATGGCACGACGGTTTTGAAACGGTGGTGAGGACACGTGTCGGCCGGTGTGGAATCGCTGGCGGGTGGGAAAAAAAACACCCGGCTCGGGAAGGTGGTGCGGAATGGAAAACCGGCGGGACACGGAAAATGGCGCGGGGGAGGGGTCCACGGTGGGGGCGTGCTCCCTCCCGTCGGATACGGGGAGCGGAGATCGACGGTTGAGATCCGACGGAAACAAACACACGACTTAAAATATTTTCCATTAAACTTTAGAAAATGGGTTTTAGGGTTTTTCAAGGGAAAAAGATGAAGGCAAGGGGGAGTTTTTGGTTTAGCGCCTAAGGCTTTGAACGGTGAGTCCGGCGCTCGGAGGTATGGAGGAAAACGGTCCGAGAGTTTACTTAGAAGAGGCTAAACGCCAAATGCACATAAAATATGCCTTTTATATGATTTTCAATGTTTTTAAAAGGGGTAACGAGGTTGAATAGTCAAAAAAGTGATTTTTTAACCTTGAGGAATGGATTTTGTGAAGGGATAAAGGAGAACACTTAACTTGCAGCAGGGTTTTTATAAATAAAAGGAAAAATGGAGAATGAGGCAAGTTGGAAGAAAAGGAAAGAAAAAAGGGGAATGCGGCAGTGCTTACGGCTTGGATTTTTAGGATATCGAGTTCGGAGAAAGAATCGAGGTATGAAGATTTAACCGGCGGCTTATGGTTTTACCAAAAAGACTTCAAGCACCAACAACTTCGGAATTTGAATTTGTTTCTTGAAGGCAAAGAATATTGAGCCACCGGCTGACTGATATGATGAAAAATATAGGTGGCTAACGAGTTCGCTTGAGAGGGAGCCACACTTGCATGCGAGAAGAGGAGCTATTGGTTCTAAGGAGGAGCTTCTGATGTGGATCGGTCCTGAGAGGAATTTCATGGAGTGGAAGAAACCACTCATGCAACACCAACCATCAGAGGGCGCAAGCGCACTACAGAAGCTGAGCGACTGGCTCAAGATGCAGAGAGGGTTGTAGGACCACCTATAGCACAGCGCATACAGAGACAGTCACCGGACCGGTACACTGGATACATGGCTCTTGTGAGCAAATGTGTCGTGACAGAACCATCCTCTTTCAAGGAAGCTGTGGAGGAACCTGCATGGGTAGATGCCATGGTGGAAGAGTATGATTCGATTGTTAGAAACAGTGCATGGGATATTATCCCGCGACCGGAGGGGAAATCAGTGGTGGGTTCGCGATGGATCTACAAAGTGAAGCAGGCGGCTGACGGGAGTGTGGAGAAGTACACGGAAATATTTGTTGCTCGTGGCTTCTCACAAATTGAGGGGATCGATTATGAGGAGACCTTTGCACCTGTCACAAGGTACTCTTCCATACGGACGATCCTAGCTCTCTCAGCACAAATGGGGTGGCACATCCATCAGATGGATGTGAAGACTGCGTTCCTCAACGGAGTCATTGAGGAGGAGGTGTACATAGAGCAGCCTGAAGGTTTCGAGATCTTCAGCAGTGAGTCGCATGTGTGCAGACTCAAGAGAGCATTGTACGGGTTGAAGCAAGCACCTCATGCTTGGTACACACGGATAGACAGTTATTTCACCGGACTTGGATTCTCCAAGAGTGAGGCGGATCCTAACCTGTACCATATTGTGGTGGAGGGGAAGTTGCTGATCATTGTACTGTATGTAGATGATCTGATTTTGACGGGTGATGAGCTGTTAATACTTTCATGCGAGGAGGATCTTGCTAGAGAGTTTGAGATGAAGGACTTGGGCCTCCTTCATTATTTCCTAGGATTGGAGATTTGGTAGCACAGTGGAGGACTGTTTGTTTCTCAGGGAAAGTATGTCCAGGAGATACTGGAGAGGTTCAACATGCATGGCTGCAAGCCTATTGATACTCCTCTTCCTGGTGGTTGGAGGAAGGAGGATGCTACTTCAGCGGAGGTAGTGGATGCCACTGTCTATCGACAGTTGGTGGGGTCACTTATGTATCTGGTCAATGCACGACCTGATATATGCTATGCTGTTAACCAGCTTTCGCAAGCTATGGTTAAGCCTACCAATCTCTTCTGGAAGGCAGGAAAGAATGTATTGCGTTATCTTAGTGGCACATCAGGATATGGTCTATGGTACATACAGGAGGATGGAGCGAAGCTTTCCGGCTTCACTGATGCAGATTGGGCAGGGAGCCCAACGGACAGAAAGAGCACATCTGGAGGAGTCTTCAGTATCGGATCGACAGCAGTTTCCTGGTACAGCAGGAAGCAGAGATCCATGGCACTCAGTTCAGCAGAGGCCGAGTGCATGGCAGCAAGCTTGGCTGCATGTGAGGCTATTTGGATGAGGAAGATCCTCGTCGGATTGTTCGGGTCACACTTGGAGCCTACTGTGATTTATTGTAATAACCAGAGTTACATTAAACTCTCGGATAATCAAATATTTCATGATAGATCCAAACATATCGACATCAGGTACCATCATATCAGAGATTGTGTGCAGCGGAGAATCATGTTACTTTCATATGTTCCCACGGAGGATCAGGATGCTGACATCTTGACGAAGGCGCTCACCAGGAGCAAATTCGAATTCCACAGAGGCAAGATAGGGGTTGCAGATAATCCATATCTTGTTGAGAGGGAGTGTTGAAAATTCAACAAGATGATGGAACTTAGTGAAATGAAGTCGCCTTCACTAAGTGGGCCCGCAGGCTATTTTTGGCGCAAAGTCTATTTTTAGACTATGTCTATTTTTAGACATATGGAGCATGGTCTAGGAGTTGCAGTATGCTATTCTTGGATGATTGGTCGAGTTGGTAAAAATAGATGGACCTCTATTTTTAGACATACAGGTCGAAGTCTATTTTTAGACTGCCTGTCTAAAAATAGGTCAGTCAAATATTATTAGCCCTTAATAATATTTGGACTATAAACTTCAGTTTATCCTCTTACAGCACTTCAGTTGGAGCTACGGATGTGGCCCATGCACCTGACAGAAGGAATTACGCTATTCCTAGGGGTTTGGTGAGCTCATGCATGGTTGACTTCAGTTAGAACTCAAGTGGCGGAGTTTGGTGGAGTTGATGAGACAGTTGGTGGAGTTGTGTTTTGTTTAACTTAGTTGAACTAGTTGTATTTAGTTTAACTAGCTAATACACTAGAGATGAGTGGAGTGAATTAAATATTATTTAATTCACTAATTATTAACTCATCATTCAACTCAAGAACACATCAGTTGACTGCAGTGCATGGACAGTTCAGTGAAGACCAGTGGAAGAGGTAGATGAAAGGGTGAGTTTGCCATTAGTTGCGACATGAGTTGTGCATGAGACTTGCACAAGCATTGGAGGATATTTCCCATGAGGATTGTGCAGTTGAAGCCAAGGAGATTCGAACTTGGATCTCTCATTACACCAACTTGGATTGCGCAGTAGAGGCAGGCAAATAGTGGATGATTTTTGAACCCGTGACTTGTTCAAAACTGAGCTAGTTTGTGTGTAACCTTTGGAGACAGTACTGAGTACTTGTGAGGAGTATTGTACTGAGATTGTTACATGTTATCTTCTATTATAATATACAAAATATCTGGGGGTTTTCAGCTATAAGCTTTCCCCATTACATATTGTGTTTATGTGCGCATGCGACTGTTTCTATTTCCGCAAATTGATGATCAATTGTAGAAGAGGTTATGTGTTATGCATGAATTCGAATTAATGTGTGACCAGGATAATCTCAGTGGATAAATCTTGATTATTCAGCAAATTTCTACACTAGATATGATACCAATTGTTAGAAACCAAGACAATAACAAGGAAGGAGGTGTGGGGTTGAATCAATAGTTTATAAATTTTAACAATGAGTTAGCCAATCAAACACATTCAACAATATAACAATGCACCAATCACACAAATATTGAACACAATATATTTAAGTGGAAACCCATACGAGAGAAAACCATAAATCTTCTTTTAATTATAATGTAAATTCAAGGAAAAACTTCCATTTACATAAGATTTTGTAGGCACCAACCTGCTAGAGGCACCAACACCCTAATATTTACGGCCGCCAACCTAAAGGAGACACCAATCCCCTAATATGCAAGCACCAACTTTCTTCATCCACTCAACTCCTTCTTTCATTTATTTTCGTACTTATATCTATGGATATTTAATTAAAACATCACACTGAAACCAATGTTAATTCTTATATATACATCATTTCTTTGATATTTTCTCCTTTAATTTCTTAACAATTCAGATCGACGCCATTTCTTTGATATGGCAACTTTAGTCCTCATTGAATCTACTTTGTCAACCTCTTCACAACAATCCTCTGCATATACTGTCTTAGATATGTAATAATTATCTAATCTCTTCTTTATATATGTTTTTCTGCTCATACGCAATAACTTTAGAATTTACCAAAGTTTCATTTATACTAATTGCACTACACACCTATGTTAGTTTTAACTGCAAAAAAAAAAAATCAAATTTACTAATAAGCTCGGTTTATTTAACTTCCCAACTTCATTTATTCATTCATCGTTAACTCCCACTATTTTGTGCATCTATAGCATTTTTCACCAGTTTTTTCATGAGTAACACCTACTTCACATTGTTTTGGATTTCTATTTATAAATGCATAGCTCTACATTAGATCTAGTTCTATTTTGACCACCTTTAGCTGATTTGGTTCTTGAAACACCAAAATTTCAATCCCCTACAAATGTATTGAGTACTTATGCCTACCATCACGTGACCTGTGGAGAGAATCGTACCCTTAACAAGTTTATGGGATCTTGGGAATTAGGTATCCCACTTCCTTTTGTGCATTATTGTGACTAGATGGCCAATGACCTAATGAGCATAGTTCCTCAGCACTTAACCTTTAGCACGCTATGACCTTTTATAATAACCACAGGCTTAACAAGTTTATCTCAAATCTCAGAGATCAGGAATATCATCCAACACTTTTAAATGAAAAAAATTTAGACCAAATTCCTTATGTCTGATGAGCTCCTAAGAGCTTACCCTTAGCACTTGGAACTAAGGGCTATGACCTTAGTCTTAACTTTCTCATAAGATTGGCAGATTTTCTTATTTTAGTTCTTCGGCACTAAGGTCTGAGACCAAGTTTTCGATGGTTGATACGCCCCCAATAGCTTACTCGGTAAGGCCTTTGCGACTGGGGTTTATGACCATTGGCTTAATCCCTTATCGAATCTCAGAGGTCAAATAGTGTTGGGTGTAGTATATGGTATATTCATATACCAACATTTAATTGTCAATCAAGGGTCCATGGACTTCGAGATGCAGCACTGGAAATGCTAGAGAAGGGCTTCAACAACCTGCAAAACAAAACCCTAGTTTGTGTAGAAACTGCTCACACCACTAGTTAATATAATGACTCCACACACCACTCTAGAAACTGGACTCTTTACTTAGGAAATAACAGTCAAAGAATTTACTAGAAAAATACTTCTTACAAGAAATAAATAAACTCAAAATCCATGTCACTCAGTAAATCAATTTCAAAACTCAAAAGATTCACAAAAAAGATATATTCATGTACTTTGGTTCTTATACTAGGAAAACAGAGTGAATTCATTTCTGTGTTCTAACAATTTTGTTCATGTACCAGAATGACCCCATTCCTGTAATGGAAATATTCTTGCACCTAGAATGATATTGGTCTTATACTGGAACAAATTTGTTCTTGTACTGGAACAATTTTTTTCCTGTACCAGAATGAATCTATTTCTACACTTGACAATCTTGTATTCCTTAACCAACAAAAATATTGTGATATCAAGACTGAAATCAAAAGGTGTGAAAAGGAAACTTCAACTCAAGTAAAGATAAAAATTCCAAATCATCACATGCTCCTCCAAATATAAAGTGTGACTTCAAAATATAAATTGCAGAATCAAATGGGAAGTTTATCAAACCTTAGTGTGAATATCAAATGCTTGCACTTGAATAAAGAATCACCTTATGAATATAGTTTACCTATATCCCCTCTGAAATATTCAACATGGTGTCTTAAATAAAGTCTCGTGTTTTCAAAGGAGATTGACTCAGATAGACTCAGATTCAACTTCATAATCTTTAATCGGAATAATAACAATATTTGATTCATGTACTTAAGGATTAAAATAAACAAGTAATAGTCAAAGCTAGGAATATGATTTCGATCTGGTAATTTCCACAAAAAATCAATGTCCTTACAGATTTGCAATATACATTAATCAGAGTGAGGGGTTCTTTCTTTCTTACTACAAATAAATGAAATCTATATTAACCATTAAGCAAGGTCGAAATGAATGGAACATGAAAAGCCTAATCCTTAACTGAAAGGTGATTCAACAAAAAAATTACCAAACCACAATGCTTGTTGTGCTTTAAGGAAATAACGTAAGGGAATGCTTTCAATAAAAATTAAAGAGATACACTTCAACACACACAAACCCCAGATTTGAGAACATTGTTGCAAGGGAAAAAGAAACACACAAGAACTTTGTCAAACACACACACTCATCACTCATAAGCAACCTTCACACCAATCACTTCCTATACTTAATATACAATATAATAACAATGGGAGAACAAGTTTGGTTGGCTGGGCCCTAGCCAAACAACTCGTTTCCCTTTAATGAAAATGCTCTATGAGAGCAAGATTAACATTTCAAAAAATAAAGAAAATGGATGCATGAACCTGGCATTTAGATTATATTAATAAATTTCAGTCCTTCAATAGATATTGAGATCCATAATACAGCTCCAAATGATCATAGGGAAGGGGGATACCCCCCTAGAATTTACTCCAATAGCATAAGAGTACAAAGAATGGATTTGTGTCCTAGGCTTGGAGCCATAGCTCTGTTTTTATTAATTTCATGACACAAATTTGGCTTTAGACCAACCAATCCATTACAAAACAAGATGAGGAATTGAATCCCAACTATTTTCCATTAATAGGAGACCATTACAACCATTTTCCCATCAAGAAAATGCAGATATGATACGAATTTTCCATTTTTTGGCAAATATGGGCATGATCCTAGGATTCTGGAAAAACAATCATTTTTTATAAAACTTCCTCAAAGAACCTTGTGTAACTTTTATACCAATGTGAATCTTTGGAAATGGTTTCGGTTCTAAATAAATTTATATACTGGTAAAAAACCCATATGCTCAGATTTTTTATATTTGCCTCCATATGGAAAAGTTGGCAGTTTGAAAAATGTGTGAATTTTGAGCAGATTTGTTGATTTGCTTCTAGAGACCCACACATGCAACCTGAGTGCAATAAAACTCATGTGGAGGTGTTAAGAAATTATTTTGGAAAAAAACCTTCCTCAGTTTTCTTTGAAAGTGTGCCAAGATGCTAAATCCCCAAATTGGTTTCTTTTTAGTGTAGGAACGCTATTGTAGGAATGTTGGTGCGAGAAGAGAACTTGGTGCAATTAATTATTGATGCATGTGTATCTTTGACTGTGATTTCATACGCATTCCTAAAACAAAAAAAGCACCATCGTTAATAACTATTTTGGTGCAAATCTTATCGAAATAAAGGAAATGGGTTAAATAATGAAAAATTACCTGATCATGCTCCAAGTTTAATATATTAGCCAAACAATTGTGAAAAATTATAGTAATAACAATGAAAACCATGAGTAAGCATAGGATGAAAATTTGCATTAAACACGACAACTCTGAGGCCTAACAAAGATACCTTCCAAACTCCAAAAACCAAACTCTGAAACCAAAGTCCCAATATGGGGTCCACTTCTACATCACTTACCATAGGTTTTGACACATCATTGTTCGCTACCACTAAGAACCTACCATGTGTCCACTTTCTCATGTGTACCTACCACACGTCACTTTCCAACTATATTTTTGGCCTATTAAAAGTGTCTAAATCACCTGCCATATACAACTATTCAAGCTTCCTTGTCAGCTTCTTTAGCCATGTCATCATGTTGCCACATGTGAGCAATGTCATTTCCACCTGGATTCCTCTTCATCTGGGATCCAACAACAATTTGTTTCAAGAAAACTGATGGTATCACAGAAGGGCCCTTCCTAGTTTTTGTATGGAGAAAGAGGGGATCACAACCAATAACATGTTACCACTTAGCTAGTTGTAAACCATGATGGTTTACACTGTGAGGGGTACCTCCCTATTAACTTTCAGACAGACTTAGGCCCCCTCTTGCCATTGATCTGTCCAAGTAGCCTAATCCGATGGTGTGTGTTTTTAGTTTTTCTTTCCTCTTGAGCTTTTCTTCTGCAATATTATTGTCAAGGTTAGATCTCGAATCTTGGGGCTTCTAGTTGTGATTCACTCCTAAGCTTTAATTTTTTGATCCTATAGTCACAGTCGGATCTTAGTTCTTGAATCTTGTGGTTTCTAGATGGTGTCTCCTTCCTGATCTTGGCTTTCACAGTCTAATGTTCAATGGGCTCTTAGCCCGATGATTCCACAAAACCATGACCCAGGCCATAAATTTTCTTGTACTACTCTACCTTGAACCTATTTTTCTCTTCATTCCTTGGGAGTTATGCAAAGTTCCATATAATTTTGGAAATGTATCAAAGAGGGATAATTAACTGGACATGTTTCATGGTCTTTTGACCAAATCAACATGAGGAAAAACACCTATAAATATAAACTACCCAAACTAATTTCATCCATGATTACAAGCAATGAGAATGGATACTCAAAGCAATAATGACATCAATGACATTATAAATAATCAACATTCAACCCCTGAACTTGACATCAATGAAAACAAATACTCAAAAATATGCCAAAACACTCAACAAACATTAATATAACAATAGAAATATAACCCAATATCTAGGGCTTTACATGGGGCTTTGCCTAGGGATTAACATTTTTTTTACCATTTAGGATAAACATTTAAGTTGTAGGGAAATTGGACTCACACTTATAAGAGAATTTTAGCATTAGTTGTTGTATCAAAGTGTTTTTCTATCGTGCATGGATGTTATTAGTCAATTGTTACTCCTTCCAAAGCTACAAAATTTTCATCCATCACACATGAAAATGAAGAATGGGAATTTTTACTGTCCCAGTTGGAAGGGAAAATTAAAACCATAGAGACTATAATGACAAAGAAGGTTTACATGTGAAATATCATAAGCATGACTAGATTTCAAATTTTCAAGTTAGTAACTCATGCACTCTTGAAGGAATCAAGATTAATGGAAAAAAAGGAGTATCTTAAAGACTTCAAGGAAAGAATGGTTGGCAAGGAGGATTTTAAAGATGTCAGCCTACAAACATGACACTCAAGGGAAATTTAGAAGATATCCAAGAGGGAATTATGAAACATCTATTTAATCCCTTTATCATAAATTATCCTCGTCAAGAAGAGGATAACACCAGAACAAAAGGTCAATCTCTAACTACATCAGGAAAACACATCAACACATTGGGAGAATAAGAGGATTGACTACACATGACATGAGTATTTATCCTACAAATATTAGATAAATCATAAATTCTTCAACTTAGGAGCAAGGAACTAGTTCTCTCTCGAAATAGAATTGAGGAAGTTTAATGGTAATGAAACTATGAGAGAGATATTTTAGATGAAGCAATTTTTTATCCACGTTAAGTGTTGAGTAGAATACAAAAAGTAATCATTGCATCTTTATATTTATAAATTGATCAATTTGTCTTGTAGTGATAGCATTGTGATCTTAAAAAGGATTATATTATATCTTTATCCATATTTACTAAAGAACTAGTAGCACATTATGGAGACTGTGGGAGAAATACATTTTGTATTCAATCGCTAGAGCTAAGGAAGAAAGGTTGAGTTATAGAGTTGTTTCAACAATTTTATAGGTTGATTTTGATAGTGAAGGATATTTCAAATGATAAATTGGTGGATATATCTAGGGGTGCATTAAAGGAGAACGTTGAACATGAGGTACATTGTTTTAGTCTAGGTCATTAGATAAAGTTTCTAGTGTGGCAAAGGGAGTTCAAGGTTAAAATATGGGTGCTAAAAGAATTGACACTAACACCTACAATTATCACATATTTTTCTCTCCTAAGCTCACTCAACCTACAATATTGACATCTCAACAAATAGATGGAATAAGAGCAACAAAACTATTTTTGAATTGTAATAGTAAGTACAATGAGTGGCATAGGTGTGGCCAAAAAAATATTTTACATAGATTTCAAAGAGGAAGAAGAACAAGAGCTAGAACATTCTCAAGATTTGGAACCAACATAGAGTGTTCCCACTATATTATGCCATGCTTTAACAAGCATTAGGTTTGACTTCAAACTCTCAAGCTAGAGGACTATATCAAAAAACAAAAGGTCACAATATCAATTCATTGTCGCAATACACACAATTGCATTAACCACAAATTAGTGAAACTTATTGGTTGTTTTATATATCTAGTGCCATAATTTCAAGTTATGATTGCATTTGGAGGCACTATAAACTATGCAAAGAAGTTCCATAGTATTATGCTTATTACGGGGAATTATTTCTTGTACACCCCAAAAATTGCAATCCCATTGGGTGGTGTTAATGTGATGTTGGGGATCTAATGGCTAAAACAATTGGGAATAATGACTAAATTTTTAGGAGCTTTTCATAAGATTTATCTCAAAAGACAAGGAAATTAAATTAATAGGTATGCAAGGGAGACCATCTAAAGTGATAAGCTCCAACATGTCAACATCGATTAAAAAGGGACACTCAAGAGTAATTGCATAATTGTCCTCACTAAATATTCAATTCTCTAAGGCCTCTCTACCCTTGGATCTCCAAAGAGTTATTAACAATCATTTTGAGATATTAGTCGAGATTTCCAAATGTCTTCCACCTATTTGAGAAAATGATCATGCTAATCATCTCATTCCGAGAATCCTTCCTGTGAACATCTAACCTTACAAATATCCCTATTGTTAGAAGATTGAGATTGAACACATGGTGCAAGATATGTTAGAGGTTGGGATAATTAAAGCAAGTCAATAGGGACATCATATTTGACATGTGCAAGATGTTGATCAATGAATAGGATGTGAACTTTCTTTTTGTTTCAAATTAATAATCAATCAAAACTTGGGCATTATATCTATAATATAAGCTTCTTCTATAACCTTTAGGGTTAGCTCAAGTAGTCATGAGCCACATGTAAGATCTCTCCCTTGAAGTTGGGGAAGAGAAAAGTTTGACTCTCTTGATCCCTTATGGGTTAGGCTCCATATTGAAAATCAACATTTTACCTTGCTTTCCATCCACGGATCATGAGGTATTACTGCAAGGGTTTTCCGCGAGGGTTTCCTATACATACATACATATATTAGCTCAAGCGATCATGAGCCATATGTAAGATCTCTCCCTTTTGAAGGTAAGGGTGTCACAAGTTTGAATCTCTTGATCCCTTAGGGGTTAGGCTCCATAATCAAGGTCAACATTTTACCTTGCTTACCATCCATGGATCATGAGGTATTACTTCAAAAAGTTTCCATGAGAGTTTCCTATATATATATGTAGGTATTACTTCGAGGGTTTTCCACAAATATTTCTTATATATATATATATAATGCGGTTGATTTAAACCCAAAGTTTGTTTAATAATTTAAATTGACATTTATTTTGTTAGTTTGAGTTGAATCTTCTGATCAAAAGGCATTGGAACTAGGTTTAATAGCCAAAGATATAGAGGGTATTTGTTCCACTAAAATTCCATCGTTTCCCAAATAAATATTGATGTGGTCTTGAAATACAACATACATGTGGTTAATTGCATCCCTATTTACACTCCAGTAGGATGAATAAGGGTCATTAGGAAAATATCCGAAGGAAAGGGTACGAAAAATATCTAGAAGAAAGTATATAAAAGGAATCAACAAGTTAAAATCTAGAGTGCATAATTCATTAGAAAACGTTGACATGAGCTAATAAAAATAGATAAACTTTCATATGAATGAAGGTTAGGATGTCCTATACCACGATTTAGATTTCTATTATTACAGGACCACAAAGAATTTCAACCCATCCATTGTGAATTTGGCAATGTAGGAAGAGAATTACAAGGTATTTTTCGCATCATCAAGAAAGTGATGAAATATTGACATGTGGCATTCATCTTAACCATGGACTAGCAAGCTTGGAGAGGGATCAAATAGCTTGAGGTACAAGCTTCTTTTAGAGTACAAAACTTAAAAGAAATATTTGCACCTAAAGAGATTTGATCTCGTTGGACCCTTGATAGATCCATAATTAAAATGCATAAATAGATTCAAAGAGTTGAAAATCTCACTTGGGAAAAAAAAAAGGCATGGCACATATAACAAACCAAGTTTTCTATTTTTCAATGTAAAATGGATTTGATTTTATATCCTATAAAACTTGTGCATGAGCTTATAGCAAAAGCTTGACTGAATTAGTAATTACTCTCCATAAAGAGGTTTTACTTTGCACGCTTCATAAATTTGCACTAATTTAGCACAAACTTGACTAAACTCTTAGGCACATTCCAAGGTTCTTTCAGAATCCTACTTGAATAATTTTTTAAAAAAATACTTGCTTTAAATAATCAAAGGCAACAGCCAGTCAATCTGAAGGGCCATCGGGGCACAAAATCCCAAGATAGCATGAAATGCATCTTCTTATATTTTGTCTTTATTGCTTTGCATGTGGAAAAATATCAAAAACAAGTACGCATTGCAACAGATTGCTAATATGTTTCTAAAATTGAATATAATTTCTATAAAGCACCCAAAACAGTATTCCATTTTCTGCACATGGGTAACTACATTGAATGGTTTCTTTCAATAAAACAACTAAAAAGGTTTCTGAAAGTTGAAACAAGATAAACTTCCTTAGAAAATCTGGATTTCAAGATTGCCTGTAGGACGTAGAAGCACTTCTAATGTATAGGGGAAAGGGATCGCAAATTGCAGTATTAGGGCATGTGTAATGGAAAAGATCCCAACTCTAACTCAATTTAAAAATCTCGAACAGGTGGGAGCGACACTTCCGAATGCCAGAATGGAAATCAACCATGAATTTTGTCCAAAATTGACAAAAGTGGCTAGGTATTTTGAAAGTAGAAGCTGTAAGGAACAATAAATTTAGCAGCCATGAGAAAGTGTTCAAACATTGCTATCCCTTACCTGTGAGAGAGAAATTAGATAATTGGCAGAAAAAAGGAAAAGCTATGAAGAGGAATAAGCTGCAGTTGCAGTTCACAGTGAGAGGCCCTCATGGTTATTTCCTAAGGAACCCTGAGACAACGGCACATTGAAATGTCTTTAAAGTTGTCAATGAGTCGCAATTCCTAGTGATGGAACTTCTTGTAGGAATTATAGGAGATCTGTTTGAGAAGAATGAGTTAATCAAAGAAATTGTACTCTACAGGAGAGAAAGCTAAGGCTTTTTCTGCCTCAAAGAGTCTATCAAGTGGAAACTGATATCCATGGAAGAAGATGCAACCCAGAGGACCATAACAATAGAGAACCTCTTCTAGAAGGCAGGGATAAAGTGACTGAAGGTTTTCAGCAGCGATGAGCCAGTCAAGAAGGGAGTTCCCCAGTTATGCCAACCTGCCCTTTGTGATTAATTTTTTTTTCTTTTCTCAACGAAAACCTCACAGAAATTCAAGGGATGTTTTTTCACATTTGTGCATGGCAACCCTAGTAAACTTGTCAGTATAGACTAGTGCATCTAATGAACCAAGCACCTGCTGGCATAAAACTAATCAACTTCCCAGCAACATTAGTTGAGCTGACCCCAGAGATTTTTGTCAACTAAACTAATGCAAACATAGATATGTTCTCTTTGTTTATTCTGCCTCTCATAGCCTACGTTCTCAGCTTCATATTTGTATCACACTTACCAGTTTGGATGAGGGAGCATCTTTTTATTAAAACTAATGATAATCACCATGGAAAGAACAACATGGTATCAGAAAGATTCCAGATCCTTTTTTTATCTGAAAAAAAGCCAAACATTATAGGTGGCCAAATATAATAGGTCAGGCCATATTAAAGTTATCCCTGGGAAATCAAGAATTAGCTAACCTTTGATAAAATTAGCTAAATTTTTTCTCTGATACCAACTTGATTTGAATATGGGAAAACTAGTTATTGCTACGCCAGCTCCCTCATCAGTATTAAAAATGTGTTTAAGGATCGTCTCATGTTAACCACTTGTGAAGGGGTTTATGTGTGTAGTTTCATGTGTCTTTGATCATCAAATTATGAGTTAATTAGTTTTTAAAAACTAATAAATAGGAAATGAAATGTAGAAATACAAATCGCAACAATCACATAACATAATGGATGATAATGGAGTTCACCCCTCCTGGGCTACATCTCCATGGACCTGTTTTAACTAGCTAGGCCCTCTTGGGATTATGAGTAAAATTTATGATTACAAGAACCTGTATTACTCTAATGGATTTTTTGACTGTTCCATTGGCTTCAAAACGTTCAAATACCCTAAAATGACTATTCAATCTCTGGATTTGGTTACCAACTAATCTAGGCTTGACCTCCCATCTTGGTGGCCATGGGCTTGTTTAATCTCCAAAGTGATAAAATCACCTTCAGATGTGCTCCAACACATCTGCAAATAGTATCATTGTGTCCAAATCATCAAATACATCTAAAAATTACTATTCATTCACTCCATTTTGCCTTCATCTAATCTAGGCATGGCCTTCCCTCCTGGTGGCCGTGGACTTCAAAATTATTCAAGTGACCAAAAACACTTGTATATTTGCTCCATTGCCTCTGCAAGCTATTCCAATGGATTCATGGCATTCCAATCTGCTAGGAATCACTATTCCTGAGCCCAAATTGGTCGAAAATTGTTCAAGATAGGCCTCATTAAAGTTTCCCCTAGATTCTTCCTCTAAATCTAGAAAGCTAATAGCTAACCTCACCAAAGTTGGAAAGTCCGCCAAATTTGGGGAATCTGCTAAAATCTGCCAACTTTTAGGCTGAGTTAATTAATGATAAGATGGAGATAAGTGCAGGATTAATGTGCACTGATCCGCACTTAGTGGGACGCTTAAGTCGAGGTTATATGGCATGGTCACATGAGGAGGAGGGCTAGCCCGCTCCTTCCTCCGCCATCCAAAATATGCATCTCTGTAGATGAAACATGGACACCAAACTTAACAAGTCTCACAACATTGGTTCATTGGTATTGGATGGTAGTTGTTGGGGGGAGGTCACGAGGTCGAACCCCGACCTCCGCCCCCTCTTCATATGTTTTGCAACGCATAAAATATGTGCTCTGCAATATTAATGTATGCCTCTGATACCATATCATAAACCTTTGATTTAAAAAATCAATGCCACCTTATTTAATACATACGCTCCGAAATGTGCTTTGGAATATGATTTGGCCACCATATAAATTAACACTTGAACATGTATTCGTTGAAATACCCACTGAATTATTATATAAATCAAACTCTAGGTTATAATTAATATATGTGGAATTTAAATAATATTAATCATATATAAAGTTTGAAATTAATATTAATATATATAAATATAATAATACAATATATGATATTTAGCCCCAAGGGTTAGCTCAATCGGTTGAGTCTCCGTTGTTAAGTACTTTTCCGGTTGGGAGGTCATAGGATCAAATCTCCTTGACGCCCACGAGGTTAGGCCTCGCGTGTAAGGCTAACGATTTAGATCCCCTCAGGAGGGTCTATCGATATTTTCAGACCGTGGATGTAATTGGGTTCATGTGTGCGAGCACATGGATTCGTGAACCACATGTAATATATATATATATATATATATATATCTATATATATATATATATATGATATTTAAAATCATATGTATATATAATATTTTATATGATTTTAAATATCATATACTATATTATATTAGTATACTTATATATATTAATATTAATTTCAAACTTTATTAATATTATTTAAATTTCACACACACACACGCACACACACACACACACACACACATATATATATATATATATATATATATATATATATATATTAACCCAACTTTAATATATAAAAAATAATGATTTCTAACACATAATAATCATGAACCCACATTCAACCTTAGAGGACATTGGGCAATTTTTACCTTCACAAACCAAACTAGAAAATCCAATTATGACACTTCTCACAGTCCCATTGGACAAAAATTGAAGAAGATTCTTTGCATGCTAACTGGACTGCCTTGTCATCAGTTGTACCTGTTCTGCAATATTTTTCAAAAATTTGCATGTTCTGAACAAAGATCAGTAGATCATAACTTCTTCATCTGAATTCAATTTTCGACGAAACGAGTTGCGTTGGATTCCTTGAAATGGTTTAGTCACTGTCATTCCAGTTTGGTGCAATTCTGAACACTTTTATTTTTGAGCTAATTTTTTCCCATGATCTAGATTTCGATCAAACTTGGTAACTTGTATTTCATGCATGCATGAGTTAATTATTAGTTGATTGATCAGTTAACTGGTTGAACATTGAAGTTGCACCCAACTTATAGACCTCCTACTATTTCTTCCAATAGTTGGAAGTAGTTTAACTGATCTTAACTCAATTTAACTGAATTAAATTGTTTCAACCGAAATTGAACTCTACCCAATCTCCTAAAAACTAGGAGACAATCTACATGACTCAAGTTAGACCCTCGACTTGAATCAACTGAGCCAACTAATTCAAACTAACTTATTTAACTCGTACAATTTGTCTTATGATGTGGAATTACACTTTTCTCCTCATTTAATTCAAGGGGAAATTAAATCAGGATTTTCTTGTTGCCATTTTTCAAAAATTTCATGTAGTAAGGTCTACATACTCCAATATTTTTTAGATTTGAACCTATCACATATTATAAAAATAAATGTGCTCAATGTGACTATGAATATATGTCTTACTAAAAGTAATTCATATATCCAAAATTAATTAGAGTATTATAATTCTTATTAAAAATAATTATGTAGAAATTATGATGTAGATTTTCAACTGCTTACGAATTTTTTATCAAAATCACAACACAAACATACTCTACTACTATGTGGAATTCAATTCTCAATTTAGAACACCAATCACATACATGCAATGATAAATAACACCCATGCACACAATATTTTTCCAAGGGAAAGTAATCTGCTAAAAATCCTAATTCCTTCTTGCATTAATATAATGAATGGAGATGTATTACAATTTCTTTGCTCAACTGAGCACGACCTGCAAGTGAATAAACATGTATTTTCTCACTGAGAATCTCTGACCTGGACTTAGTCAATTTCTGCCTCTGCTTGAGCCCCTATTTCTTTGTGCAATTCCTTGAGAAATTAGGCCCCTATTATTTAGGAAATTCCTAAAATTTATTGTGAAATTCCCAAGGTTGATCATCTGACTACGTGCAACACCTTACACTCAAGACTATTCTACAACTGATGTTACACTACCTTGGAATCTCCACCATGGCTAGGAAATCGAATTCTCTATATGCAATAGATATTTTTGGTTGATTAATCATTTAACTGGATGATCACTGAATTTGACTAGAGTCCCATTTCATAACTGACCTTCCACTAGTTCTTCCATCGGTTAGAACTAGTTTAACTTAAAACAACTTGAAATAATTGACCTTGATTGCTACAAATTATCAATCACACATGCTTAACTGAAATCTAACTCCAACTTGAATTTACTGAGCTAAATGAGTACAATATCCATGTCATCTCAGTTAACTACATCCAAGTTTTATGCTAATGTGGAAATTCGAATTTTCTCAATTTAATCAAGGCAAAGTCAAATTGGAAATTTCTTTCTGCATTTTTCAACACTCGCTCTAAGCAAGAAACAAATTATCAACCACCCTTATCCTACACCTGTGGAACTCGAACTTCCCTCTTGACAAGGCCTTTTTAAAAATGTCAGCATCTTGTTCCTCTGTCAGAAGGTACTGAAGCAACATTATCCTCCTTTATACACAGTCCCGTAAATGGTGATACCATATATCTATATGCTTGGATTGATCGTGAAATACAAGATTCTTAGAGAGCTTGATGTAGCTTTGATTATCACAGTAGATCACAATTGGATCCACATCTGACGAAACAGTCCCACAAGTATCCTTTTCATCCATATCACCTCACATGCCACTTGAATTGCAGTCATGTATTCTGCTTCTACCAAACTAAGCACCACAATTTTTTGCTTCCTGTTGTACCAAGAAACCGATGCGGACCCAACACTGAAAATTACACCTGATGTACTATTTTGGTCTGATGGACTCCCCACCTAATCTGCATTTGTGAAGCCACACAATTTCACTCCCTTTATCTGTTTGTACCATAGTTCAAATTGGGTAGTGCCTCTGAGGTACCATAAAACATGCTTAATTTCCTTCCAAAAAAATTGGTTGGCCTAACCATAGCTTGGCTCAGTTGGTTGACTACATAGCATATATCTGGTCATGTGTTCACACGATAGATCAGTGAACCCACTATTGATGATAAATGGTAGCATCCACTTCTTCACCTGAAGTGGCATCTTCCTTCCTCCAGTTGGTCGATGGATGTGTCTCCATGGGTTTCCAAATCTCCATGCAGAATCTTTGCAATATCTCATTTGCGTACTTTCCTTGAGAAGAAAACAATTCTCCATCTCCTTGCCATACTTCCAACCCAAGAAATTAGTACATGAGACCCATGTCCTTCATTTCAAATTATCTTGCAAGGTCCTTCCAATATCTAAACAGTTGTTCAACACCAATAAAAATTAAATAATCAACATATAAGACAATAATAAGAAATTTACCTTCTACTAAGATGTGATATAGGTTTTCATCCACTTCACTTTTGGTGAATCCCAAACTAGTGAGATAGTTGTAAATCTTTGTATACCAAGCACGGGGTGCTTGTTTGAGGTTGTACAGTGCTCGCTTGAGTTTTCACACATCAGACTCCTGATAAAATGTCTCAATACATTTTTTTTTCTCGATTTGTACTCAGTAAACCCATTGAGAAATGTTGTTTTTACATCCATCTGGTGGATCTTCCACCCCATCTGCGCAGCTAGAGCAAGAATTGGTCTAATGGATGAGTACCATTAGGGAAATTTTGAGGTCTAAAATGGGAATCCTAAGGAAATTATAAAACAATAGTGGAAATAATAAAATAATATTAGATTACATCATAAAATTTTAGAGGGAAAAAAGAAACAACTACTTTTTCAACTCGTATTTTCAACTTATCTCTCTATGGGTTTACTCAAATTTCGAGAAGGAACACTCGTTGGATACATAATTTGATTCATCATTCGAGGGTTACGCATGTTTCATACTTTTGATGGACCCTACTACACGAAAAATGAGAAATACATGAAAAATGTGATTCCAATCACGTTTTTTCATGTATTTCTCATTTTCGTATAGAATGGTCCATCGAAAGTATGCAACATGCGTACTCCTTGTATGAGGAATTAAATTTTTCATCCAACAAGTACTCCTTGAAATTTGAATAAAACCTTAGTGATATAAGTTGAAAAAGTAGTTGCATTATTTTATTATTTTTTAATCTTTTTACATTTTTACCCTAGAAATGGTGAATTATCCCCCATGGTTGACATCATCATCTTGAATCCTATTGGTACTTATAAAGTTTATTTTGGTTGTACATTTTTCTTAGGAGACCCATTTTAGACCTCAATTTCTTTAATGCTTGCTACAGGAGCAAAGGTCTCCTCATAGTCAATTCCTTCAACTTGAGAGTACCCCTTGGCCACAAATTTGGCTTTATACTTCTCTATGCTTTCGTTCGCTGCTTGGTTAACCTTGAAGATATATCTCGAACCCACTATTGATTTATCTTTTTGTCTTGGGACCACTTCCCAAACATTATTCTTTACAATGCATTTGTATTCCTCCACCATGGCATTAACCCATACAGGTTTATCTATTACTTCCTTGAAAGAGGATGGCTCAGTCTCTACAAGCTCAGTCATTAGAGCCATGTAGCCAATGTACCATTCAGGTAACCTCCTTTTCCTGCGTAAATTAGAAAGAGCTCCCACATTCTCCATTTCATCCTGCACAAGTCTATCAACTTCATTGGTCCTTTTCCTGCCTTATTTGGATAGTCTTTCTTGAGTGGGTGTTTCCACTCTCTTCTCCTCAATTCGTGGTCGCTCAAAAAATTCTTGAGGCTCCTCCTTTGGAGCTAAAAACTCCTCTTCTAGTGGGATTTGAAGCTCCCTCTCAAGAGAGCACTACATTGCTTTCTCTTCATCAAACTTTACATCCCTTCACACAATTGTCCTCCTAAGGGATGACAAGTACACATGGTAGTTGTGAGTAGATTTTGTGTAACCCACAAATACCCCCAACTTTTTTGTCAGCTCAAGCTTTTTCCTTGATTAATTGGATACATGGAAATAAACAGAGGCTCCAAAAATCCTGAAGTGCGACACATCCGGATTTCTCCTCGTGAAAGCCTCCTCTGGTGTAATCTTGCTCAGAATCTGATGAGGACTCTGGTTCTGCAAATAGACTCTTGTGTTTCATGCCTCTGCCCACAAATGCAATGGTATGCCTTGCTCATGAAACATAGCCCTTGCATCTCCCGCAATGCTACGATTATTTCTCTCAACCACCTCATTATGTTCTAGGTTTTGGGGTGTTATCAACTCTCATTGAATTCCTTCTTTCACACAGAAATTTTTGAATTCATTCGACACGTACTCATGTCCATTATCGATCCTAAGAGCCTCCATATTCTTGTCGGTTTATTTCTCAACCAGTGCCTTAAATTCTATGAACTTGTATAATGTCTCATATTTCTTTTGCATGAAGAAGATCCAACACTTCCTTGAGAAGTCATCAATAAAAATTACAAAATATTTTTTTCTGGTCGTGGAGGCTATCGAGAAAGGTCCACAAACATCAAAGTGGATCATTTCTAGCACTACATGTGCTTTGTTGTCCCAATCATGGAATTTGGATTTGGTATACTTCCCCAAAGTACATCCTTTTCAAACAACATGTTACTCAAGTGCTCCTTTAGGAAGGCTAGTGGTTATTTGTTGCATACTATTAAAGGCGTCATGATGAAAATGGCCAAGTCTTATGTGCCAAAGGTCACTAATATCGTGGCTTTGAAATTTCTATTCCTTAATGATTAATGTAGCACAGTCTTCCACATCTAGCTTATACAGGTTCTTCAGATGAACCCTGATATGCTTCACCTATCCTGTGGATATGTGTCTCAGGAATGCCTTTCCTTTGTTGAATAACCACGATCTTCCAAAACTACAATAGAGATGATATTTTTATTTAGGACTGTAATTAACATGACATCCTTGAGTCCAAGAGGGGATCCTAACTCCCTATGAAAGGTGATTTTACCAATTCCGCCGTCCCTCAACCTGATGTTCATATACAAATATTCTCCTCTGGGTCACTTAAAAACTATATACACCTTGTCATGTGGAATGATGCACCTGAGTCCAAGTACCACATGCTCCCCATCACTGTAATAACGATGCATGTGATAAGGGTAAAGTGAAGCTCGAACTATGAAGGAAAGGCTTCACCTGTTGCTCCTCCCGAAGTATTCTTGCTTGCCTTTTAATGTGGACACTTCGTGGCATAGTGCCTGAATTCATGACAATGGAAGCATTTAATTTTGGAGAAATATTTCTTCTTTCCCCCTTGGCTAGACTCTGGTTTGGACTGAGATTTCTTCCCTTTTCCCTTCTTTCCCTTTCCAACCAATGCAATTTTTTCTTCACACTCACCTTTGCATGAAGTCCCATCTCTGGTATTCTTCTGTGTTTCCTCCTATACCAAATTAGACCATAAGTGTTCCTAATTTGGTAGCTTCTCCTTCTCGTTCATAGAATCTTGGTAGCTATGTCATCTCTTGGGAAGGCCTAGACAGGATAGGCTTACCAAGTCATATTCTGCAACATTTACACCAACCCTACCAAGTCTATCACGAACTTGTGTGAACCTACTCAGATACTATAGAATAGTGTCACTCTTCTGCATATTAATATTTTTAAGTTTATCCTTGAGCGTCAGCTTCCTATGGTCACTACTATTCTCGAACAAGTATGTTAATGCTTTCCACATTGTGAAAGGATTCTCTTTCCCATGGATATTTGAGACAATGTGATCTCGCACTCCCTCTAATATTATTCTCCTCGCCTTGGCTACATATTTCTTCCACTGAGAAAGTTTTTGGGCATCATATGCATGTGGTTTGCAACATATTCTAGCAATCCATTATCATCCAATATTGCCTCCATGTGATCCTTCCATGCAATGAAATTAGAGCTTCCTTCCAAGGCATACCCTAGCCTCAGTCCATTGAAGGTCATCTTCTCAGCTCTGAAGAGACCCTACTACAATGAATGGAAAATTCAAGCCTTTTGAGAAAAAAATTCGAAATTCACATTCTAATGTGAATACTACTCTGATACCATGTAGAAATTATTATGTATATTTTCAAATTCATATGAAATTTTAATCAAAATCACAAGACGCAAGCCTACTTTACTACTCAATGGAATTAAATTCACGATTTAGAACACCAATCACAAACAAGCAATGACAAATAACACACATGCACAGTATTTTTCCAAGCGAAAACAATCTGCTAAAAACCCCAATGTGTGTTTGTATTAATCTAATGAATAGAGATGTATTACAATTGCTTTTCTCAGTTGAGCACAACCTGGAAGTGAATAACCTATCTCTTTGCTCACTGAGAATCTCTGACCAAGACTTAGTCAATTAATGTCTCTGCTTGAGCCCCTATTTCCTTATGCAATTCCTTGAGAAATTATTCCCCTATTATTTAGGAGATTCCTCAAATTGATTGTGCAATTCCCAAGGTTGATCATTTGACTGCATGCAACACCTGTACACTTAAGAATATTTTACAATTGATGTTACACTACCTTAAAATCACCACCACAGCTAGGGAACTCAAATTATTTGCACGCACTAGCTATTTTGGGTTGATTAATCAATTAATTGGATGATAACTAAGTTTTACTTGAGTCTCATTGCATAATTGACCTTCCACTAGTTCATCCAACAATTAGAACTAGTTTAACTGAAAACAACTTGAAATAAATGACCATGATTGCTACAAATTAGCAATAACACATTCTTAACCGAACTCTAACTCCTCCAACTCGAATTTACTAAGCTAACTAAGTGACAAGGGCCATGTCACCACGGTTAACTACATCCAAGTTGTTATTTGATGTGGAAATTTGAATTTTCTCAATTTAATCAAGGAAAAAGAAATTTGATAAAAATATTGTTGCTTTTTCAACAAATGCATATTTCTAAAAACACTTTTATTTTTAGTCACATTAATAGAAATATTTAAATTATTTTATTTTTAAATATTTCTTTATTTTGTCTTAATATAGTCACATGAATTGACAAGATGCACTCTCTAGCTCAGTATGGAAGGGATGTTACATAAAAATTAAAAATTAAATTAAAATAATATAAAAAATAAAATTAATCACGTGAAAACATTTTTACTCTGTCAAAATAGAATAAAAATATTTAAAAAAATATGTTTAAAATAAAAATAACTCCATGGTATTGACCCATGGTATTCATGTGGAATATAACATATTTAAAGGGGAGGATTAAGCTAGCCTAGATCCATCTTAACTCCAGATATACCAAGAGTCGAGAGGGATCAAATCTCCTAAGATGCAAACCTCTTTCAGAGTGAAAAGAGATTTGATCCCTCTAGACGATCAAATCACTTGAGATGCAAACCTCTTTCAGAGTGAAAAGAGATTTGATCCCTCTTAATGCTTGGTAGATTCAGAATGAAGATGGTTCTATATTGGTAATACAAGAGGTGAGTTGTAAATATATCTTTCTTACAAAATAAATAACTCGTAATTTTTTATTTTATCTATTACGAGATCCATTTTAGACCTCAATATTTATTTAATTAATGATGCACAGAAAGATATATACACAAATTAAATAAGTATGAGTTAGTCATTTTATGAAAATTTTACATTTACAATTCACCTATTACATGCTCTTACACTACAATCTATGTAATTATGGTTAGTTAAACTGAAGATGTGTTTAAAAATTAAAATTAATTAAAAATAGTCCATGGGGTGTTGGATTCATAGTGAAAGAATGCATTGTTAAGGCACTCCTTGTGATGGGTCACTCATTCAAATTCCCATTGGGTTAGCCTAATTAGCCTACCAAAAATAAAAAAATAAAAATAAAAATAAGAACTTTCTATTGTTATGATTAAAAGTAAACTTATTTTTTTAATATGAATTAATTTTAATAAGAAATAACGCTATAAACATTTTTAAGAATATAGATTACTTTTAATATTAAAAAAATAGCACTTTAAGTATTTTTAAGATATATGAATAAATTTTAATGAGAAACAAAACAAAGTTCATCTGTTTTCATGTTAGGGACCAGATTCAGCCTCCTAGGGACTTATCTAAGTCCCCTATATGTTTTTATAAAAGTGGTACTTCTCTTTCGTACACTCAAATTTTCTAATCGACTCAAAACAATAATTTAAACTTGTTGCATATTCCCATGTCAGTGGACCAATGATTTAAAGAAAAAAAAAAGAAATTAAATATTACCTCATTGATTATTCATTCCACGGTACACCATCCATTCACATATCATGAGAAAGACACATTTGAAGAAAATGCATAGATAGAAAATAAAAAAAAAATGGACTAGATATTTCAAAGAGCTCTAGAATGATTTCATTCATTTAATATCATAATGAGTCATAGGAAAACATTCATGAGATCAATGCTTAACCAAAATTCTATGAAATCACAAATTCCATGTACTTCCAAAAAATATCTCATAGCAAGAATCTAAAATTATATTATACGCATTAAGAATTTAGGTTAAAATAAAGAAAGTTCCTAAAGCACATCACATTATTGTTGATACTTAAATGTAACTTTAATGCATTCGTCCCTAGGGAACTAAGATGGGGCTCTCGTGGACCAATAAAATAGTATCTAATAACCTAGAATAAAATAAAGAAATATAGTTATAGATTGACTTTACAATTGTGTAACACAATTCACAAGGTCAGGTGATATAAGATTGGGAAGAAACAATAGAAAATTGCTTCAAATAAAATATAGAACACTAGTAAAATTGCTTAATGATAGCTGGTAGAATAAATTCTCTCTGTTTTGGTGAATCAAATGTTATAGTTATATTAGAATTCGTATATGTGTTAATATAACCATTGAGGAAATTATTCAAGATAACAATTTCATTTAAAGATACTTTAAGCCATTCTTCAATATACTCCTTCATAGGTAGGACAATTATGCATTGTTTTGTCTTTCCAATGCACTTTGATACATGTGGCAAGTCAAATGTGGTTTTACAAAGCTCTTAGCTATTTAAAAGCTCATTTTGTGTGTAACATTTACTAATACATCCCTTCATCACATATCACCCTCATTGGGACATGCAAGAATCATAACAAGGAGTTAATAACCTATCACACATATTTCATGGAGTAATGGAAGATTTTAACAAAACATATATGTCTTGCTTTACCTTTCTAATGCACTTTGGTATGCGTGATAAGTCAAGTGTTTTTGTATAGAGATTTTAACTATTTAAATGATCAGTTTACATGTAACATTTACTATTACATCCCTTCATCAAATAACACCTGCATCAAGATATGTGAGAACCATAATGAGTTAATAACCTATGACACATATTTCATAGAGTAATGGAAGATTTGATTCACATAATTCCATATCTTCATCATTCCAATTTGAATATTGAGCTCTCTTAAATGAAATTTGAATTAGCCTCGAAAGGAGAAGAGAAATGTTTTCAATATTTCTCATTAAGCATGGATTATAAATTGAGATAATACATCCATAGAATATATGATCTATTAGAGATATGATTATACTGAGAGGGGGGTGAATTAGTAACCAAGATATGTGAGAACCATAATGAGTTAGTAACCTATGACATATATTTCATAGATTAATGGAAGATTTGATTCACATAATTCCATATCGTCATCATTCCACTTTGAATGTTGAGCTCTCTTAAATGAGATTTGAATTAGCCTCGAAAGGAGAAGAGAAATATTTTCAATATAAGCATGGATTATAAGTTGAGATACTACAACCATAGAATATGTGATCTATTAGAGATATGATTATACTGAGAGGGGGGTGAATTAGTATAATGGAATAATTTAAAAATTATTAACATTATACTATAATTCAAGCCATTCAACAGAAAAATAGATAAGCAACATAATGGAACACCAAATATACATGGAAGCCCATGAAGGGAGAAAACCACAAAACTTATGTTAGAATATTGTTTTAGGTTCCAACCTACTGCTACATCATATTTACTAGCACCAACTAGAAGGATACATCCATCCCCTAATTTTCAGGCACACTTGCAGAGGTACCAACACCCTTTATTTGTAGGAAAAAACCTAAAGGAAGCACCAACTTCCCGAATTTTACAGACACCAACCTGAGGGAGACTCCCATCCCTTGATGTGCAGGAACCAAGTGCTCAATCTAACAAATCCCTCTTTCATCAATATTCAAACTCATATCTAAGGCTATTTTTATCAAAATATTACAATCACACAAAGTTTAATTCTAATTTTTGCTTCTCCTGCTTTGCAACGACCTCGCTTTTGTTTATTCTCTAATTCAATTAAATCCACACAAAATCACGGCTTCTCCCTCTCTAATATGTTCTCGATTAAATTTATTTTCTGCAAATTAATTCACAACACTTGATATCTACAATTAACAAACTCACAACAAATCAAAATATTAAATCATTTCCACACTCGATCACATTTGTATACTCTTGTTTTTTCAACATCTCTTCCTTAGGCCCACGCCCCTTCCTACTTTTAGCTTACATATAGCTCTTCTACTCTACCTCAGATCCTCATTTCTTCTTCTTACACATAGCAACTTCGACTACTCTCTTTTCGTTTGTATAAACCCCTTCATTATTTTTTTGTTTTTCTCTATACTTATAATTTATAACCTATGTTACCATAGGTGTTGACCCATGGTATTTACCCATGGAAATTATTCACCTTATTGTATCAACCTTTTTGCCTTCACCATATGAAAATTTAAGCATCTTCGGAATCACGTTGTTACATTTCTGGAACCCTCATATCTGTACCCTTCATGCTTCAATCGGTCCTCCTATTTATAGGTGTGAAACATTAAAATTTGTCCCTTATAATACTTTAATAGTTTCAAAAAAAACTGAAACTCGGCACATGATGCCACCAAATTTCTAAGTCGTAACCCCTATTTTTTAGCTCCCTTATACATATTACTACAAGCCAGAACTAAGGGATTAATCCCAAGAGGCAATAAGGCCTGGACTGTTGCAATTCATATTTTCTTGTTATAACGAAAAATCTTGCAAAATTTGGCATTCGACCGTTTTTCAATCTATGCTTGGTAGTGTGCTCCCAAATGTGGTCTAGGCCTAAATACCCTTGCTTCCGAATGAATCCAAGGATTTTGTATTTTATTCATTCTTCATTAACAAAATTATCTTGACATTTTCATACTCTCAGATAGATCCAAGGCCTAGATATCACAAAAGCCTTGACGTGGGGTCCACTACACCTTGAAAACTGTGATAGGTTCCTAATCCAAAAGCTCTGGCATCTTGCCATTTCTTCAACTATCAAACCAATAATACCCATCAACTCCTAGATGTATAGATAATTGTGACATCCCAAGTTGCGTGAGGGCATGGAACTTTGACCAAGTATAACCTTAACCCATTCCTCCTAGACTTGGTGAAATCTGGATCAATTCATATCCATATCATTCCTAAACGAGGATATTTTCTTCATGTCTCAAGGCTTGAATACCTTGATACCACCCCTCACAACATAATTCCTTGTTATGTCATCATCCCAACTTAGCTACCATGTCATTTGTGTCAACCAACTAAAACCTACCAGGTGTCTAGGGATATCCTACATTTTCCATTTGTCGCGTGCCATCTTCTATGTGTTCATTTGGCCACCCAAAAATGCCAAAAGTGGGTTTCATTTGTCATTACCTCAATTTTACAAATCATTTATATCGCATTGTTTTCCATGCTATGACCACATGTATGCCACATAACTTCCACGTGTCATCTTGCCACTTCATTTGTTGCCACCTGTCAGGGGGTACACTACCTATATGAGAAATATGGCATCCATCCTATCTTGTAGGTGTTTGTCTTGCGAAACCTCGAGATACCCAGATGATTTGGTGCATCCTAGATGGTTTGGGATGCCTTCGTGCATCCTAGATGGGTCTAGATGCCCAAATAAATCTAGATAAAGAAAAATCCACCTATTTCACATGTGTGGTTTGATTCTTCCAAAACAATTAAACCTTGATCATTTGGAACCATGCCATGTTTTCTTGATTTAAAATGCATGTTTATTCTTCTTCCTTTGGAGTTATTTTAAGTGCCATATACCATTAGAAATTTCATTGAGAGGGATATCTAACCAAGCACTTTTCATGCTCTTTTGACCAAGGTACCTATAGGTAAAATGCCTTCAAATATAGGCTAATGGTTTCCACATCCAACACTCAGTAAACAAACAGCACATCAATGACATCATAAGCTTAGCACACTACTAATAGACTCAATGGGCTCCCCTTGAACTTTACATCAATTGACATCAATGACTGAACTTTGACATCAATGACATTACCAACAATCTCCCCTTATATCATTGACGGTAACACCACTGCATTGCTAGTCATTTATGGATTTTGGAACCTTGACTCCCCTTATCATGGTTCTGACCACTAAACCTTGTCGATCATTGATGGATTTGGGAGCCTTAATTCCCATGTTAGGTTGTTGAAACTCCCACTAATTGTGAGAACTATTAAGCTCCATTATCTTTTCATTCTTACTCTTATTTTGAATTTCTAATGTCTAATCATTCTTGTAGAGACCTTCCATATCACGACATTAAACATAAGTATACTTTGATTTTTTATTTATTTTTTTAATTACAACATAAACTCAAGATAACAACAACAATTTTTTATATGCAAGAACAACGCTCACATTTATTTAACAAATAAGTGGTGCAGTTTAAATTATTGTATTTCAATAATAATAAAATAAGGTTTCCTTTTTAAACTAATCATACATTAGCAAAATCCAACATGATAATCCCATAATAATTAAAGGAACATACATTAAAAGTCCATAAATTCAATTATCTGTCATACCCTTCACTTTCACAATTGTATAACTATATACAATAAATAAGCATGTAAGAGAAACTTATGGAAACCCAAGATATTTTGCACCAGAGGGGTGGAGTCTCGATCTCAAATTAATTGGTTCTTGTGCTCCCTATTTGTTTTCCACGTACACATGTGACGCATGGTCTCCTGAAAAAATGTTTCTAACTCACCAGTTGACCTCCCAACCTACTCCTTGGGTATTCTTCTTCCCCACGAATCCCCGAGCTGCAATGGGGCTATAGAGGAAGAATACTAGCAAGTGAAGGAGAGCACTCCTGGCTCGAGAGTTAATTCTCTAATGGCCTCCAATACACCAGACTCACTATAGACTTTGTAGTCACTATCCCAATAGCATTATGCAATTCAACTAATAGTATGGAAAAAAGTGATCCCTCTCCTATAGAATTCTCCCTCTTTTATAGGAGGTTTCATGGGTGACACTTGTTACTTCATGCAAAATAAGTAATTTTATTAATTTAAAAGTTTTTTTATTCATTCATCCATGTGTCAACCTCTCACCAAGGTTCTCCTAAATTATTTATTTTAAATTATTATTAAAAAAAAAATTCCCTCACCCCAATATGACTCCCTATTTCTTCTCCTAATCGTCTCTTGATCACCCTTTTATACTCCTTACTGTGTTCATTACTGAAGTTAACTAGTATGTTTCATATTTTTCTCCCCAACTACACCCTAGTTTATCTCAAGTTGAACTCTTGGATGGGGATCTTGTGTTGTGATCTTGCCACATGGAGGTTATCCAATGAAACTAAATTTCTATAATTTTAAATTATTATTTAATTTCATACACCACCCTCTTTACTTAATGAGGTTAAATAATCTTTGAATTAATGTTTCTAATTAACTCTGTGTCCCCTTCCCCTTTTCTATAAGAACACTTGTATACTTTGGATTTATTTTAATGTGTATTGTCTACTTAATATTTTACAAACATGAGAAGGGTATAATTACTTATTTTGTCCAGTTTTTATAATTCTTCCTATCCTTCCTTTATCCCAAGGTTTACTCTTGATGCATTTAATTTTATTATAAACCTCACTTACTACGCGGTGTGAATTAGTGTTCATCATTGTTTGATTATCATCTCTTAATTATCTTTCATATTTTCTTCTTAATTCCAAGGGTGTCAAATTTATCGTGCCCTTCAAAAACTTCCCTTTGAAGTTCCAAGGGTGCCACGTCAATCGGTTTCTTCCTAATGTCATGGGTTCCAAGTCAATTGTGCCCTTCGAGAACTTCCCTTTACAGTTCCAAGGGTTCCATGCCACTTTCCCTTTAAGAATATTATGACTACAAGGGTAAAAATATGGGCATGGCGATTAATACCATTGTTGTCTCATGTGTCACTCTCTAGAGTGAGACTAATTCCATAGTTCACATGGATTGATTTCATCATGAACTAAAGCTTAAGTTGGTTGACCCAAGAATCTACACAGTCTTCCTTCATGAATTCCAATAACTCTAGCATCATTTATAATAGAGTGATTAGACCATACAAGTAATTTAACATCAAAAAATGCTACTTTATCTCCTTTATCTTCCAAATATGAAACAAAGACTAATTTCTTTCTCAAACTTGGCACATATAGCACATTGTTGAGATGAACATTATTACCAGATTCCAACTTAATGGATGTCTTCCTAATTCCCTTGACTATATAGTTATGGTTGTCTCCAATATCTACCCTTTGATATAGTCTTATTTCCATCATGCTAGTGATATTTCCATTATCTCATTTTATATGTCTTGAAGCACCACTATCCACAAGCCACATATCATCGCCATCTGCAATAGAACCTATTAGAGTAGAGAAATAAAATAAATATTTCTCACCTTTAGATTTATATGGATGTTCATCATTGCCTAATGTTGAGCTATGTTGTTTTCCTTTCCTCTTTCTATAATTTTCTCCTTTAGGACATTGTCTCAAATATTGACCAAATTGTGACAACGATAGAATTGAATATTTAACATATCTTTCTTTCCTTATGGAGCAGGTCTTCCTTTTGGTTTTTTATTTTGGAAACCAAACTTATTCTTTCCTCCATTCTTATTCTTTAAATGCGATGCAAATTCTTGAGATTCTTCTTCATTTCTATCTCTTGATATAATCCTTGATTCTTCTTGAGCACATGAAGTCCATAATTATTTAAAAGAGGGAAATTCCTTCCTAGTACTTATACCAGTTGCAAATGCATCCCATGATCTAGGTAGTTCATTAAGTGTTGTAGTCACAAGTTCTTTCTCAGAGATGAATTCCTAAATTGCCTGAAGTTGGTATCTCAAATGAGATATTCTTACAAAATGTGAGGCCACGGTGTCATGTTTTTCCATCCTCGCATCACGAAGCTCATTATTCAAACACACGATTTGACCAATGTTTTTTACTATAAATAAATTACTTAGGGCATCATACATTACCTTTTAAGTTTAAAGCTTTGAAATACAGGGGATCAAGTGATCTCTAATGTAATCAACAATAAGGCTCATGGCAATGATTTCATCCTCCTTGAACTTCTCTTTTCCTAAATTATCTATTGGCTCTACAACCTTTCCCTTCAAAATATACAAAACTTTATTCTTTGCAAGAATAAGATAAATCCTAGTTTTCCAAGCTCTGAAATTTGAAGCCCCTTATAAATTATTCTCTTAATTCATAGAGAAAGCCATGGATGTAGATTAAAAATCAAGAAGGTCTCAACAATAGTGATATCAATGTAGGCTTCTTCAAGATTGATCTCATTTTTCCTTCCTTCACCAAAGCTCTGATACCATGTTAATTTTTCTAGCGCAATAAATACAAGAAAAATATTTCTAAAAGTTAATAATCACTTTTAATGATGTTTTTCTTCTTATTTTTCTAGTATATCATTAAGCAATTATACTTCAAAAATTCAACCATATAAAACAGTAATATAATAGAGATCATGGTGCACAAAGAGAACATAAGATTTACCCAGGGAAATAGCCACCTGGGGAAATTCTTATTTTCAACAAGAGACACACCTAGACTCCTAGTCAAAAACTAGGTCAAACTGACTGTTATGGGATGAATTATGCTAGGGTCTGGGTTGAGAACCCCAACAGAGCAAGAGGCATACAGCAGCAAGAAGCAAGAAAATTAATGGTCCTAATGCTTGAACTAGTAAAATTGGGAGAAGAGGCCTTACCCATAGGTCCTATGTTTGAAGGCAATCTCGTAGGGTTCAAACCCTCTACTTCTCCACGTGCTTCAAAATCTGCAACTCATTCAAGAAAAGCACATAGACTAGTAGTAATTGAAAGCATGTTCTAGATGTCAACATTAGATCATATAAGCTTCTAAACAAAGAAACATTAAATAAACTATAACAAGATCATAACATGTATAAAGCATTAAATATCACAACATCAGGAACAATACAGAGCTTCTTTATTGATGTATGTAAAGATGTGTGGAGGAATACCACCTAATTCAGCCATGGCTCCAAGCGAAACCGTCCTCCAGATCGTTCCAACCCAAGCCTCAACAATATCCTTCCATAAGCATACGCAAGGATGTTGCATAAAGGGGATGAACATCTCTATGAGGGAAACAAGGGCTTCCATAATCTGGGAAGTGTAGGAGGCAGAGGGATAATGAAACTTGATCAGGGACTAAATGGCTATAGTATCAATACCTACCTCTGTCTCCCCTTTAGGCCTTCCCATGAGGTGCATTTATACTTCCTCAAAATAGTTTTTTCAGTTGGGAAACAGTCTGGCCATGGGCTCCTATAGGTAGGCTTCCGGTGTAGCCCATAAACCCCGCCTAGAAAATAAGGAATTTATATTTTTTCATATTTTAAATTATATACGCGGGTTGGGTATAACTGGATCCACGTGTGCACGTGCTTTTGAGAGGTCAGAGTCGCGTATGGAATTCAAAATAATGTTTTTAGGTAAAGGACCAAGTCTGCAGGGAAAGGGTTGCCCAAGGCCATAACATAGAGCATCAAGTATATAGAGGTGAGAAATGATAATATAATAGATGCCCCCTAATATATGTGGTCAAAAGGGGTACATGATGGCCAAAATGTATTAATAGTATAAGAAGAATCATGCGAGGACTTGAGAGGACTTCACCAGATTTCAGCCTGCCAAAACCAATGGGAGAGATCAAAAAGCAAGCTCATGTCTGAGGCGGGCATACCCATGCTAAGTGAAATTAAAGCATGCCCGCATATCAATTATGGAGTGGATCCAATATTTATACAAGTACAAAAGAAATTGCAAAGTACATAGTGGATAATATGATCACAGCCTCAAATACATATCAAGGTCATGTCATAGTATCACATATAAAAGAACTGATCAATGATGCTAAGAAAGACATATGATCACTAAAGTCACAGAACTAAATCTCCAAGTAGCGAATCATAAAGAGTGGAATAATGGTACTACATGCAACTCTAGTGCCAACATATAAGATGATGTTGTGATTAACTGCAACATATAAGGTGGATGGTGTCACTGGAAGAAAACTAAAGGAGCTATCAAATGAACTAAAGCATGTTGATGAAAACCTGAGGTCTTCTTCGATCACCATGGTACATTTCTACACTATGGGAATAAATGAGTTGAAGTCGACCATGCGAGAAATCGTTTGATTACCGGTCATTGATGTATACCGTTAATAAATGTGAGACAACTCACTGATAATGATGATGAGAGTCAAGGTACCCAGTACAATCTAACAAGTGAAAATCAATGAGTTGAAGTCGAACACTTGAGAGAATCCACCAATTAGGAGACATTGATGTATTCTCACCAACGATAATGAAGGATTCTACCACTAATGACTGCAAACCCTAAGGTACTGAAAAAGGACTCTAGACCTTGTTCCCAGAGCAATGAGTCAGAGTCGATGGGAAAATATATGTTGGAAGGAATTAAGGCATCCCACATCAATCCAGCGTGATTGTAACCCGCGGGCCAATAATTTGGAAGGAATCGGACGAATAAATATGAAGTAACCAACCCAAAGCACGTTTCTAGCGTACACAAAATGTAGCTAGTGCATGGCAAAAACCCTTTGAACCAACCAATAATGAAAGTTGACATAGAGGTGAGGAATCCACCAATAGAGTCAAATGGAAACCAAGGTACTACACGAATCCAAATGTGTGATAATGAAATCTGATTTCGAACACAAGGGAAACCACTCAGTCAAAGACCCATGATTTTGATCAAATGTTGAGCATAAGGTCACCTATCAATGATGGAAATAGGGCTAGGGTGTGGCTCTAGGTTTACTCTTAGATAAATTTGTTTAAGTCAATAAGAGCAAACCCGCTAACAAGAAGTGAATGGATACCTTCTTAACTAGCACGAGAAAAGTACCAAATAGATGATGTGATAGAACATAACTCTGACAGATCGGGGATGGCCGACTGAAAATATGAGTCAAGAGACACCACAAAAAATTAGACTAAGGTTTACTTACCTTGAACAAAAGCACGACTCAAATGTGACTATATGACATCATATGATAACTTTGTATAAGCTTGTCATGTAGGAGGAATAAACAAACCCTCCATATGATTGGAAGAGATAACCAACCGGGGGAGTATTGACTCAATAACAAGGTCATGGCTCTCCTAAGTCAAAATAAAGCCTATCCTAAATGGAGAAAAGACTTTATTTTTTGTGCTTTGCTCAAGGGTGACACAACTGACTCTAGTTGCCATCAAATATGGAAGTAATGTCCCATTCCTGCTCTTTTTGGAATATTAATTTTTTTTCTTTTTCATATTGAAAGCATGCAAAAGAATAAAATAAAGCCTATAGTATAGTGGAAAGAACGAGTGTCGGGAAACAGATGCACTAGTTCCTGGGATTGGAATAATCCTATGCTCAATACAAGGTGGCGAAACTAGTGAATGGAACTCATAGGAATGTTCAATCCACAAGAAAAAATGTGTCAAGTTCCATATTATAAGTGATTTCAAGGTTGATTTTGCAGAAAGACGTGGTCAAAACGTGGCTTGTACATGATTCCAAGTGAAGTCGACTTAAGGCCAAGAGATACAAATAGTCAACAAGCAATGCAGAAAAATAACTCAAAAATAGGGAGCCTCTAGGGTATAAATCCAAAAATATATCGAAGAAGAAGAAGAATGAAGCTTCATCGCACAACTCATGGCAAGACTAAAGAGGAATCCCAAGCTTACACAATTTTTGCAGCATGGGAAACATATGCTAGCAAGGATTAAACTAGGAATCCCATGTAAAGGATGGCTCTACCATCATATCATGATTTTATAAATCGGTGAGTGAAAATGGTTTCAATAATCATAACATGATGGGGTCGATCCTATGGCAAGATATTACAGTATGGAGGCTAGAATGTAGAATGCAATGGAAACTATATTTCCCTAAGCTATATGTCAGTGCTGAAAACAATACCTGTCATGATGAGTCAGCGGTCATAGAATTGAAGCGGTAAAAAACGTCTCAAAATCTTCAATTGGTCCTGAAAACAACCTATCCCGGCACTTGAAAGCCAAAAGGTCATAAAATTCAACAAATTTCAAAAAATAGACACAAATTTTATAAAACTGGGTTTCAAAAAAATTTCAATTTTTGGTATAAATAGACCTTTTTAATTACATTTGTCATTTGTGCATTGGACATATGGAAAAAATAGCTCTGGAGAAAAAAACCACCAACTTCAATCCGCCCAATTTCTCAGTTGGATCACCATGAATCTTCCAAGTAATCCCCTCAAACTCATTCCTAGTGAATTTCTTAATCAATTCAAGCTATATTCAGATCATTTGACCTTAGAGATCTTAATTTCAGCGTAGCCCTCTACGTATACATGGGTTGACTATATTGAAGCTACATGTATACGCGACTATGTATAAAAGAAACCCACGTATTCGCAACACAATTTTTGAAATCAAAGATTTAATGCATGAAAAACTTGATTGATGCGGGATGAATATCACTTGTAGAGAGAGGGAACACAGTGTCATTGATAATGAGGTGATGGAATATCCATTTTCACTGGATGTCATTAGAGGATGTGGTTTGTTTAAAATTTTCAAAATGCCAAACATGAAGACAAACACAAGATTTCTTGAAATGCTTGTGAATTACTAGGATCCAGAAGAGGACGCATTTATGATTAATCAGAAGCCTCTGTGGATTGAGATAGAAGACATATCATTAGGGGAATTTTTAGGTCTAAAATGGGCCTCCTAAGGAAATTATAAAATAATAGTGGAAATAATAAAATAATATTAGATTACATCATCAAATTTTAGCGGGAAAAAAGAAAAAATTATTTTTTCAACTCGTATTTTCAACTTATCTCCCTATGGGTTTACTCAAATTTTGAGCAAAAAAACTCATTGGATGCATAATTATATATCTCATCCAAGGAGTACCGATGTTGCATAATTTTGATGGACCCTGCTACATGAAAAACAATAAATACATGAAAAACGTTATTGCAACCATCTTTTTTCATGTATTTCTCATTTTTAATGTAGCAGGGTCCATCTGTAGAAATTAGTATACATTAAGCATGCATACATCCATATTCCCTTGATCTCACAATATTTAACTTCTTGTAAAATACAGAATCATTCCACTGTTAATCTTTTGCGGAAAATTAATTGCACACACATGTGAAGCATAAATAAAAACAATCACACATTACATAGTTGTTTAATGGGAAAGCCTGAAGCTTAAAACCCCAACTATCATATATTATGTATCATGGAGATCATGTAAAAATCCTCATACAAATCTTAGTACATCAAGCTCTCAGTACAATACAATCCTCACACACTAATCAGGAAAAATCTGCAAATCCATGCACCGATCTTTGCCCTCCTACTAGACTGCCTCCAGTGTGCAATCCAAGTTGATTACAAAGACCAATTCGATGCAATCCCACTCTCCTTGACTGCGTAATACTCATTGGCAACTCCAATGTGTGTGTGATGCAATCAATGCATCACTATAGTCACAACAGATAGTCCATCTTGCCCTTTCACCTATCTCTCCACTAGGTCTCCACTGGAACTGCCATGCACTGTAGTTAAATGCTATATTGTTCAGCTAATTAATGAGTTATTATTTGTGAATTAATTAACTAATTAATTCACACCACTTTCACTAGTGTATCATTTAGTTAGACTAGATACAACTAGCTCAACTGAGTCTAACTGAGTTAAACTGAATACAACTCCATGAACTACTCTTCCAACTCTGTCATAACTTTTCCACTTGAGTTCTAACTAAGTCCTCCATACATGAACCACCAGTTACCCTTGGGAATTGCGTAATTTCCTCAGTCCACTGATTTTCCACATCTATGCACTGAAACTAAGTGCTCCAAGAGAATAAGTTGTTGTTTATTGTCGGATTATTATTAAGATCTAATAATAATCGACACTTCTATTTTTAGATCGACGATCTATAAATAGACTTTTCCCAATATTATAAAAATATAATTTAATCTATTTTCCAACTTGATCAACCATCCACAAATAGCATCCTGCAACTTCTGAAATATGATCACCATGTCTAAAAATAGACTTGCGCCAAAAATAGCCTGTGGGCCCACTTAGTGAAGGCGACTATTTTCACTAAGCTCATCATCTTGTTGAATCTCAACACTCCCTCTCAACAAGATAGGGATTATCCTTCACCCCGATCCTGCCTCTATGGTATTTGAATTTGCTCCTGGTGAGCACCTTTGTCAGAATATCTGCATCCTGATCCTCCGTAGGAATGTACTGAAGCAACATGATCTTCCACTGCACATAATCTCTCATATGATGATACCAGATATCAATATGTTTAGATATATCATGAAACACAGGATTAACCGAGATTTTAATGCAACTCTGATTATCACAATGTATCACTGTGGGATCTAAATTTGAACCGAAAAAACCAACTAGGATCTTCCTCATCCAGATAACCTCACATGCAGCTTGACTTGCTGCCATGTATTCTGCTTCCGCTAAACTGAGTGCCATGGATATTTGTTTCTTGTTGTACCAAGAAATTGTCGTAGATTCGATAATGAAAATCGCTCCCGATGTGCTCTTTCTGTATGTTGGGCTTCTTGCCCAATCTGCATCCGTGAAGCCATGCAACTTCACCTCATCCGTCTGTCTATACCATAAACCATACTCAAATGTGCCCCTGAGATATCTCAGGACATGCTTGCCTGCCTCCCAAAAGATCTTGGTAAGCTTAACCATCGCTTGTGAAAGCTGGTTCACCGCATAGCATATGTCCAGTCTTATATTGAATAAATACATGAGCGAACCCACCAACTATCGATAAACAATGGCATCCACTACCTCTACTGATGTAGCATCCTCTTTCTTCCAATTTCTTGGAAGAGGAGTGTCGATAGGCTTGCAGCCTTGCATGTGAAACTTCTCCAGTATCTCCCGGTCATACTTTCCTTGAGACACAAATAGTTCACCTTCCTGCTGCCATATTTCCAATCCAAGGAAATAATGAAGGAGGCCCAAATCCTTCATCTCAAACTCCTTTGCAAGATCTACCTTGCATGAGTGTATCAACTGCTCATCACATGTTAGTATTAAATCATCAACATAAAGAACAATGATTAAAAGCTTACCCTCCACCACAATCTGGTATAGGTTTGCATCCACCTCACTCTTGGTGAAGCCAGGTCCAGTGAAATAAGCATTGTCCACAGGAGTGTACCAAGCCGTGGTGCTTTAAGCCCATACAACACTCTTTTGAGCACACGCACACATGGTTTTCGTTCTTTGAGATCTAAAATCCTTGAGTTTGCTAAATGTACACTTCTTCCTCAATGATCCCATTAAAGACGCTGATCTTCACATCCATATGATGAATGTGCCAACCCTTATCGTGAGAAACTGGATAGGTCCATATGGAAAGCACGTATTGTGACAGTGCAAGTCCTTATTTATAGCCATCCCCTCTTGAGCTTTGAGAAGCGGAAAAAAATCTTGCCTTATACTTCTCGATGCTCCCATCAGTAGCTTGCTTTACCTTGTAGATCCATCTTGATCCTACAACTAATTTTCCCACCGGCCTTGGAACAATCTCCCAAGCATTGTTTCTGACAATGGAGTCATACTCCTCCACCATGGCATCTACCCATGTGGGCTCCTGCATTGCTTCTTCAAAAGAAGATGGCTCTGTCACGATACACTTGCTCATAAGAGCCACGCATCCAGTAAATCGGTCAGGTGACCGTCTCTATCTGCGATGTGATGTAGGGACTCCTACATTCTGTGCCGCATCAAGCTTCAGTCTCTCAGCTTCCGTGATACGCTTTCTGCCTTGTCTGATGTTTGGTTCTGCATGAGTGGACTCCTCCACTCCATGAATCTCCTCCTGTGGCTAATTCACATCTAGAGGCTCATCTTTGGGAACAAGAAGTTCCTCCTCTGCATGCAAGTGTAGCTCCCTCTCAAGTGAAAACTTCATGGCTTTCACCTCATTGAATTTTATATCCCGTCGCACCACATTCATCCGAATGTCTAGCAAATACACACGATAATTATGGGGTGTTTCTGTGTACCCCAAATATATCCCAACTTCTGCAGTTAGCTCCAGCTTCTTCCTGGTGTCCTTTGTCACATGAATGTAAACAGATGAGCCAAAAATATTCAAACGAGAAATATCAGGCTTCTTACCAGTAAAAGCTTCTTCAAGTGTACTCATGCCAAGTACTCTATGAGGACAATGGTTTTGTACATAAACCGCAGTGTTGCATGCTTCCGCCCATAAGTGAATTGGTAGGCCTTGGTCATGCAGCATCGCTTGTGCAGCACCCACGATCGTTATGTTATTTCTCTCTGCGACCCCATTCTGCTGTGGGTTATGAGGCGCTATGAGTTCTCTTCAAATTCCTTCTTTGCTACAGAAGTCTTTGAATTCGCCCGAGATGTATTCACCACCATTATCGCTCTATAGATCTTTCACTTGCTTCCTCGACTCCTTCTCCACCAATTCTTTGAACTCACAGAACTTTGAGAAAGTTTCACTCTTCTTCTACATGAAGAAGATCCAGCATCTAAGAGAATAGTAGTCAACAAATATAACATAATACCTGTGTTTTGCTGTTAAAGCAACTGAGAAAGGTCCACAGACGTCTGTGTGAATTCTCTCCAGGATCACCGAAGCATGGTTCTCCTTCTCATGAAAGGTGGTCTTCACAAACTTACCCATAATACATCCCTTGCACTGATCTGACTGTGCAAGAGAACCCTTGGGAAGTCCAATAGAAATCTGCTGCAAAATCTTCAAAGCGCCATGGTGAAGATGGCCTAATCTCCTGTGCCATAATTCGCCCTCATCCCGGCTCACCACTTCTTCTGCTTTGCCCACCATTGCAGCGCATCCATCTACCTCCAGCTTGTAGATATTCTTAATTCGAACCCCTATCTTCTTGGTTTTACCCGTTGTTTTATGTCGAAGGAAGGATTTTCCCTTACTGAAAACAACATCATAACCTTTGTCTTCCAGCATTGCGACCGAGACCAAGTTCTTCTTCAGACCTAGAACATGCATAACACCCTTCAACAAGAATGGATTATCGGATTCCCTCTCAAAGGTAATGGTCCCAATGCCAGACGCACTGTACCGACCATTGTCGCCCATCTCTATATGCATCTAGAGGTCCTTCTCCTCCAAGTCACTAAACAACTCCTTGTCTCCCGTCATATGGAAAGACGCACCACTATCAAGATACCACACCAATCCCATACAACTTGAAACCAAGCATGCGATCAAAGAGAAATAAAGTTCAAATTTCGAGGCTAAGGCCTATCCAACTGCACCTCCAGCAGCCTTCTTGTTCTTCTTCTTCTGTGGGAAGTTAGTGGTGAAATGCCCATGTTCGTGACAGTGAAAACACTTCACTTTGGACAAATCCTGCTTCTTGCCTTTAGCATTAGATTTTGAAGGAAATTTCTTCCCCTTCCCTTTCCTTGCTTTGGCAGCCAAAGCAAAATTCTCTTCATCTTCATTCTTTGATGAAGATCCATCCCTAGTACCCCGCCTTATCTCCTCCTACACAAGATCCGACCAAAGTCGCTCCCATCCTGGCAGTTTCTCCCGTCCATTGACAGAGTCTTCGTAGCTATGCCAACTCTTCAGAAGCCCAAGGAGAGCCAAGCTCACAAATTCTTCATCATCAACAGTAACCCCCACAGTTCCCAGTTCATCCTTGCAGTGGGCAAACTTCATGAGGTATTTTGGAATATTGTCGCCCTTCTCCATTTTTATTTTTCGAAGCTTGTCTTTAAGCGCCAACTTCCTCTGGTCACTTCTTCTTTGGAAAAAATCTGTCAAAGCCTTCCACATTAATAATGGAGTGGCTTTCCCATGAAGGTTGGACACAATATGGTCCTTCACACCTTCCAACATAATTCTTCTCGTCTTTGCTGTCTTCTTTTTCCATGCGTCAAGTAATGCAGCATCGCTAGATCCCGTCTTAGGAACATCGCTATCGATGAACTCCTTCATTCCATTATCCTCGAGCACCGCCTCCATCCTTGCCTTCCAGGCTATGTAATTCAAGCTCCCATCAAGGGCATACTCCAGTCGCAACCCATTGAAAGCCATTTCAATGTATACTCAACTTCTGCACCAAGAATCTTCTATAGAAAATTCGAATTGTCCACCAGCACAAACTCACCAATCCTTCACAATTGCAATATTCAAGAATTAACAATGCTCTAATACCATGTATAAATTAGTATACATTAAGCATGCATACATCCAGATTCCCCTGATCTCACAATATTTAACTTCTTGCAAAATACAAAATCATTCCACTGTTAATCTTTTACGGAAAATTAATTGCACACACATGTGAAGCATAAATAAAAACAATCGCACATAACACAGTTTTTTAACGGGAAAGCCTGAAGCCAAAAACCTCAACTATCATATATTATGTATCATGGAGATCATGTAACAATCCTCATACGAAGATTAGTACATCAAGCTCTCAATACAATACAATCGTCACACGCCAATCAGGAAAAATCTGCAAATCCATGCACTGATCTTTGCCCTCCTGCTATCCTGCCTCCACTGCGCAATCAAAGCTGATTACAAAGACCAATTCGATGCAATACCACTCTCCTTGACTGCGTAATCTTCATTGGTAACTCCAATGTTTGTGTGATGCAATCAATGCATCACTATAGTCACAACAGATAGTCCATCTTGCCCTTTCACCTATCTCTCCATTGGGTCTCCACTGGAACTGCCATGCACTATAGTTAACGGTTGTATTGTTTAGTTTATTAATGAGTTATTATTTTTGAATTAATTAAATAATTAATTCACAACACTCTCACTAGTGTATCATTCAGTTAGACTAGCTACAACTAGCTCAACTGAGTCTAACTGAGTTAAACTGAATACAACTCCATGAACTACTCTTCCAACTCTATCATAACTTTGCCACTTGAGTTCTAACTGAGTCCTCCATGCATGAACCACCAGTTACCCTTGGGAATTGCGTAATTCCCTCAGTCCACTTATTTTCCAAATCTGTGCACTGAAACTAAGTGCTCCAAGAGAATAAGTTGTTGTTTATTGTTAGATTATTATTAAGAGCTAGTAATAATCAACACTTCTATTTTTAGATCGACGATCTATAAATAGACTTCGCCCAATATTCTAAAAATAGAATTTTATCTATTTTTCCAACTTGATCAACCATCCATAAATAGCATCCTGCAACTTCTGAAATATGAGCACCATGTCTAAAAATAGACTTGCGCCAAAAATAGCCTGCGGGCCCACTTAGTGAAGGCGACTCTTTTCACTAATCTCATCATCTTGTTGAATCTCAACACCATAAAAAGTATCTAATATGGGTACTCCTTGGATGAGGAATTAAATTTTCGATCCAAAGAGCACTCCTGCTCAAAATTTGTGTAAAACCTTAGGGAGATAAGTTGAAAATATGAGTTGAAAAAAGTAGTTTTATTATTTTATTATTTTTTAATCCTTTTACTTTTTTACTCTAAAATTGGGGATCATCCCCCATGGTTGACATCATCATCTTGAATCCTTTTGGTTCTTATAAAGTTCATTTTTGTTGTGCATTTTTCTTAGGAGGCCCATTTTAGACCTCAAAATTCCCCTAATGACTTCATCACTGGAATTTCCCGAAGAGGAGAGCCAGTAAAATTGCAGGGGAAGGCCCCAGTAGGACTCAATGTAGAGGAATACATCCAACTATATTGTTCAACAGATATCATAAGGTTGGGACTCAGATCCCAATCATAGATGTAGAGGGATTAAACATGAAAAATCCTTCTTTTCACTATTTTCCGAGTAGCCAAATCAGCATCACTGCATCAAGCCTCTCGAGCTAAAATGAGTTTGGCAACAGATTGCCTAACTACATTATATGATTGTTGGATATGGTAGTATCCTTTGAATTTTATTTTTTGAGAGATTACCTGGGCTTCGACCCAAAGTGATCTCAACAATCAGCATCCCAAGAGATCCACACATAACAAGGTGGGTTGATTTGATGAAGAGACTAGGGGGTGGTGAGGTCCTTATGACTACCTTTGATGATTATTTCTTCCTTTGGTGGGGAGAACAAGTGATCACCATTAAGGATTACCCCTATGCCCCTTCCACCCGGAGCTACATGGGGAGCAATTGGTAAGATTGCTTTTAATGATTTTTTATTTTTATTTTTATTTTTTTGGATTTTCAAAGATATGAAATGAAAATATTTTTGATAGGACAAAATACTTACAAAATTATTGATCATGACACAGATGTTGGACCAATAAGACCTGAGGGTCTACCGAGGCACAGGCACCGCGGAAGAGAGGCGAAAAATGTCGCAGGTGATCCTAAGAGAGTTCTTCATGCCATACAGAGGAACTTAGAGGGTTTAACCCACCATGTGCCTATGGCTGTAGTGGAGGATCTGCCAGAATATATTCAGAGATGTATGGTTGGTGTACCATGAGATTGGGTGCGACTATTTTGACGTGTGGCAACTGCCATAGTCTTCTTCTGAGGTTCATCTAGGGAAGGGCCCTCATGGCATAGATTTTAGGATGACTTGATCTTTTTGTGATAAACATGATCGAGCATAAGCCCTAATTTTGTAGGACATTGTTGTCCAATTTTGTATAACATTTTGAACATATGACTCTTATCTATATACAGGCGATTTTGTGATGTGACTCTGTCATATATATAATGATTATTGATGAGTTTTTATGTTTTTAGTGTGATGAATGAATTATATGCCAATATAATGCTTGATTAGCTAATGAATCATCAAATGTATTTTATGATCGTGGGATATGGATATATGTAATGAAATTAAATTATCTTTGTAATAAATGCACTTTCAGAAATAGGCGATATAAATAAGGATCTTTGACATGATAGATGTTATTCAATTGAGACACCACCAGTTGTGAGTCCAAGTATACTTCTAACAAACCAACACCAAGTGATATTACTTTAGACAGTAGATTGACCACAACAGTATATTTTGCAACATTATTCAAAGCAGGACCAATACATATGCCCCTTGAGACTAACAACTGACCAGATGGATAGTAAATTACCCAAGCCGCGGGAACCAAATTCCAGGTATGTCGACTAGCACCATCAGAAAAGCCTAAATAGATCATATCATGCATAAATACCTGCCAAGGCAGATCAAAAATATCAACGTCACAACGAAACCGATAGAAAAATATGAAAAAAAATACAATATGTACAAACCAAAACAAATCATAGGCACAAGCCTAGGCATAATACTTCTTAAGATAGAGCCCATTTATGGGCTCTGCCAGCTCTTTTCCACTAAAATCAACCAAATCATAATCTCCCCCTTTTAGGACTCTTTTAACGATGAAAGGACCAGACCACATGTATTTAAACTTTCCTACCCCCAAGGCATCCTTGTCTTGATCATAGACCAGGACGAGGTCACTTTCAAAGAAAACCCTAGGTCGCACAGTCTTATCATACTGAACCTTCACCCTTTTCTTATGAGCCTCGTTAATCGTGGCTACATCTTGATGTTTCTCATCAAGATGTTCCAGATAAACAAGGCATTCTTCAATACTTGTAGTGTCCGGAAGAAGTTCAACAACTATTTTAAGGGAATGAATCTCACATTCCACAGGGAATATTGATTTCAATCCATAAGCTAGTTAAAAAGGAGTGAAACTATTTTCAGTCTTAAATGATATCCAGTATTCCCAAAGCGCAGGATACAACATGACGTTGCAATTGGATCAATCTTTATTGATCGTCCTTTGCAGGATAACCTTCAAGGATTTATTCACAAATTCATGGAGTTTTGAAAATTACTATCATGGTTAGCGACAATCTATTTAGGAATACCAAAGCGAGAAATGACTTGGTTCAAAAGAAACAGGGCTATTGTTTCACCATCGTTCGAAAAAGTAGTCATAGGCTCGACCCACCTAGTGAAGTAGTCCACTGCTACAATGATATAATTATGACCCTTTGCTGAAGGTAGGTTACAACTTGTAAAATCTATTCCCCACTTTCTGAACAGACCGATGGTAATAACAAGAAAGAGTGGAGCATGATGATCGCGCATTTTCCAAGTATAGACTTGACAAGGATGACATTTTTTGACCGCTTAAACACATTATTTGAAAATCGAAGGCCAAAAATATCTAACACGCTGAATTTTTTGGGTTGTATCAAGCCCAGATAAATGACCACCACAAGCTCCACTGTGGCAATCATTTAGCACAACCTCAGCTTCTTCTAGTTTTAAGCAACGTCTAAGGATTGAATCAACCCCGCGACGATACAAAGTGTCTCCAATGATAAGATAGATTTTTTCCAAGTGACGCAAATTTCTACGCTCATCCTTCGAAAAAGCGAGGGGAAAATTCGACGTCTGAAGATATATAACAATATCCCCATACCAAGGATCTTGTGAAGAAATAAGGAAAAGATATTCATCAGGGAATTATTCCTCAAAAACTATTTCTTCTCCACAAGGTAACTCAGATATTAATTCAACAAATTTCAATGATTTCTTGGATATAGCATACAAGAACTCGAGATCGAATTCTTGTAAAATAAAAATCCATCTATTATATTTTTCTTTCTTGGAAGGGGCTCAATAGGTACTTTGAAGATACTTAACGGTGTGGTAGGTGTGCTCGTACTTGTACCTGATGGGTTGGTATCCAGAGGTGTATCATAATTCCTATTCCTTGTTTGGAAGAATAATTCTTCGCTAACCATGTAGATCTCATGGCTGCCTCCTCTGGTATCGTTTTGGGGTGGTTTTTTTTGTTGGGTGTTAACCAATCCTTGGTAGGGAAAAAGTTCCTGCATTACCGCAAGTTTTTGGGTAGGTCCCCCTTGTCCTCGACTACCCTGAAGTTTTTTCAACTCGAGGAGTTCAAAACACTGGTGAGTGTAATGTCCATATTCACCACATATGGCACAAGAGTGATTTTTCCTTAGACTAGTCCCTTGTTTTTCCCTTGGGAGTTATTATTTGTATCTTGGTTTTGATTTCGGTAAGGGTTTCCCCCAGACTAAGATCACGAGGGGCATTGTTGATTATTTTGCCCTTATTCAAAGTCTCCCTTTTGCTTGTTCCTGGGCTTCTTTTTTGTAGCTTTTGGAGGATTATTCTTGTTCTCATGGTCATAGGATTGTCACTAATGAGCCTGGGATGGTTTCCCAAGGTTCAAGGGTATGTTTTTTAGCGTTGGTGGTGGATTTTGTCCGAGAAAAGGGGGGTATAGGTTCCCCTGTCCCTGATTGGTGTAATATTGTTGGGGAATCTCTCTTGTATCATCATTCCTAGTTGATTATTGGTTCCCCTGCGAGGGAGGGTATGAGCTTCCCTATTTTTGATGGTATGACATTACCCTATTCGTCATATTCTACAAAGGTGTGGACTGATTTTGATGGTAACCACGTTATGATATGTTCTGAGTAGAATCCTATGAGTATCCTGGGTACTGGTCACTTCTGCTTAGGGGACTTTGGGCTAAGGACCCAATCAAACTGTTTGCAGTATTCGAAATGCCTGGTAATTACCTATATGTTTGCAAGAGCAGGGCATCTGGCAGGACATTGTAAATATATCCTGATTGGGTGTATATGAGTTCAAGTTGTTGGGCCTTGCTAATGGCGTCCTCCTTGGAGGTGGGTTTCTGCATCGCCACGTCTTTTGAAATCTCACCTGTGAGATTTTTCAAAAACAAATCCAACAACACTCTGTCGTCGAGTTTGGATTTACAAAAACTATGACATCACAGCTATTCGTGGACATGGTCTGATATATGCCTGGTGTTTGTCTAAAATGTGTCAGCAATTCCATTCCCGAATCATGATGGATGGGGAGCTGAAAATAGGTGAGGAATGTGGTAACGAGGACACTAAAGGTTAAATGAGAAGCATAAGGCTTATCAACATACCATTTCGTCGCAGGCCCTGTTAGGGTGTGTTGAAAAAGTATTAGTCTAATGGTATCATCAAAGATACTATTGGATGAACACCATAAGTGGAAAGTCATGATATGATTTCCTGGGTATTCTGCTTGCTTCCCTTCGAATTTTTGTATATCTAAATGGAGCTTCGTGGGCATGGTGGGTCAGTTAGGGCCATGAGCAATGGGGTCAATAGTTAACTTCGTTAGATCTAGAAGGTTAAGTGATGCTAAGAAGGGTAACTACGTATTGACTTCCATTGTATATTGTGGAAAAATAGGTATATGAATGTGACTGTTTAGGGGAGGTGCCTAGGGAATATTACCCTGTGGCGTACCTTGATGAATGTTTTGTTGATTCCGCAAAGGGGTGGCGCTCCTTTGCCCTCTAGGGGTTGTAGGAGGGGTTGAGTGTGGTGACCCTACTGAGGTTTCTATTGGTGTGGTGTTGGGTGACCCTTGGGGGTTTCCAATCACAGATGCCCCGATAAAGGATGAACCGATAATGGTTGCAACATGTCCTCCTCGATGCCTAAATGGAAGGAGACCTGACACTCCTCCCTCTAATGGGGGTAGGTCCAAGAAACACCTAGATCGATGGGGTCCCGTTGGGTCCATTATGGTGTCAACTAGCTTGATCTTGGTGATATTTTTGGTTTTTTGGAGAAAGCAAGATTTCTATCAAAGAAAAAATGTTCACATGCATTAAAAAAAGAAAAAAAATAAGAGGAAATTTTTCCTTTAATTTAAAGTATGAGATTAGTCAAGAAAAAAAATGTGGTTTTGTTTGTTTTGCGTATGATACTCAAAAACCTATATATACCTACTCGTCCTTACACTCTTAATGTAACTCGCCCTTGTGAAGGTATCTCCTGATGGGTAGTTGTGCTAACGTCCCGAAATAATTGGTGATGCCTTCCAGTAGCCGAAGAATCGACCAAGGTAATGGTATGAGGATCAAGTGTTTCCTGCACCATCACCTATAGGGAAGGATTCCCTAGTTTTTGCCACTAAAGTACCGTCGTCCCACGTGAGCATTCAAGTCTTAAGATTCTTAGTAATCAACTACTAGTACCGAGCACTAGATGGGTCAGGTAGCCCCAAAAATTACCGCATGCATTAGGCCTATCTTAACCCCCTCTGAAACAGACATCTGGTAATGCTCGAGTATTTTTTCTGTGGGCGGATAGGCAGATTTGAGGCTCCCTAAAAATTCAACATCTATGTTTCAAAATGTATTATGACCACGATGACTTATTGGATGGCTACCCCCGATGGTCCTAACTTAGACTATAATTTATTTTGTGGTCCCTGTGGGGAGAATTTAGTGAGTTCGATTAATGATTATTTTTAGAGAGTCTCAATTTTTCTTAGGGTGTGCTTTGGTGAAGTAACTGTAAGAAGAGGATAAAGGTCCCAACACACTGGGTGCCTTTTGGTCCACGGCTTACCGATGCTTCAAGTGTGCTTTGGAGTGAACAATCACAAGTGTTATGAGATGTGGATATGCGCTGATCCTTTACAATCCTTTTCTAACTACCCTATGTGTGATTGTTCCTTGCAAAAAATTAAAATTGTGTGTGGATTATGGGTCGCTTACACCTTTCCTAGTTAGAGTATGTTTGTACTATAGGGAGATTGAAAATTGTCTTATGAAAGTGTTCATATACATACCTAGGCTCACCGTGAGGTGCAAGGGTGGTAGAGATTACTTGTTTTATTTTTTACAGTTTGGTCCTAGTCCCAATGCCTAATGCAAAATTGAACTAATCTAATGAAAAATTTGAAAAAACTTGAATTAGCTAAAGATATGTGGATATATGGGCCACTTAATTTTATGCTAATTAATCTACGAGTTTTGTATCTTTTATCAACAAATCATTTGTTCAGACAACCTATGTGGATTCAAGGCTGCTTACCTTTTCCTACTTAAGCTATGAATGATTTCCAAAAATAAAAAACTAAAATTAAAACTACTTAGTTGCTAAGCTAAATTCTAGCAGGTAAGTCCTAATGAGTCATGAAATACAAGAACACAGTGATGGAAAACAAATTATGGGTTTCCAACACTTTACAACTAAAAAAATGGAAAAAACTAAGCAAAAATTGGCTTGCTAGCCTACCGCGCGGGTTGTTAGGTCCCTATAATTTGTTAGATTAGCAAGAAAAAATAGACAAGGGTAACATAAAACCAACTTTGGAGTCCTAGGACCTAGCCTTCCTAGACTCGGAGAGGGCTCTCTCTATATTTGTGTAAAATATATGACTTGATTGATTTTAGGGTTTTGATTTTAGGCTAGTTATAATGATAGGTTTTGTTTGTTTTGTTTTGTTTGGTTTGGTAGTTTGTCAAGAAGAACAAATGGAGTAAGAGAGATTCAAACCATTGGACTATGGGGTCTGTGAAAGGCTTGAAAATTGCAATAATGAATGAAGGGTGTTTCATAGGGCAAGTTGACAGTTCCAAATGGATCTTAAAATATTATGTGAGTGAAATGAACATTAAGTTGTGAGATTAGTAGGTTTAAAGGGTAGTTAAGAATCCTTTAACATATACTATAACAAGAAGAGTCTTTAAGAACACTATGCTTAAGAAATAATCAAAGGACAGGGCGCACCATAAACTTCTTTGACCTAACTTCACCAAGTAAATTTTAAACAACAATCCAGCAAACCCTAGAGAGCAGGGAACTCCTAAATTCTCTAGCTATTTACCTTCAGAGAAAGAAAACATTTAAGATAAAAAACAAGTGATTATCAAAGAGCAAGGAAATCCTAATTCTCTTCAATCATACTATAAATAACTTCAAAGTAACTACTTGAGATGGACTAAAGGACAGGGTAAACCATAAACTTCTTCAGTCAAACCCTAATTAGAAAACTTCAAAGAAAAGGCCTTCAAAACAATGTTTTAAGCTACACCAAAGGACTAGGCATACCATAAACTTCTTTGGCTTGACTCCATTCAATCATTTTCAAGGAAAACAAACTAAGTGGAACTATAGAGCAATTAAGAATTCTCTAATCAGACCTAGCAGAGGAAAACATCTAAACAACAAAAGGTAGACAAAATCAAGGTGCCTCTCAACAGCATATCTTAATCTAAATTTTCTACTTTTTTAAAATGGAAAGATGAAAAATATGGAAAACATAAGAATACAATAACTTAATTTGAATAACATCATCATTTGACAAATTCCATGAGTCCTGCAAATGTGCTTGCTCCATTATAATTTAGTCCAAGACAATTACAAAACTCCAAATCCAAAAAACTCTTCACCACTCAAAGTCTATGTGATTTTCATCTCAAAAATCAACCAACAACATAATGAAGCTCACATGTAGTATTTGACTGCAAAATTATGAATTAAACCCTAGCTAGGTTTTTATAAGTCATTAATTATATATTAATTGTATTTGACCTTTGAGACCATGCAAGGCCCAAGGCACAAATATCCCAAACTCATTAAATAAAAAAATAACTTCTAACATAACTTCTAAGCTAACTTTGGAGATATTTATCCTTAAGGCCTTCAAAATATATTTTTCAATAACTTCTGATGTGTTTTGTTGACTTTCAAGCAAGGGCGCAGCGCCAGGCCAAAGGCGCAGCACCAAAACTAGAAAAAAATTTCCTTTTTGCAGCTGAGTTTTGGAGGCCTTCCCGGTGTCCAAATGAGCTCCATGATAGCTCATTGGAAAGCATATCTTGTCTATTTTCCAGGTCATCCTTTAGTTTCTAGATTGGTGCCCATTTTCCTAGTCAAAAATCATTTATCCCAAGACTTATCAGGGCGCAGCGCCTGTGCTGAAAAGAGGGCAAAAAGGTGTTTTTAAGGTGGTTTTTGGCCCTTTTGAGGGACCATTTATTGCTCCAAATGAACTGAAATGTTTTGAGGATGATGTTCTTGACATGAGGAACATGGAAATGCAAACTATTTGTCAATTGAGTTCCCCAAAAAATAGCTCAGCGCCAATGGCGCTGCATGTTTGGACCTTTTTCTGTAAGCCAAACAGTCAAAAATAAAAAATTTGCACCAAGTGCCAAAATTTGGAATTTACCTTGCTGATCATGATTTGGATTCTTGGAGGGATACATCAGAAATGATGTCAAGTTTTTCCTTCTCCTTTTCTTCACTTAGGGCTTGAATCTTTGCAAGGGCTCGTTTGAGCTTGGCCCTTGCAATGTTGTTCCTCATGGCATAATGCTCTGCCATCTTTCTCTGCATGTAGGTGTCTCTCTTGGCCTTCTCTAACTGACCTTGTAGGTGAAATTTGCCCTCTCTAGCAAATATTCCCTATCATAGTTTATTTCCATGGCAAGTAGCTCACTTGGAGTGAGCTGCTCTACCAATTCTGTCTCTTTCTCTCTTTCTCGGGCTAAAGCCTTCTTCAACCCAATTGTCCTTGGTCTCTTCCTAGGAAGTTATTCTTCCTCATCCTCACTATCATCAAGAGTGCCCAAGGTCTCATCTAGCTTAGCCTTGGCCTTTCCGGCCTCTTTCCAGGCTCTAATTGCCCTGACTTCACTGATGGCTTTCTCTGTCTCTAACTGCTTGTTCTCTACCTCAAGGAAGTTTATCACATTCTTTGCCCTGCCAAGATTGGTTTGTAGCTCCCTAATATGGGCATCCTTGCTCTTGATCAACATGTTTGTAATCCTCTCCTCATCCTCACTCTCAAGGTCAATAATTTGAAACACTTTTTCAGTTTCATGCTCATCCTCTTTTTCAACAATGACCTACTCTGCAACATTTTCCTTACCCTTATCAAGTTTTTTTGTGGATGATGAAGGCAGGGCCCCTTCCAAAATATGTGGAGAAAACACCTGCCTATGACCTCTTTGATAAGTCAAAGGAAAAGGCTCTATGTCAACCATCTCAGTGTCATTTGTCTCACTGCACTCTTCACTATTCGATGCTATGGTATCATGAGATGAGGGTGAAGGATTGTGGAAGGGTGATGAAGGAGGATCATCATGAGGTGAAGGAATGTGAGTGGATGGTGATGTGGAAGGGTCATCATGGGGTCAAGGAATGTGAGTAAGTGGAGATGTAGGAACAACAAGAAGCGATGGAGAAGTAGGGATGGGAGGATGAGATGAGGAAGGTATGTCTTGCTGATGATGGCCTTGTGGAGTAGTAAAAACCTCATTGGAAATAAAGGTCTCCCATGGAATGCCTTTCTGCTGTAGTTGGTGCATAACCACCATCTTGATAAGTGAGTGATGGAATAGGCTCTGCATTTGTTGAGGGTAATTTCTCTTTTGCACTATGTAGGCCATTTTGTCAATGCTTCGGAAGAGGTAATATGGTATATGCAGCATCCTCACTCTGGTGAAATGCATAAGAAGCCTGATGTGGTATGAGTAGAGGCGGGAGAATCTTCCCTCACATGTGAAATACTTCATAATGATCCTCATCATAGGTGCATATCTATCAAGCAGATGAGAAAATTCGAAGATGGACTTGTGGTGATCTTTATACCTAGGTTTTAGATATGGCTCAAAGTAACTCATGTCTAGGTTTTCCTGCTTGAACCACTTCTCACCCACAGTTGGTATCCCAGTAGTTGTAGCAATAGCATCAATGGAAAACTCAAAGGTAACCCCATCAAGATTAACCTGTTTGTCATGCAAATTGATAATTAAAAGTCTTGTTAGCTCAGGGTGGTTTTGTACTTGCTGCACCTTCTCACAAAATTCAAAGTAGCCCATGTGTTTGAAACAGGAAACTGTAAGAGGAGATGCCATGAGCTCTCTTGTATTGAGGGGTTCAAATCTGTTTATCTTTCCCCCCTTTTGATCATCCCTCCTTGGAATTTGGGCCTCAACACCACTTCCATTGTCCTCTCCCTTAGACATGTTGAACACTCTGTTTCGCCAACCCTAGGGCTGATGTGAAATGAGATGAAGGGAGGGTATGAAATGGAAATTTTGAAAATGAATAGAATTAGTGAGAATGAAGGGAAAGGGTGCTATGACAAGCAAGATGAAGGGTAGGCCTAAAACAATGTAATGACTCCTATTTTTGACTAATACTTTGTCTAGGGGGATGAAATAAGCATATAGACAGTGATTTCAAGCTAGATATTAGGGTTTACTTTAGGGTTTCTTTTTCATTCAATTAAGAATTCATCAAATGACATAAAAATGGATTCACACTATGTACTTACCCCTTAAGATTTTCTTGGATGACCTTGGAGGAAATTTGAAAGTGTTTTCAAGTGGTTTGAATGGTTGGAGGGCTTAGAAAACCTATCTATCCAAGCACGCAGCGCCAGTGCTGAGGGTGCAGTGCCAAGGCCGAGCGTGCTGCGCCAGTTCTGAGCGCGCAGCGCCATGGAAATATTTGCTAGGTCCTGTCGGGAAAGAGCGCAGTGCTCTGTCAAGGGAACAACACCCACTTCCAGGCGTGCAACACCTTCACAAAATCAATGGAGGAAAAATGCCAGGGGCGCAGCGCCCAATCCCAGGTGTGCAGCGCCAAGTCAAGCGCACAACGCCAAGACAATTTGTCCAAATTTGCTCAGAAAACTCACAATTTTTCTCTCTTTGAAACTTCTAATGCTTTTCAAGGCAACAATGATTCATTTGAAGTGTCATATGGGCTTTTATAGATAAGAGGAATTTGATTTAATTATGAAAACCCACTTTCTAATGTTTGAAACCTTTTTCCCTTTTTCACTGATATTCTTTACACTTTTTCCTTGCAAGTTGATGATGTCATTGAATTGGCTTTTCTTTTGATCATTGATGTATGAAAAGTTCATTTTGACACCTTTGGGACTTAGTCAGAAAGTAGCACCTTCAAAATCTTCTAAAATTTCCACCATAAGACTTCAACTCATCTTTTCACCTTTTCTAGCCACTTTCTTCAAAACCCTAATTGTCTACAGTTCTTCGCAGCAATCATTAGTTTTGTCTTGTAAGTTCTCCACAACCCTTTCAAGTTCATTCATTTATGTCCAGTTCACCTCACCTTTTTCCAAATCTCATCAATAGTCTCTGATAGATTTTCTTCTGTTTGGCCTTGTGTGCTTCCTCCATGTCATTTTCTGCAAGTGATCATTGTTTTGGTACTCAACTGGACCATCAAGTTCATAACCCTAGTCATCTATAAGAACAAGTGTTTCCTCTTTCTCTTGTTGTAAGTTTTTTTCATTCAGGAGTAGACAGTCTACCTTATCAGTACCTTTTGCTGACACGACTTTCAACACTCTTGCAGAAGTGTTGAACTTTGTCATTTTCCTCACTTGCAGCCTCTATACTGAAAAGGTAATCTTCTTTGGAAATATTTTAGGCCTTTCTTGAATAACCATGTCTTGACATTATATTACATCTGAGCCAAATTCTAGCAAAGGAAAAGCAGTGCCTGAAACATCCAACGATGACCTTGAACAAATTTACAAACCCTAATGACCTTTTGGGAGTGTCCTTTGACCTGATTTTGACTTAAATTTGGCTTGGAGGTTTTCAAGTGAAAACAAAGTATTGCTATGGGTTATTAGGCCCAAAGGGACATGGGGATGAGTCAATACTAGGAAACCCTAGAGGGAGGATGGAATCTATGGACAAGGGAAAATAGGACAATGAGTTCATAGGTAGGGAAGGAGGATTAAAATGAGAAGTAGGAGCCCATAATGAGTCTTTTAGGAGCAATACAGTAACCTTGAGATGGAAAACTTGATAAAATGGAAAAAATTGGTTTATAAGGATAATGAAGGCAGTGAGATTTCTGAAACTCAAAATATTCAAGGAGTGTTGTTTTCAGAAAACTATAACCATCCTTTATTCATCTAAATATAGTGAAAAATATTGATGACTAACACGGGTTATCTTCCCACAGGCGCGGATCACGCATCTGTTGGAGCACAAAGCGCACTCTCGGGCAGAATGAATAAAAATGCTTCCTCTACTGTGAAAATTTTTTCACTAAGAGTGATTGGAGATGGTGAGAGGATGTAAGGGTGGTTTGCAGCAAACTGAGTGGGAAGAAGGACCTATGTAATGTTCTGAAATGGAAATCAGCAGCTTTTACACCACTGAAGAACTCCTTTGTCGGAAATATGAACAAGGCTATGTCAGAGATGGACTGAGAGGGATTTTACCATTTATGTCACCTCTAAAGAGAGGATGAGAACCAGAGGCTATCTGGCCCTTTCTCAGACTCTGCCTATAGCTATGCAAATATTTCTTCCTCAAGAAGATCTTGCTCAAAGGGATGAGCTACAGCAATACATAAACATGAGTTGGAAATTAGCAGTGAATGCATAAACTTCAGAAAATGCAATAAACCCTCATAGCCTTCTCATTGATAATATGGTAGCAGAAATGTGTACAAGATATTGAGGAAATGATCACTCAATCTGAAGCAAATCCTTCACTAAAGACACAAGTACAATGAACATGAAATACACTACTACATATATTATGCCCAACTATGATTGTGCAGTCAATGAAGGAGAACTGCTGAAAAATAATGATACGATGAAGATATGGAAATATGAAGCTCAGATAAGAAGGGGGAGATGAATCTCAACCCCTGGAAACTATAATAAATAATCCCTAAAGGGATTGGCTACAATACATACAAAATGGAAAATCTGCAAAAATGTCGTAGTTACTGGAGCAGCTGCAACTCTAAAATGAGAACATGAAGGAGATGGCTGAATAATGCTGCATAAGATCTATATACCTCCTCCAATGGAAATATAGAATGAAATTCTGATCTTTTCACCAAAGATATCACCCTCCAAAATGTCGGTGCAACCCCTCACTGCAATTGCACTCAAGAACTGCGTCGTCAAGGAGAAGATATGCACTGTAGGTGAAGGGAAGAGATTGGCCTCTTGCCAAGATATGAGAAATGGAGCTGATATCTCCCCTATTGATCTCTCGTATGCATAAAATCTTCCTCCTCTAAAATCTGAGCTTTGGAATGATGATGTGAGAACCTCCACTGCAACCCCAGCAACACAATGGCTCTTGCTGCAAGAATCATTGCACTGAAAGGAATAGCTTTGGCCTTGAGCGAAGATGTGGAGAAGATGAAGTTAAAACCTTCAGGAGCTTCTCAAGAAGGAGGGAATCCTTGAACAAGAAATCCCTCGTGCTGAACAACACAACTATCACAGTTGTGCAACTGTAGAAAGCAAGCAATTCGAAATATCCAAGCTAGCTCAAAATGGTTGTTTTCCCCTCATTTTATGCAAATGAAGGCTCCTTAGTCATGGAACCCACAAATTAGGGTTTCCTCCTCCTCATGCAATTTCGTAGGCTTCCCAAGAAAGCCACACCTCCATCTATTCCACAGTTTGACTTGGTCAACATGACCTAGCCCTCTTTGTAATTAACCCTTTTCACACATGGGGTGTGCAAACAAGCTCCAATGATGCTCCCCTTTAATAATGTGAGGGATTTTATTGATGTTTTCCATAACCATGGGCATCCTTACCCATTTATTTAGCTGCAATATGATAAAATAAAAATTTTAATGTTCCATTTATCCATGTGCTAAAATGGGAAAATTACAGTCCTCCCCTCCCAAATGTTGCTTCTCCTCAAGCAACTGCAAGGATAGAACTGGAAAAAAAAAAAACCTCCACTCAAGGCATGGAGTCTGAAATATGTTGAGGAACACCTCCCCAATGTAGATCCTCCATCCCCCACGCAATGATCCATAAAAAGTGAGTTACCTCCCAACATGGCAACTCCTGGAAATCATCTTCCACCTTTGGCTCCTGCAATATAGGTGGGCTAAAAATTTGCTCTTGGTAGGCAAAATGGCCTACCCCATGTTGTCCTCCTCTCCACTTAGGATAAGTGCAGAGTATATGTTGATCTTGGGCTGCAATGATGTTGCCCTCTAGTGGCAAGATGAAGACAAGACCTCCAGGAATCTCTCCTCCATTGTTATGAAATATGCTGCCCCAAATCATCTCATACATGGTGAGTTGGAATTCACCATCATATGGAATCCAATCAACCTCCTGTACACATATGGTTAAGGGATGAACATCATCATGCAAGTAAACAACACCCTTACCATAATTCTGGCCCATGAAAATGGAGTGGCTCAAGAGTGAATCCCCTCCCATCCTCAAAGAGAAGAGAATTGGTCGTGCTAACTCCTCCAAGGAGTTGCGTATCTCCTCCATCTTCACCTAATCGATGCATCTCCTCATATGCTGATCTGTCAATATCATGCAAGCAAGATGATCCTGGGAATACTCCACCATCAACCTGGAGCTCCAACATGGATCTATCCTCCATAGTGACAGCACTGATGATTCCTCATGAAGGACATATGTCACATGGTCATCTCCCTCTTTGACATCTCCTATGCCAAAGATTCAAGTTGGAAGGTTTTTATCCTTCCCCTGCTGCTTCTGCCACAACGCAGAATCTAGAATGAGAGTGGGTACAAATGATGTTGAGAGAGTGTGTCTCTCCTCCCTGAGTCAACCCAAGACTCTCAACATTGTAAAGCTGTCTCCCCAGGACTCCACCCTCCTGAAATCAATGAATGGTGCCCCAATATGTGAAGCATCTCTCATCCTCTGCTGGTCTAGTGGTCTCCCCGGTAAAATGTATCCATGTAATGAGACATCCTCAAAAAGAGATGACTGAATATATAAATGGACAAGTCTTTCCATGCTTCCATTACGCAATCCAATCACCCTCTTAGGTGCATCAACCACATAAGATAGACATGGATGTGGGCTCCTCATCACATCATGCTGGTCATCCTCCCTATCTTCTCCTGGTGTCTCCATGGTTCCACACCTCCTCAACAATGGCACATGTAAAACATGAGTTGTGCCTTGATCTCCATGCTTGAGATCCTGGGGACTTACTTGCAAAGATGCAATAATCCCTCTACCCGGAGCAAGAGCTCCTCCTTCCTCTACATGAGGCACTAGATAATCTCTAGGTGGCACAGCGTTGTTGCCATCATCTTCTCCAACATAAATGGGCAACCCTCCAATAATGTTGCTGCAAATGTGGAATCCCTCCTAAAGTGGAAGTGATCCTCGATCAAAGGCCAAGGAGTATCCCCTTTGCACCATGATAGTGCCATCTTCTACTCCTGCAACATCATACAAGAAATGAGAGAAAATCTACCCTTGCTCTCCAAATAATGACCCCAGCAACAAATGTTTTTGTTGCTTCCTCATGCTCTCATCATACAAGATATGTGATGAAGACATAGTG
>CM076582.1:178110368-178393819 GCA_034641835.2 Pinus albicaulis | reverse complement strand
GGAAATATCGCTTAGTGGATGATCCTAATACTTATCCCATGGCTTAGATTTTGTTATTGTTTTTGAGAATATCATGACAAAATAGCTGCCAGGTTTCTGGTAATCAGTCATATTTTTAAGTGAGTGTCAATCTCTTCATGCAACCGTAATCTCCCACCTTGATCCGACAACGACATTAATCTCCACATATCTAGTTTGGGTAAGGCTTCCGAACCTACCCTTACATCTTTGGAATGTCCAATTGTTATCCTTCTCTATTGGGAATTTTCTGGAAAATTTTATTTCCACAACTCGTATACATAATTTTTTTTTTATATAAAAATTAATTATGTCGAATTTAGGGATATGGACTTCAATACAGTAGCCTCACCGAGATCAATTTGATGACCCAAAATGAGTTTATGGGTCTAAAATATTGACTACAAAAATGTTTCATTCTCGGTGTAAAGTGCTATGAAACATGGCATGTAATTAAAAACTACCCCAAACATCAAAGAAACAAAGATAAGAAAAAAATATCGAAGGTCTAAATGGTGGGGAGAGGAGCTAAAGGTGATCATTATATGGTATACAAAGAGGAAGAACCCTGTGATAAGAAAGAACCCAAAAGATAAACTTCGGAAGATGATAGCCAAATAAAAAAAATAGAGGCGACAAAATTCAATCAAGAAAAGTCACATGTCGTTGAGGATCTTCTAGACTCAACAAAATGGAAAAACAACAAACCCTTGTGGAAAATGGATTCCCCAGAAACCACATGAACAACGATGAAAGAAAATTCTTGGGTAGACTGTGGACGTGGAAGACATAAAGAAGAACAACATGCACTTATGTATGAATGGCCCGACATAATTTGCAAAAAACAGCGGGTTGGACTCAAGTTGGGAAGAAAGGAAAATATTTCACCAAGAAACAAGAAGCCAGACTAAATCAAAAAACAAATATAGTGAAAAGTGGAGTGCAAATGTGTCCGTATATCAATAAAATTTTGTTGGAAAGGGACCTGAATTTTTTTGTCATGGGAAGTCAATGAGAACAATGAGCTTCCATCCCTAATCTAAATCTACAAGGGAAGATTGAAATATAAAATCTTTTGTCATTGTAATTTAATTTTTTTAATAACAGAAATCTCTACCCACTTCATTGAAAAAAATGTATGAAATAAGTTGTATTTAATATATTTAATTATTATTATGTTTTTGTTTCATACAGAGTTTTAGATGATTGATACATCTAACCTGGGGTTTGAATAATGACCTCCGGGGCATCTAATCCACAAATCAATCAGTGGATCGTAATGGCTCAGGGCCACACCAACTCTTTGCATGGTAGGATTTTTTCCTACAGAGTTTCGAATCGTTGACCATTCCACCACAAAGTGCCTTAACATAACACTTTTTCACCATCTCCTCTACGCCTCGTGGAATTATATATATATATATATATATATATATGGTCCATTTGCTTCAATTTTTCATATTTGTTGCTTATATATGAATCTTATATATTTGTTTATTTATATATTAACAATTTTCTTTTTTTTCTCCTTTTTTTTTTTAATCTAGAGAATTTGTAATTAGGCTTGGCTTGTACTCATGTGACACTATTTCTATTTTGACCACTACCATTATAACTTCTGTGTGAATCCACACGCACCCCAACACATAGCCCGCATAGTAAATCAAGGATTTGAACATCAAATCTCAAATTTAACATCCGCATATCACAAGCCTAATAGCCAACGGCACACCTATGAGAACTATTTATATATTAACTTAAATAAAATAGTCATATATTAGCTTAAGAATATATGGTAGTTATATATTAACTTAATTAATATATAAAGTAGCTAATTAAATTAATATGTATGAGTTTTGACATTATATAATATACATATTCGAAGAGAAATCATCCCCTCTCTCTCAACCTGGGGGAGAGTGAGGGTTAACACAATAATATTCGTAGGCACACAACCATTACAACAAAATTTCACCATGTCACTTATAGGGGAATTAAACTTGATTTCCGGGGTGATAAATACCATTCTCCCCAACCACTTGAGATAACTCAATTAACATATATGTAAGAATCTATTTTTGGATTAAAAACAAAAGTGAATTCTAAATTATTACTTTCACTTTATATACTAAAATTAATTTATAAAGACTTTTTCTAAGCAACATTTTAAAATTATTGAAGTTAATTATGGATTGTTATTCATCATACATAATGTGACAAATAAATATCCTTAACTTAAAAAATGTCAAGTTGACCATTGGAGATGATGCCGTCCTTTAAAATGCAGCAATCAATTCATGTAAACGGATCTTTGATATTACAAAATGTACCACCAATTCCTTAATTATTTCTAATTTAATAGTACATGATGCTTGTGTACCATATAAATTATATTCTGGTTAGGAAACATGAATGTGGGTTGTTGTTTAATAATTCTATAGCAATCTAGGGTCTTTGATTTTTTCTTTTTGAAGGGGAAAACTTTCATAACCTAGTTGTTCTACCAGTAATGAGGATAACTATCATTGACTCGTTATCCACAAACGCGGGATAAATCATCACCATTAGTTGAGGAAAACCATACCACAAGAAATGACTTGATGGAGGTTTATAAGGGGGAATATTTTTCAATTTAAAGTCCTCTAGGGTCTTGGGTTATTAACCTATTTCCTCACACTTAAATAAGTTGATGTCTAACCATTCAAAAAGTAGTTTTGGTCCTAAGTGGGTAGATACTTGGTCAAATTACCGGCCGATTTTGAGCTCCACGTTTATGATAACCCATGGCAGGCCTCATGTGAATATATCCTATTTAAAGGGAGAAATATTCTCTAGGTAAATTTATACCTGAAGCTATTAGGATCTCAACAATAGTATCTTTAGACACCACCACTTCTCTTGATGTTTCATGATCCTAATAAATGGGGATGAGAGGTTGATCTATAGACAAAGATAAGTGAGTAGATGTCCATATCTATATAGAAATGCATGGAATTTTGACTCGACAATGAGATTTTCCAAAAATGGGAGGGATATTCCAATGAAGAGATAATGTGGACTCAAGGGATGAAAGAGCATAATATCACCGGATATGATGGTGTGACATGAGCTTGGAACTAGTATGGAGATGGATGCCATAAAGGAAAACTTGTGGGGAAGAACCCATCACATAGAAAGATCAAAGAAAGAATAAGATTGCTACTAAGGCTAATTGCACCATCCAATTGAGTAGGTAGATTGGTATCCATTAGTTGTAAGTTGGAAAATTACCTAAGGTGGCATATATGTATGGAAATGGGGAAGAATGGCAAGTTACATCTTCGGAAATTAAAGTTGGTTTGAAAAGCAATGTGGTGCTTGGTTATATTCATGAACAAAAGCCTTGACTTCGATGGGAAGCAATGATATGCTCTAAAACTAGGTTGTAGGCTCATGGAGAAGCATTATTTACAATAGCAATAGAGGTAAAATACAATCAAGAAGCAGACTGAACAAACCTCATCGTGAGAGTGATGGAGAATCATGCAATTGTAGGACTCGTTGGAGGAAAATGATGAATGGGTTGGAGACCCTTGGTTCAAGAAGCAACAAAATTTGTATCGTAGTCTAGCATAACACCGACATTTTCACCCTATTTAGAAGAATAAGGCATCTCACCCAAGGTGTTCCGCAACCTTTCAGTTAGGCTAATCTAGCATCGAGAGAATCCCATGGAGGTTATCAATGCCTAAAGAACCCAAAAGTAGAATATCAAATATGAAATCTAGACGGTAAAGAATTCAAGAAGGAAGTATACTATGCATGCACAATCATAATAATTTTTTAAAGGCCACATCAAATCACACATACGCAGTCTCATATAACCCCGTAACTCCTTCTTCCGTTATATTCAACAACATTACAACAATACATCAAGTCGATAATGGTTGACAAGAATACAAAATACAACAAAATAATACATGAGCAAGATAAGATGGAATAATGCTCAATAGGATCTACGACAACATTTTTGTGCATTCCTCACGTCTTCGCCTCACTCGTATTTCCCTCTAATCTTCTTAAAACTTGCACTTGTTACTTTCTCCTGATACTCCAATTTTTCCTCACCTCTGCCTTGGGTTGTAGTTCGCGTCTCGTCGTCGTCTTTTTCAACTCGACCGCGATCGCTTGAGTCCTCGATTTCTGGTTCTCTCAGAATCGCCGCCTTGGCGGGTCCATTATCCTTCTTTTTGAACTCCCACCCGTTTCCTTCGGTCAAAATGTGGTCAATCTTCAAAACATGTCACAATCTCGCTTCTCAAAACAAGGACCCCCAAAAGATTACAACTGTGTGGAAATGATGATTCTAATGACAGAATAGGATCAAACTTAATAACTCGACCAATAAGGAGATGAATTACAGATCGGATTCAGAATTGAGTCACATGGGAAGTGGACCGTGTGTGTTGGTTACACTATTTGTAGAGAGGCAATCGATAGAGAAAAATCACACTGTGAGGACATGTTGAAGGAGTCGAGCGATCATGAGAGCTCAACGTTTGTATTAGGCATTACCACAAGGACTCACAACACATCTATCTCGTGATATCTATTGTCCAGATGACCAATTTTTTTCATATGTCAATGCTATTTTTTGGTTATTTAGATTTTATTTTGAGATTTTGATTGGGAGAGGAGAGGCATCATGTGCGATAATAATGCAGAGCACCGAGTAATTCCAAATGAAAATGTTAGAGGCCTATGCAATGCATGAGACGAATAGGTTGGTGAGGTTGTTTGTGGTGGGGCATGGATCCATATGGTGAATTGCATCGTGTTGAAGGCTGTGGAAAGGTGAGCTAAGCACAATAGACACCATGAGTGAACAGAATAAGATGCTCAAAGTATGTAAGGTCAAGTAGCGTAGAAAGACCAGTCAAGATATGAATACAAAAGCTAGAGATGTAGCAAGAGTGCGCTCATATGGACGAGAAACGAGGATGGAGTCAATGGTTTTGTTAGTGAAGGAGATAGCGTGTGATGAGCCACAATGGTGGGTTTTGTCCAAGTTATATAATCCTACCATAGGAAGGTGTATTTCTCCAAAAAGTTAACCTGTTCAATGAATGTATACAGTCACAATATATGTGTATTAAGATTTTGATTAGGTATACATGTAGTAATGCCACATGGAGATATAAAGTCAGGAATGAAACCACTTGGATAGGTACCATGGTGACAGTACTAGTATCCTAGCATGAGGGGGGGAATGCGAGATGGATGATGAACCAGGAACATGAAAATGTGTCCTAGACAACTATACGACGACTAGTTACCCATGTGATCCGTTAGATGATGATTTACATGGACTTTGACATAGTGATTGAGACTAGGTTAATTTCCAGTCAAGTTTAAGAGGGGATTGTTAGGTAGTCTGTAAACTTGACTCGGTCAAGTTAACAATGTTTTTTAAGTTCCAAGTTTATGAGAACCCATGGTATTCATGTGGAATATAACGTACTTAAAGGCATAAAATCTCCAAGAGAAATTTGTCCTTTCAAACTAGTAAGATTCAAACAACTATATCTTTAGACACCCCATTTACTTATCTTAGTATTTCACGATCTTAAAAATTCCAAAATTAATAACTCATTTACAAATACTTTAAATTCCATTCCAAAAAACAATTTCAACCAATAATATTTATAAGAAATTTAATATTTGTATTCTTATAACTAACATTTCAATAAAAAAATATTTCCATAAATAAACTCAGACATTAAATAAAACTCATATATATTTTAATTAACATATACATGAAATTAAATATTATATTAATTTAAAAACTAAATATACATACATGAAAAAATCCAAATAATAAGGAAATTTTTTTATCAATTTATTTTAAATAAATAAAAATTTTCTTCATTGACATTTTTAATAGTATTATATCTTAAATATCAAGAAGTGGGGCATGATCATCTAAACACTTAACCTGTTGTGGTACAATTTATGCACACAGGATCTTGTATTTAAATCCTACTTTGATATGTTGGGGCCCAGATTACTAAACAACTAAAGACGTACCTTTTCATGCCACTACAACGTACCTTTTCATGCCACTACAACATATTAAAAATACCAGATAGGTATTAAATCTAAACTTTACTTGTAATAAATTTGCCTTTTTTCTACATTGACATTTAAAATTATGAAAGAGAACTGCCAATTTCAAAAGTGAGGTATATTTGTCACTTGAAAACAACATCGTGGTAACATGAGAATTAATGCACCACACGATGTGTTTTTTTTTCACCCAATAACCTAATGATATGGAATAAGGGGAATCAAATTATGAATTCAAAATGTCAGCAAATTGTATTGATTCAATCATTATATTAAAATGTGAATAACAAAATGATAATTTAATAATTTTAATATAAAATTGTTAAAATATATATTCAATTTAATATATTATAATATAATATACATGGTGAATTTATAATTGGTTAGAGTAATTTGAACCAGGTTGACATCATATTTTTTCTTTTATTTTCTTTATTATTGGTGTTATTGGTGTTATGACCACCATTGACTTGGATTCTGATTTTCTTAGATTAGTCCAAAAAGTTAAGGATCTACCATGGATTAAAAACATTATCACAAAAAATCAATCTGTCTGGAAAATTAAACCCTAAATTAATCCAAAAAAATTACTTGTTCACCATATGTTTAAAACATTATTTTAGATCTCTTATTAAATCATAAGATCTAGTATATCTGACTTGGCGATTGCTAAATATACTCTTGATGTTATAAAGTAGCCACGAGATTGATCCTAGATCAGATTAATCCAAAAATTAAGAATTCATCCTAAATTAAAAAAACATTATCACAAAAAATCCACCTGTTCTAAAATTAAACCCTAAATTAATCCAAAAAAAATTAATAGTCAACCTGTCTCGAAAATTAAACAGAGATAGAAAGTATCACATTCATCTTTTCCCAATTACTGATATGCAAAAAAGATGCCCCATTTCTCATCGCATAGGCTTTACTAATATTACCACAACAGTGTCAATGGTAAAACTGCGTCATTGACCAGAAGGAGAAATAATTATCGCCTCAAGGTTGATTGGTTGACACTGGGTTCCTGGTAAATCAGAAAGTCAAATTCACCCATTAGCTTGATCATCTTTTGACCTGGAAAATGGTAGACTTCATCTGCTACTTCAGTCCTGTAGGTGGTGAATCCTCGATCATTGTAAGTCCTCCCAACCAAAGAATACATAACAAAGCTCAATATCTTCACAGCAGCAGAAGATTGTTTTCATATTCCAAATCCTGCTACTGATTAATCTGTTCTAAGATCTAATGGAATATTGAAGAAGGTTTGCATCCCATGCGGAACAGCATACACGTACTACGCTGCTCGTGCAGGCTTCCCAGGGGTTTCCCACGCCCGGTAGCAGTCATTCCTGTCGTTGTTATGTACACTTTTCCATGGCAGGTCTCCAACTCTGCATATGAAAGGTTTTATCGTTTGCATCTGCGTGGATTGGCTCCTTCAGGCTTTTGATGCTCTGTTTTGACGTGGGTCCTCTTGCAACTCCATGGGCTCAGAGCAATCTTTTCAATTTCATGGCTGTCGCTGTATTTCCTGTCAAACTTTCGCGAACCCAATTCTGGAAAACGATTCTCACACAAAGTCAATGTGAAATGGAAAACAGTGATAACCAATCAGGAGGCAGCTTTTGTTTAGCAATAATATACATGTATTCATTCACAAATCAGATTCCATATAGCTTGAGACTAATACTATTTTGTGTGTACCTGTTTTTATCTATGGATATTGCTGTGTTAGCCTTCGCAGCTCTTGCAAATGCCTGCCTTGGAGTAGAAATAGAACCCCAATTCAACAAACCCTATCTGTCCAGCTCCTTGACAGACTCTGGGGTGAAGATGGAACCCTTGTTTGTAACAGATACCTTTTCTGACCTTCTGTGTATGATCCTACAGTGTACATCTGCTGGAAGTCCTACAAACAATTAGAGAAGAGAAACGGAGGAAAAGAAACAAAGGGAGAGAAGCCTCCTATCTGGGTACGAGCAATTGCGGTGTTGTTGACATTTAGAACGGGATTGATCCATGAACTCCTTTTCTGCTGCATCACAGACACGAGAACACCTACTTGGGAAGTTACAGTTTTCTTCATCTTTCATGGTTTTTGGTGTAACATCCATTGAAGCTGGTTTCAGAAGAGGCTGCTTGTCTCCTTGCATCAAATTGCCAAGATTCATGATCCCAATGACTTTCATTGTCATATACAAAACAGGGTTCTGGCTGTTCTTTCCACCTATCTATAGATCAGGCATAGAGGTCATGATGGCAGAGTATGATGCTTTTTCATTACTTGTTAACAGGAAAGTAACTGTGACTTTCGAAATATTTCAGATGCTGGAATTTCCAGTGGCATGCCAATTTTCTGAAATACCCCGTTTTTAGCCAATAAATATATGATAATTCTATATTATGTCTTTCATATGCAGGGTAAAGAAGATGAGGTGAATACCTGTGATTGGCATGTTCTGAATGTGGGTCCAAATCTAATAGTAAATTGAGAGAATTTATTAAATATATAATGGCTAAATATTACATTGCAAACTTGCTGCTTAGGCTTATGAGACTGTGGGCCTACACTGTTATAGGCTTTCAGGATAAACAGAATAATTTATTCCATCTCAGGGACCTCTAGCCTGATTTCAGGACTATAATAAGTTCTCATATTTATATCTAGATTTCAGGGATAACTTTAATATGGCCTGACCTATTATGTTTCAATTAATGTTTGGCTTTTTTTCAGATCAAAAAAGGATCTGAATCTTTCTGATACCATGTTAATGCCTACGGTAATTATCATTAGATTTTAAGAAAAGATGCTTCCTCATCCAAACTGGTGGGTGATACAAAGATGAAGCTATAAACGTAGGCTATGAGAGGCAGAATAAACAAAGAGAACATATCTATGTTTGCATTAGTTTAGTTGACAAAAATCTCTCGGGTCAGCTCAACTAATGTTGCTGGGAAGTTGATTAGTTTTATGCCAGCAGGTGCTTGGTTCATTAGATGCAATTAGTCTATACCGACAAGTTTACTAGGCTGCTAAGTGCACAAATGTGAAAAAACATCCCTTGAATTCTGTGAGGTTTTCGCTGAGAAAAGAAAAAAAAAATTAATCACAAAAGGCAGGTTGGTACAATTGGGGAACTCCCTTCTTGACCGGCTCATCGTTGAAAACCTTCAGTCACTTTATCCCTGCCTTCTGGAAGAGGTTCTCCATCATAGTGGTCCTCTGGGTTGCATCTTCTTCCATGGATATCAGTTTCCACTTGATAGACTCTTTTTTGAAGTTCCATCAGAGTACAATTTCTTTGATTAACGTATTCTTCTCAAAACAGATCTCCTATAATGCCTGCAAGAAGTTCCATCACTAGGAATTGCGACTCATTGACAGCTTTAAAGACATTTCAATGAGCTGTTGTCTCAGGGTTCCTTAGGAACAACCATGAGGGCCTTCTCACTGTGAACTGCAACTGCAGCTTCTTCCTCTTCATAGCTTTTTTCTTTTTTTTCTGCCAATTATCTAATTTCTCTCACAGGTAAGGGATAGCAATGTTTGAACACTTTCTCATGGCTGCTAAATTTATTGTTCCTTACAGCTTCTATCAAAATACCTAGCCACTTTGTCAATTTTGGACAAAATTCATGGTTGATTTCATTCTGGCATTCGAAGTTTCGCTCCCACCTGTTCGAGATTTTTAAATTGAGTCAGAGGTTGGGATTCTTCAACAGACATGCCCTAATACTGCACTCTATGATCCCTTTCTATACATTAGAAGTGCTTCTACGTCCTACAGGCAATCTTGAAATCCAGATTTTCCAAGGAAGTTTATCTTGTTTCAACTTTCAGAAACCTTTTTAGTTGTTTTATTGAAAGAAACCATTCAATGGTTACCCATGTGCAGAAAATGGAATACTGTTTTGGGTGCTTTATAGAAATTATATTCAATTTGAGAAACATATTAGCACCCGTTGCAATGCGTACTTGTTTTTGATATTTTTCCACATGCAAAGCAATAAAGACAAAATATAAGAAGATGCATTTCATGCTATCTTGGGATTTTGTGCCCCGATGGCCCTTCAGATTGACTGGCTGTTGCCTTGATTATTAGCAAGTATTTTTTTTCAAAAAAATTATTCAAGTAGGATTCTGAAAGAACCTTGAATGTGCTCAAGAGTTTAGTCAAGTTTGTTCTATTATCACAGAGGTCGTTTTGGCTTGGACTACAGAAATCTGCCGGAACTGGGTCAACTAAATTTTTAAAAAATCTGTAGTAGTTGCTTGAATCCATTTCGATAGTGGAAAATGATTCAAGACTATCAAAAACCCCTCAAAATTTCAAAATACTATTAAGAAAATAAATCAGAACAAGTGCCGCACCTTAATGGATTTTTCTTCTGAAATCAGCATCGGATTCTCGTCAAAACGCTACCAGACTACGCGGTTCTAAATTAGTGCAAATTTATGAAGCGCAAAGTAAAACCTTTTGCGGAGAGTAATTACTAATTCAGTCAAGCTTTTAAGCAGGCGCCCGCACAAGTTTTATAGAATATAAAATCAAATCCATTTTACATTGAAAAACAGAAAAGCTTTGTTTGTTATATGCCTTTTTTCCGCGAGACTTTTCTAAATTTTGAATCTATTTATGCATTTTAATTATGGATCTATCGTTGGTCCAACAAGATCAAATCTCTTTAGGGTAAATTTTTCTTTTTTTAAGTTTTGTACTCTAAAAGAAGTTTGTACCTCAAGCTATTTGACCCCTCTCCAAGCTAGCTAGTCCATGGTTAAGATGAATGCTACATGGTCAATATTTCACTTTCTACTGGCGATGCTAAAAGACCTTGTAATTCTCCTACATTGCCAACTTGCCAATGAATGGGTTGAAATTTTTGTGGTCTCGTATTAATAGAAATCTAAATCGTCAGATATACATCCTAACCTTCATTCATGAAAGTTTTATCTATTTTTATTAGCTTGCATGTCACGCTGAATGAATTACACTTAGATTTTAACTTGTTGATTCCTTTATATACTTTCAGAAATTTTTACACTTTTCCTTCGGATATTGTCCTAATGACCCTTATTCATCCTAATGAGTGTAACTAGGGATGTACTAACGTTACGGGAAGTGTTGTATTTCAAGCCCACATCAATATTAAACGGCGGAATTTTAGGAACAAATACCCTATATCTTTGGCTATTAAACCTAGTTCTAATGCTCATTGATCAAGATTCAACTCAAACCAACAAAATAAATGTCAATTTAAATTATTAAACAAACTAGTTTAAATCAACCGCATTAGATATATATATATATATATATATATATATATATATATATATATATATATAAGAAATATTTGTGGAAAACTCAATAATAATTACAGAGAAATAAACTTGTGTAAACTTTTTCAGTTAACAATTATGATCCATATTGTACATACACTCGGATGGAGCCTAACCCCTAGGGGATCAAGAGAGTCAACTGAGATAATCTTTTCTTCAGGGAGAGATCTACATATGTCTCATGATCGCTGAGCCAATATATGTATGTATTAGAAACCCTCGTGGGAAACCCCATGTGAATACCTCATGATCCGTCAGATGGAAAGCAAGGTAAAATATTGATTTTCAATATGGAGCCTAACCCATAAGGGATCAAGAGAGTCAAACTTTATCTTCCCCAACCTCAAGGGAGAGATCTTACATGTGGCTCATGACTACTGAGCTAACCCTAAAGGTTATAGAAGAAGCTTACATTATAGATATAATGCCCAAGTTTTGATTGATTATTAATTTGAAACAAAAGAAAGTTCACATCCCATTCATTGATCAACATCTTGCACATGTCAAATATGATGTCCCTATTGACTTGCTTTAATTATCCCAACTCTAACATATCTTTGCACCATGTGTTCAATCTCAATCTTCTAACAATAGGGATATTTGTGGTTAGATGTTCACAGGAAGGATTCTCTTAATGAGATGATTAGCCAGATCATGTTCTCAAATAGGTGGAAGACATTTGGAAATCTCGACTAATATCTCAAAATGATTGTTAATAACTCTTTGGAGATCCAAGGGTAGAGATACTTAGAGAATTGAATATTTAGTGAGGACAATTATGCAATTACTCTTGAGTGTCCCTTTTTAATCGATGTTGACATGTTGGGAGCTTATCACTCTAGATGGTCTCCCTTGCATACCTATTAATTTAATTTCTTGTTCTTTGAGAGATAAATCTTATGAAAAGTCTTCCAAAATTTAGCTATTATTCCCAATTGTTTTAGCTGTATTAGATCCCCAACATCACATTAACACCACCCAATGGGATTGGCAATTTTTTGGGGTGTACAAGAAAATAATTCCCGTAATAAGCATAATACTATGGAACTTCTTTGTATAGTTTACAGCCTCCAAATGCAATCATAACTTGAAATTATGGCAGCACTAGATATATAAAACAACCAATAAGTTTCACCAATTGCTACAATGTGTATTGGCATAATGAACCATATTGTGACCTTTTGTTTTTTGATATAGTCCTCAGCTTGAGAGTTTGAAGTCAAACCTAATGCTTGTTAAAGCATGGCATACATGTGAACACTCTATGTTGGTTCCAAATCTTGAGAATGTTCTAGCTCTTTGTTCTTCTTCCTTCTTTGAAATCTATGTAAATATTTTTTTGGGCTGAAGACCTATGCCACTACCAGATACGGTTACAATTCAGAAATAGCTTTGTTGCTCATTCCATCTATTTGCCGAGATGTCAATATTGTAGGTTGAGTGAGTTTAGGAGAGAAAATATGTGATAATTGTAGGTGTTAGTGTCAATTCTTTTAGCACCCATATTTTTTAACCTTGAACTCTCACATTAGAAACTTTATCTAATGACCTAGACTAAAACAATGTACCTCATGTCTAACGTTTCCTTAATGCACTCCCACATATATCCACCAATTTATCATTTGAAATATCCTTCACTATCAAACTCAACCTATAAAATTGTTGAAACAACTCTATAACTCAACCTTTCTTCCTTAGCTCTAGTGATTGGAATACAAAATGTATTTCTCCCACAGTCTCCATAATGTGCTACTAGTTCTTATAAAGATGGATAAAGACATAATATAATCCTTTTTAAGATCACAATGCTATCACTACAAGACAAATTGATCAATTTATAAATATAAAGATGCAATGATTACTTTTTGTATTCTACTCAACACTTAACGTATAAAATTGCTTCATCTAAAATATCTCTCTCATAGTTTTATTACCATTAAACTCTCAATTCTATTTCGGGAGAGAAATAGTTCCTTGCTCCTAAGTTGAAGAATTTATGATTTATCTAATATTTGTAGATAACACTATGTCATGTGTAGTCAATCCTCTTATTCTCCCAATGTTGATGTGTTTTCCCGATGTAGTTAGAGATTGACCTTTTGTTCTCCGTGTTATCCCTTCTTTGACAAGGATAATTTATGATAAAGGGATTAAATAGATGTTTCATAATTCTTTGGATATCTTCTAAATTTCCCCCTCGAGTGTCATGATTGTACGCCGACATCTTTACAATCCTCCTCTTGCCAACCATTATTTCCCTGAAGTCTTTAAGATACTCCTTTTTTCCATTAATCTTGATTCCTCAAGAGTATGAGTTACTAACTTGAAAATTTGAAATCTAGCTTCATGTATGAGACATTTCACATGTCAACCTTCTTTGTCATTATAGTCTCTATGGTTTTAATTTTCCTTCCAACTCGGGACAAGAAAATTCCCATTCTTCATTTTCATGTGATGGATGAAGCTTTTGTAGCTTTGGAAGGAGTAACAATTGACTAATAACATCCATGCACGATAGAAAAACACTTGATACAACAACTAATGCTAAAATTCCATATAAGTGTGAGTCCAATAATTTCCTACACCTTAAATGTTTATCCTAAATGGTAAAAAAAATGTTAACTCAGCAAAGCCCCATGTAAAGCCCTAGATATTGGTTATATTTCTATTGTTATATTATTAATGTTTGTTGAGTGTTTTGGCATATTTTTGAGTACGGTTACTGATGCCAAGTCTGGGGTTGAATGTTGATTATTTATAACATGTCATTATTGCTTTGAGTATCCATTCCTTATCAAGTTTGTAATCATGGATGAAATTAGTTTGGGTAGTTTATATTTATAGGTGTTTTTCCTCATGTTGATTTGGTCAAAAGATCTTAAAACATATCCGCTTAATTATCCCTCTTTGATACATTTCAAAAGTATATGGAACTTGCCTAAACCCAAGGAACAAGAGAAAAATAGGTTCAAGGTAGAGCAGTACAAGAAATTTATGGCCTCGGGTCATGGTTTAGAACTGGTCGCTAAGAGTCTATCGAACATTAGACTGCAAAGCCAAGCTCAGAAGGAGACACCATCTAGAAACAACAAGATTCAAGAACTAAGATCCGACCGTGACTATAGGATCAAAAAATTAAAGCTTAGAGTGAATCACAACTAGAAGCCCCAAGATTCTTTAGATCTAACCTTGACAATAATATTATGTAATAGTGCTCAAGAGGAAAGAAACTAAAAACACACACCACCTGACAGCATTTGGGAAGATCAATGGCAAGAGTAAATGCAAGTCTATCCGGTTATTAGGAGGTACTACAATGTAAACCATCATGGTTTACAACTAGCTATGGTAACATGTTATTGGTCATGGATCCCCTCTTTCTCCATACAAAAACTAGGAAGGGCCCTTCCATGATACCATCGCTTTCTTGAAAAAATTGTAGTTGGATCCCGATGAAGAGGATTCCAGTGGAAATGAGATATGGCTCACATGTGGCAACATGGATGACATGGCTAAAGAAGCTGACATGGAAGCTGAAGAAGGTGATTTAGACACTTTTAATAGCCAAAAATATAGGAAAGTGACGGTGGTGGTACACATGGAGTAGTGGACATGGTAGGTTCTTATGGTAGCGAACAATGATGTGTCAAAACCTATGGCAAGTGATGTAGAAGTGGGATCTCATATTGGGACTTTGGTCTCAAAGTTTGGTTTTTTGAGTTTGAAGGTATCTTTGTTAGGCCTCTTAATTGTTGTGTTTAATTCAAATTTTCATCCTATGCTTACCTGTGGTTTTCATCACATTACTATAATTTGTCACAATTGTCATTAATATATTAAACTTGGAGCATGATCGTGTAATTGTTCATTATTTAACCCATTTCTTTATTTTATAAGATTTGCACCAAAATTTATTAATCATGGTGCTTTTTTTGTTTTAGGAATGCGTATGAAATCACCGTCAAAGATACATGATCAATAATTAATTGCACCAAGTTCTTTCTTCGCACCAACATTCCTACAATAGCTCCTACACTAAAGAGAAACCAATTTGGGGATTTAGCATCTGCACACTTTCAAAGAAAACCGAGGGAAGGTTTTTTTCAAAAATAATTTAACACCTCCACATGAGTTTTATTGCACTCAAGTTGCATGTGTGGGTCTCTAGAAGCAAATCAACAAATCAAAATTCACACAGCTTTTCAAACCGCCAACTTCTTGCATATGGAGGCTAATATAAAAAATCGAGGCATATGGGTTTTTTACCAAGATATAAATTTATTTAGAACCTAAAAACCGTTTCCAAAGATTCACATTGGTATAAAAGTTACACAAGGTTCTTGAGGAAGTTTTATAAAAAATGATTGTTTTTCCAATCCTAGGATCATGCCCATATTTGATAAAAATGAAAAATTCAGACCATCTTGATTTTCAAGGGGAAAATGGCTGTAATGGTCTCCTATTAATGGAAAATAGTTTGGATTCAATTTCATCTGCTTGCACGGATTGCTGGTCTAAAGCCAAATTTGTACTGCTAAATTAATAAAACAGAGCTATGGCTCCGGTTTAGGACACAAAATCCATTCTTTGTACTCTTGCTATTGAGTAAATTTAGGTATCCCTTCCTATGACTATTTGGAGTCAGACATGGATCTCAATATCTATCAAGGATCAAATTTATTAATATAATCTAAAAGCAGTTCATGCATCCATTTTCTCTATTTTTTTAATGTTAATCTTGCTCTCATAAGAGCATTTTCATTAAAGGGAAACGAAGTTGTTTGGCTAGGGCCCAACCAACTAAACTTGTTCTCCCATTACGATGAATGTTATTATATGATTGGTGTGAAGGTCATGGTGAGGATGAGTGTGTGTGATTGACAAAGTTCTTGTGTGTTTCCTTTTTCCCTTGCAACAATGTTCTCAACCGGAGTTTTGTGTTGGAAGTGTATCTCTTTAATTTTTATTGAAAGCATTTCTGACGTTATTTCTTGAAGTTAACAACAAGCATTGTTTGGTACTTTTTTGTTGAATCACCTTTCGCTTAAGGATTAGGGTTTTCATGTTCCATTCATTTTGACCTTGCTTAATGGTTACTACAGATTTCATTTATTTGTAGTAAGCAGAAAGAACCCTCACTCGATTAATGTATATTGCAAATTTTAAGGGGACATTGATTTTTTCCTGAAATTACCAGATCTAAATCATATTCCCATTGACTATTACTTGTTTATTTGAATCCTTAAGTACATGAATCAAATATTTATTATTCCGATTAAAGATTACTAAGTTGAATTTAGTCTACTTCTCCGTCGAGTCAATTTTGAAAAACACGAGAGTTTATTTAAGACACCATGTTGAATATTTCGTAGGGGATATAGGTAAACTATATTCATAAGGTATCTTTATCAAGTGCAAGTACTTGATATTCACACTAAGGTTTGATAAACTTCCCATTTGATTTCAATTTAGTTTTGAAGTCACACTTTATATTTCCGAGGAGCATGTGATGATTTGGAATTTTTACCTTACTTGAGTTGAAGTTTCCTTTTCACACCTTTTGATTTCTGTCTTGTTATCACAATATTTTTTTGTCGTTAAGGAATACAAGATCACAAGGTAGAAATAGATTCATTCTGCACAATAGAACAAAATTGTTATAACACAAAATGAATTCACTCGTTTTCCTAGTATAAGAACCAAAGTACATGAATATATCTTTTTTCTCGAATCTTTTGAGTTTTGAAATTGATTTACCGAGTGAAATGGATTTTGAGTTTATTTATTTTTTAAGAATTATTTTCTAGTAAGTTCGAACGTTATTTCCCAAGTAAAGAGTCCAGGGCTTAGAGTGGTGTGTGGAGTCATTATATTAACTAGTGGTGTGAGCAGCTTCTACACAAACTAGGGTTTTGCTTTATGTGTTGTTGAAGTCCTTCTCCGGCATTTCCAAGATCGCATCTCGAAGTCCATGGACCTTGATCGACAATTAAATGTTGGTATATGAATATACTATATACTACACCCAACAACATTTGACCTCTCGAGGTCTCGATAAGGGATTAAGCCAATGGTCATAAAACTCTTTACCGCAAAGGCTCACCAGGTTATTTGGGGCATATCAACCATCGAAACTTGGTCTCGCACTCAGTCAAGGTTCAAAATAAGCAAATCGCCAATCCTATGAGAAAGTAAGACTAAGGTCATAGCCCTTAGTTCCAAGCAAGGGTAAGTTTTAGGAGCTCATCGTACATAAGGAATTTGGTCTAAATTTTTTCATTTAAAAGTGTTGGATGATATTCGATCTTCCGAGATTTGAGATAAACTTGTTAAGCTCGTGGTTATTAGAAAAGGTCATAGCGTGCTAAAGGTTATGTCGAGGAACTATGCTCATTGGGTCATTAGCCATCCACTCACAATAATGCACACAAAAGGAAGTGGGATACCCATTACCAAGATCCCATAAATGAAGCATGGGTACCTATCTTCCACAAGTCACGGATGGTATACCTCAATACATTTGTAGGGGATTGAAATGAGAACAAGAACCAAATCAGCTAAAGGGGGTCAAAATAGAACTAGACCTAATGTAGAGCTATGCATATAAATAGAAATCCAAAACAATGTGAAGTAGGTGTTACCATGCAAAACCGGTGAAAAATGCTATAGATGTCAAAATAGTGGGAGTTAACGATGAATGAATAAATGAAGTTAAAAGTTAAATAACCGAGCTTATTAGTAAATTTGATTTTTTTTTTTTTTTATGAAGCAGAAATAACATAGGTGTGTAGTGCAATTAGTATAAATGAAACTTTGGTAAATTCTAAAGTTATTGCGTATGAGCGGAAAAAACATGTATAAAGAAGAGATTAGGATAATTATTACATATCTAAGACTCGTATATGGCAAGAGGATTGTTGTGAAGAGGTTGACAAAGTAGATTCAATGAGGACTAAAGTTGCCATATCAAAGAAATGTTGTAGATCCGAATTGTTAAGAAATTAAAGGAGAAATATCAAAGAAATGATGTATATATAAGAATTAACATTGGTTTCAGTAAAGATGTTTTAATTAAATATCCATAGATATAAGTGTTTAAAATAAATGAAAGAAGGAGTTGAGTGGATGAAGAAAGTCTAGATGGTATATTAGGGATTGGTGTCTCCTTTAGGTTGGTGTACTGGGAATAGTGGTGTTGGTGCCTAGCAAAATGTGGGTGCCTACAAATAGTGGGAGTTAGTTCTCGAAAAAAAGGGAGTTGGTTCAAATTAGTTTGGTGCCTACAACTATGTAAATGGAAGTTTTTCTGAATTTACATTATAATTAAAAGAAGATTTATGGTTTCTCAGACGTTTCCACTTAAATATATCAGGTTCAATATTTGTGTGATTGGTGCATTAATAGGTTGTTGAATGTGTTTGATTGGATAAATCATTTAAAATTTATAAACTATCGTATTCAACCCGCCCCTTCCTTGTTATGGTTTCTAACAATTGGTATCATATCTAGTTCTCTCCAACAAACAATTTAACAATTGGAAGGTAGATCTAGATCTGAAAAATAGCCAACTAGGATGGGAATTTCATTAACGAAGCACCTACGCTCACTGGAATTAATTATGTATTTTGGAACGTAAGAATGAAAACCTACATAATGTCCCTTGGTGTAGATGTTTGGGATGCAATTTTGAATGGCTATAAATAGCCAAATGTATTGGTGATGAGGTGGATTTCCTAATTTCAATTTTGTTAAGGTCATGCACTGCACCACAACCAAAGAGATATGGGATAATAATTGTTATGAAGGTGATAACAAGGTAAATAAGGCTAAACTCAAAGTTTATATAATGCAATTTGAATCACTAAAAGATGAATGAGGACAAGAACATAACCAAACTCTTTCTTTGTAGTGATGAAATAGTTAACACCATAAGAGGTCTTTGATGAAACTATTGATGATTCTTTTGTATTTCAAAAGGTGTTAAGATCTCTTCCCTCCAAATTAAATTCCAAAGTATCAACTATTGAGGAGATGAAAAATATCAACCATTAACAATGGATCAACTACATGGAATGATAATTGAAAATGAAATGAGAACCACAAAATGAAGATCTACATCAAAGGAAGCAACCTTCAAAGTTGATAAGAAGACCAAAGAACATAAATAAGACTCAATCTATGGATCTAATGAAGAAGAAACCAAGTTTGTTAGAATATTGAATAGAGGTTTCAATAAATACAAAGGTAAGTTTCCTTTCAAATGTTTCAATTGTGGAAAAGTAGGTCATTGTGCATGTAAATGGCCACATTGAGTGATCCATAAACTTTCGTGGATATTCCACTGGAAAGTATGTCACAACAAATATGATAAAATTATACTTAAAAATATGAAATTTACTCTATGAGGGTTTATTTCTATTTATATTTTTGGATATGTAAATTATTGTTTATTTCCTATGCATGCAAATCATAATTATGCAGAAAATAGAGAAAAATGAAATAAAAAATCACAAAGCAAAATTGACACAAGATATAACCTGGGAAACCTGATGACCCTTACTATTACAACAAAAATGTTGAAGCTCCTGAGGGCCCAAATTTAATTATAAACCCGAGTTTCATACAAAATTCTGAGGGGACGACATTGTGTGTGAAGTAGACACATTCCTCTTCCTATTCTAACCCCCTTTGATGCAGGTGAAGGAAGGCAATGAAACAACTTCAAATGAGAAAAGATCTAGGTAAACCACCAGTCCTATGTTGCATAAGGTAAATAACAATAAGAAAACCTATTCTACTTTTTTTGGAAAGTAAATAAGTTGAAGGAAATCTATTCTACTTGCGGGAAAGGAAAATACTAGATTACTCTTGCAGGAAAGAAATCACACTTTGCTTAAAGTAAATTGTAGGAAAGGAAATCTAGACTAAATGCATAATCAACATTTAAGAAGTAAGCTATGTAGAAGCTAAATGGTTACCTAGTCAGGATTCAACTCAACAAAAGTGGTCTTAAAGAATTCATAGTCTATTCTAACACATAAATTCACTTCTACCATGAATTTGGAGTGAATCCGGGCAAGGGAAGAGCTCAAAAAAAGACTACTACAAGAAACTTTTTTTTGTTATAGGAAACTTCAAGCAAGCGTGTCTGTCGAGTTAACCTGCCAAATGCCTAAGCCAATCAAGTGAAAATTTTGTGGGATAATTTTTTTTATTAATTGGAATGTGTTTCTACTTTAATACAAGTGGAATCAAATCAAAATAGGTTCATTATCACATGCTAAAATTCAACGGAAATTTACTACAAAAACCAAAAATTTTAGAACAGTGAACTAATATGCTAACCTAAGTACCCAAATGCCTAAGTTAATTAAGTGAAACTGTTGTGGGGTAAATTTTTTTATGAAGTTGAATTTTTTAGTCTTCAATCCAAGTGGAATCAACTCAAAACAGGTTCATTAACACGTGCTAAAACTAAACATAAATTTACCACTAAAACCAGGAATTTTAGAACTAGTAAGCTAATCTAAGTAACCCAATGATGAAAATGACTTTACTAAGTTAAGCTAATGATGCATCACACTATTGATTATATAATAACCTGAAAACAAAATAATTTCAATCATTTAATCAATCTAACCTACAAAAGATGAAGCATGAGCACTAAGTGCAAGAATGATAAATGTAACTAAGCAAAGAAATGTTGGGAAAAAAGAGAAATAAAATACATAACGGGCCTCTGAGGCTCTTGGGATGGACACACCTAAGGATACTTAGAGTCATATGAAGGAAACCAAGACTTATAAGCTAAAAATGAAATCAAACTTCATTATTATAATCAATTCAAGTACATCCCTACTAGAGATGAAAATAGAACTACTAAATAAAAAGTTGTATTCACAAGAACAACAAAAATTTCTCTCCTCTAGAGAATACTTCGAATTGTACTTAAACAAGTTGATGGGGGAAGCAGCCTCCCTGAAATGAGGACTATTTTCCCATCCAAAATCCCTTAAAAAGTGTAACTAGTCCCTAGAAATAGGAATATTCATTAAATGTTGATTTATGGCTTCTCTCGTAGTAGGGAAGACATCCCTATATTTTCTCAATCAACATATCTTCAGAATCTGCCCAATATTCTCACAATTTTCTGCAAAATAACTAATATTAGGCACATAATAAGAAAATCATCTCTAAACCTTCCTAAGAACATATTAAAGTTGAAAAATACATTATTAAGTGTATAAGGAAAGGTTTAATTTTCCTCGGAAAGGTTAGGTGGGCCTTATTTTGTATCTAATTTGGAGGCCCATCAAAACCCTTTTGGAAGAAAACCTAGATGAAAGGTGAGGTCGTTATTATCTATTTATCTGAACAGAAAATGGTTACAGCTACAAATAAGTAATACATGTGGATTGTGAGATAGTATAGTGCAAAAATACTCTCTGTGTGCTTTCTCCCTAGCCCTCTTAGCTAATATAATAATCTATGGAGAAAATTCACTTGAAAATAATGGAACCCCTTTTCCTCCTAGTGGCCCGGTTATAACCTAACCCGATAACCTACTAGTAGTTAGACTTGACTCCTTCAACCCTTGTAGAATTACAATATTGACTATTCTATAGTATTCTTCATCATGATCACATATATAACCCCTTTTGTAGTAATAATGGGGGTTGGGATGGCATCCTTTCAAATTATGGTGATTAATTTTGATAGGTCAACTTCTAAGAGACATAAATTTCTCACATGAGTTATGATTGAGATGATTTTTGTGTTTTTGGAAAGGTATGGACATGTAGATTATGGAATCTTGGTCCATTGTAATTACAATACCACAACAAGTGTTCACTTAAGGCCTCAAAATGACTCCTGAATTTTTTGACCCAATTTTTTTAAAACTAGTATCACCAATAAAAATGGTCTTGTGCATTATTTCCTCCACGTTTTCTACTCTAAACATAAATATGGATGAAAAATAATATAATTATCCAATATGGATTACACCTCCCCATTTTGGAGGCATTTTGTCCCTATAATATTCTACTAAATGAGGTGAGGAAAATTTTCTTCCACCTTCTCTCGGGTGTACCATTTAGCCTTACCTAGAAGATATCCTTTCAACCCAATATGCCAAGGTCATGCTGCCCTTGTCTTGTAGTTTTGGACCTCTTAATAAAAATTTTATCCTTTGTCAACTTTTCGTGAGCATCTAGTACCAAAGCATCTACATAGGGTAGGACTCGTTCCTGTTCCTAATCTAGAATGAAGGGCTCATAGAGTTTCATATTCTCTACATTCACAACTGAGTAAGCGTGCATTTATGGGTGTAGATTAAGTCTATAAGCATTATCTCCCACATTTTCCAGTATATCTAAGATACCATACCATAGAGCCTTGGTTTTCTCCTAGGACTCTGTAGCCTCTCCTTGTTCATCTGTAACCATAATCATTCTCCCACTTTGAATTACTTCTTTGTTTTGTGTTGATCATACCTAGCCTTGTATTTTTCCGGTGATTTCTATAGTGTATCTTGTACTTGTATATGGATTTTCCTAATATTTTATACACATATTTCTACCCTAAAGGCATCCCCTATAAGATCCTTTGTCACTCCTCCATGCCACCCATATGTAATATCCAAAGATGACGATGGAAAATATCCATAAAAAGTTTCAAATGGGCACATACCAATAGAAATGTGGACTGTTATGTTATAAGAGTGTTGTAGATATACCAAATTTTCATCCCAGGTCTTCAAATGATTCTGATTGTAACCTGTCAAAAGCTGCACCAAAGTCTCATTGACTACTTCTGTTTGTCCATATGTCTGTGGACGAAATGTTGTAGGTATGTTTAACTTCGTATCCATATTCTCCCATAATGTAGTCCAAAATTCATTCATAAATATTGTATCCTTATTTTAAATGACATTCCTTGGTATACCAAAGTGCACTCCTTCTACGTGTGCATACCCTTTATTTTTCACTACTTGTCCATCTTCATTCAACTTGTTTCTAAAGACCCACTTGGTTCTAATACATTTTTTGTATTTTGGTTTATGCATAAGTTCCCATGTGTCATTTTTCTCTATTTGATCTAATTCTTCATTCATAGCCTCATCTCAATGCTCATCTTCACTAGCTTGGTCAAAACATTTAGGTTCTATTTTGGAACATAGTGCCGAATTTTCATATTAGGGGGTGTTGATTGATTTCTTTCTAGTCTAAACTCTTAATTCTCTATTTCCATGTGTTTTATTTTCATGATGAATTTTTTTCACATACTTGGATGGAGTTTTGTGTTTTTGGGGTGCCATCTCTTCTTCTTCATCATCCTTCTCTTCTTGTTCTCTATTTTTTATATATATGCTTGTTGTCTTCTCTAATTCTTCATTGATTTATGGCTTTGCTATTTGTGGCAATGCTTCAACTACCCTTACATCAATACATTCCACTATATTTCTTAGTCTTTTATTGTAGCACTTGTAGCCTTTTCTTTTTGATGAGTAACCAAAAAATATTCCTTCATAAACTCTAGAATCAGACTTTCTCGAATTATCCTCATTTATCTTGATATAACACTTTCTTCCAAAGACTCTTAGATGCTTGACTGAAGCTGGTATGCCTCTCCACAAATCATAGGGGGTCTGATCACTGTTTACTTTGATTTGAAATATGTTTGATATGTAGACAACTATTTGATTTACTTCTCCCTAAAAGGTGTTTGGGGCCTTTACTTCATCAATGATAATTCTTGCCATCTCTTGTATTGATCTATTCTTTCTTTCAACTACTCCATTTTGTTGAGGACTTACAGCTACTGATCATTTTATTCTAATTTCATTCTCTTCATAGAATTCATCAAAATCATATGAGGTAAATTTTCATCCTCTATCAGATCTCAAGCACTTGATCTTTAGATCCATTTCGTTTTCAAATTGAGCTTTGAATATATTGAACTTACAAAGGGATTTTGGCTCTACTTTCAGTAGCATGATCAATGTTTTCCTTGTATAATCATCAATAAAGAGTATGAATTATATTTCTTCTCTTAAGGTTTGGATTCTTGTAGCACCACATACAAATGTATGAACTAGCTGTAGGAATTTACAGGGTAACTTCCTCAGATCAAACACCAAAGGTCACCGCTCACAAACAGATCACAAATCAGTACACCAGTATATCACGTGGTTAAAACCTGATTGGTCCATTATCTCTATTTAAAGAGCATGGAGGGTCATTTGTTCGGTAATCGTTTATGAGAGAAACATATGTAAAATTTCTTTTTATATTAATAAATTTCTTGAAGTGGTCGCGTTGGCTCATGCTGTGGACTATTTCCCTCTTCAAGGGTTTTAACCATGTGATATATTGGTGTACTGATTTGTGATCTATTAGTGAGCAGTTACCTTTGGTGTTTGATCTAAGGAAGTTACCATGTAAATTCCTACATGGTATCAGAGCCATTTTGAGGGTCGCATATTTTGTTGATCCAAATCCGAAGCCGGTTTGACTGCATGCGACTGACGTTTCCCAGATTTACTATTTCTGAACTCTTTCGGGCCTGGAGAACTGCTATGTTGTGTCTGGAGTATCTATTGCAATGAGGAACCCCTTTCGCTTCATGCGAAAAGGTTTCTGGTTGCCCAAGTTATGTCAGTTTAGATCTGGAGGTATAAAGTACCCTTTTTTGCAGTTATATTTGTTAATCGTTCTCCTTATTTCAGTTCCTTATGTTTATTTTGGTTTATATATTTTATTTATTTTCCGGATCTATACCCTCTTCTTTGTGTATGCTCTTTTCTCTACGTTGTGTGCGATCTCGGAAAATTAGAAACAAGAAGAAGAGAGTTTTTCTTGGTACTTATGCTCTTTCCCCGCGTCTTTGTGCGATCTTGGGAAACCAGAAATAGCAGAAAAAGGATAGTTGTCGGTAAGGCTAACCAAAAATCTAAGATTTTTCCGTAAGGCTTGAAATTCGTTTTTTTTTTTTGCACGGATTTTGTGTTTTTTTGCAGGAAAAAGCACGCACATCGAAGAGTAAACAAAAAACAAAAAAAAACCCTCCCTCCTTTCAAACAATTACAGAATCCTTTTACTAGTTCACTTGGTGTGAAGTTAGTTTATGAGAACAGAGGTCTTGGGTTCAAGTCTCTCTCTCAATTTTCTTTTTGTAAAAAGATTTTTGTTAAAGCGGGGGGGGGATTTTTTTCTTAAAAGTAGAACTTCATCATCAAATTTCAAACCGTTCCCGTAATTATTCAGCATCTACAACTCTTGCTTTCAAAAGGGCATAACTTCTTCATCCGAAAGTCATTTTTCGAGCATTTTTTTTGTTAATCAACCTAATTTTTCGATATCGTAAAATTGGAGTAGTTAGTTTCAGCTCTTTTCAGCTTCATTTTTTTTTTTAATTGAAAAGTGCATGCCTGGTTATTCTTAACAGCACCAATTATTTCCAATGGCTACCTCACATGGTATATTTACTTAGAAGTAAAGGGCTTTATAGAATAGCCACATGACAAGAAACTAAAACTACCGACGGAGATAAAGCCGCTAAATCGGAAAATAAACAAGATCAAGCACGAGGGTTGATAGGATTGTCCATTGCTCAAGATCTTCGATTTCATATCCTTGAAATTGACACCCTTGATGAAGCCCTGAAAAAGCTAAATACTTTTTTTGGCATTCAAAATGAAATTAGTGCCCACCAGCTTGAAAATGAGTTGCTTACTTTGGACCCCAATAATATCTCCTCTATTGAAGATTTTTTGACCAAATTCAAGACCCTTAGACTTCTTTTAGAAGGTTGTAAGGTCAAAAAGGAAGATGGTAGCCTCATCTATTCCATTGTTGCTAAGCTTGGCCCTGCATACTCTGTATTTGTTTCGACCTTCCATTCCACTAGAGAAGCCATCATTTCTCAAGGAACAACCTACAAGAACCCCTCTTTTGATGCCTTTTGTGATTCTTTGATAAGAGAACAAGAAAAACTCTTACACCTTGGTCTTATCGCTTTTGGAAACACTCCTAAGAAATCCTTAACAACCCAACATCAACCATATCAAAAGAATCCCAAGAAGCAATATCCTAAAAAGTATGGTCCTAAACCAAACAAGGGTCCTAAGCAATTTCAGCCACAAACTGAAATAACAACTCACCAAACTGATAAGGAAACTAAAAACAAAGGGAAGAAAACATATAGAAATTGAAAATTTTGTGAACGTGATGGCCATGTAGAGTCCAAATGTTTTAAGAAGATGGAAGCCTTGGAAGCAGAAACGAAGAAGCACCACAGTAATTTGGAGACCTCTTCAACTTCATCTTCATGAATGGCACTTTCTTCTTATGGTTGTCAAGCATCTGGTTATGCATTAAATGTATCTTCTTCTTCTTCTCATTCTCAGGAGTGGCTCATTGATTCTAGAGCTTCTTACCACATGGCCAAAAATAAAGCCATGTTTTCTTCTTTAAATGGTTGTAACACCAAACATATTTATGTTGGTGATGATAGATCTCTTAGTGTTGTAGGATCTGGAACCATTCATTTAGATAATGATTAGTTTAATGATGTACTACATGTTCCTACCTTGTCATGAAAACTTCTATCTATTTATCAGATAACTCATTCAGGTGAAGGGATTAGAATTCTCACCTCATGATGATGTAATCAAGGACCTCAAATATCCTTGAAATTGACACCCCTGATGAAGGCGTGAAAAAGCTAAATACTATTTTTGGCATTCATAATGAAATCAGGGCCCACCATCTTGAAAATGAGTTGCTTAATTTGGACCCCAATAATTTCTCCTCAATTGAAGATTTTTTGTCCAAATTCAAGACCCTTAGACTTATTTTAGAAGCTTGTAAGGTCAAAAAGGAAGATGGTAGCCTCATCTATTCCATTCTTGCTAAGCTTGGCCCTGCATACTCTGTATTTATTTCCACCTTCCATTCCACTAGAGAAGCCATCATTTCTCAAGGAACAACCTACAAGAACCCCTCTTTTGATGCCTTTTGCGATTCTTTGATAAGAGAACAAGAAAAACTCTTACACCTTGGTCTTATCACTGCTGGAAATGATTCTAAGAAAGCATTAGCAGCCCAACATCAACCATATAAAAAGAATCCCAAGAAGCAGTGTCCTAAAAAGTATAATCCTAAACCAAACAAGAGTCCTAAGCAATTTCAGCCGCAAACTGAAAAAGCAACTCACCAAACTGATAAGGCAACTAAAAACAAAGGGAAGAAAACATATAGACATTGCAACTTTTGTGATCATGATGGCCATGTAGAGTCCAAATGTTTTAAGAAGATGGAAGCCTTGGAAGCAACAATGAAGAAGCACCACATCAATTTGGAGACCTCTTCAACTTCATCTTCAGGAATGGCACTTTATTCTTGTGGTTTTCAAGCATCTAGTTATGTATTAAATGTATCTTCTTCTTCTCATTCTCATGAGTGGCTCATTGATTTTGGAGCTTCTTACCACATGGCCAAAAATAAAGGCATGTTTTCTTCTTTAAATGATTGTAATACCAAACATATTTATGTTGGTGATTATAGATCTCTTAGTGTTGTAGGATCTGGAACCATTCATCTAGATAGTGATCAATTTAATGATTTACTATGTGTTCCTACCTTGTCATGCAACCTTCTATCTGTTTATGAGATAACTCATTTAGGTGAAGGGAAAATAATAAAATTCTCACCTCATGATGTTGTAATCAAGGACCTCGAAGATCCTAGACATATTTTAGCTACTGGCATTGCTAATGATTCCACAAGGTTGTATAAGTTTGACAACTTTGGGTCATCATGTATTCCCTCCGTTTTTTTTGCTCATAATGATGAAGTGAGAAAACTTTGGCATGAGCGATTTGGTCACTTAAATTATCGCTCTCTTCAAACTCTATGTAAAGAAAATATGGTGACAGGTCTTCCTATGTGTTAATTTTGGAAAACTAGGTCAAAACTCCATGTTGTGATGCTCAGATGAAGATGCCAATATTTTTATTGGACTCCTCTTTCGGAGAGGTGAAAGATCGATCTAAATATCATCTTGAGCCGATGAGCAGAACATTTATTTTGAATTTATTCAAAATATGTGCAGGTCGACTTGAAGGTTTGACGCCCCAGCAGTTGTGTCACACACCCTCATTGATGGATATAAATTGGTCAACGTTGGAGGACATTTTCACTCATCTCATCCTCACACATTTCTCTCTCATCATCTGATTGGTTCGATCACCTTAGAGGCTCTTCTCTTCAGACGTGGGAAATTTCAGCAAGAAGAAAAATCTGTTTTCGGACTAGGGTTTCTACCACAGCATTGACCAGCGTTGAATTTGGTCAATGCATGGTCAAATTGGCCTGAAACTCTCCCAATCTTTCAATTTCCTCAATCTGAATTTTTTGGCACAATTCCCGAGGCTGGATGTTGACTTTGAATTTGCTGCGTTGACCTACTGCTGTTGTTGTTTGTGTTGACCATTGACTGACATCATTGACTTTCGTTGACCTTTGGGGTTGACTGATCTAGATGTCCTAGAGGGTTGTGTGGCACTTCTGGTTGGCTGACCATATTGAGACTTTGCTGGTTCAAGCATCCTATTGACCGTCATAACGCACCAACACACTTATATATTTTGGCTTGTCTTCTGTCGATCTATTGGTATGTTCTATCAGAATTTTACTTTATTTTTTATGTGATTCTAGCTGATATTGGGGATAAAAAATAAAATTGCATCAAGCATATAACATCTACAAAATTTACATGGTATTAGAGCTGAGGTGAGGACAAAGCCCTAGTTTGTAGCAATCACTGAAGAAGAGGATGGGTTCCTCAAACTACAATGGCTTTAAGGCTGATGAAAAATTGACTGGCAAGGAAGACTTCCATGCCTAGAAGATGACACTGGATCTTAATTTGGAAGACCAAGATGTCATGGACTATGTGTAGGGTAAAATCCAAGAGCCTCCATCCACTGCAACTGTTGTTGCTAAATCAAAGTACAAGAAGGGGGAAATCAAATAAAATATGATGATCAGGGACTCAATTCATAAGAGTGTGGTTGCCTACATCTCTGATCTCGGCACATCCAAAGGGATGTATGATAAGTTGGTCAACATGTTCAAGGCAAACAATGCAAATCAAGTCCTATTCTTCAAGAACCAATTGAAGAATTTGAAGAAAGGCAGGGATGAGTCTGTTCAATCATATTTTCTGAAGCTGACCGAAATCAGGAATAATCTTCTGGTTATTGAGGAGACAATAGCTGATCAAGAGATGGTTCTCACCTCACTTGGAGGTCGCTTATCCGAATGGCATGTATTCAACACTACAATTATCAATAATAATGTCATGCCTGATTTTGACGAAGTACTATCGAGATGCGCACAAGAAGAAACAAGGATAAAGGAATATGAAAATGAAGGAAATGCTACCTTCACTGCTCGTGCTAAGAAGAACTTTGGCGGTCCGAAGAACAATGGAAGAGCAGGGGCCCAAGGAAAGAAAGGAAAATGTTACACTTTCTACAAGCCTGAACACTATGCTAGAGAATTTCCTTTCAAGAAGGATTCTCCCGATGATGATGACAACAGCAACAACTAGAGGAATGGAAATCAAAGGAACAACAGGTTCAAAGGAAAGAGGAAGGCTTCCTCTGGTGGAAATGGGAAACCTTTCAAAAGGTCAAGAAATTACAGGTATGAGGAATCAAATAATGTTAAATGATAAAATAAATGAATACATTCTTGTATCTACCCTCTCTGTTGCATCTCCACCTGACACTATGGATGTATGGTTCATAGATAGTGGTGCCTCAATGCACATCACTGGGTTCAAGGAAGAACTTTCTGATATGGTTGAGAAGGTTGTTAATCTAAAAATTATCCTTGGATATAATGCCACATATCCCATGAAAGGGACATGGACTGTGACCCTCCACTTGTATCAAGGTCAAGTCCTCTGCCTGCAAGATGTACTACATGTACCTAAGTTGAAGAAGAACCTTGTGTCTAAATCGGCCATGGAAGACAAAGATTTCAATGTGGCATTAGTTGATTGGAAGGTGTGTATTTGGAAGAATAATTTCAAGGAAGCTATCATGATTGGATTTAGAGTTGATACACTCAACCAGGTTGGAGGAAGTCCACTGGGAGCGATGACGTGTGATACTATCCGACAGACTAAACTATGGCACCAGAGGTTTGGAAACCTTCACTACAAATCCCTTCCTGAAGCAAGGAAGGTGGTGATGGGGATGCCCAAGTTCACAAATGATCATAAAGGTGTATGTGAGGGCTGTGCCGAAGGAAATCATACAAGGGGACCTTTCCCCTCAAGTGTCACAAAGACATATGATGTCTTGCAATTGATACATTCTGATATGTTTGGTATGCTACCCTTGACATCCTTGGGAGGATTTTCTTATTATATGACATTCATATATTAATTCTCTCACAAAACCTGGATATAGTTCTTGAAGAAGAAGGATGAGGCTTTCATGTGGTTCTGTACCTTCAAAGCCTTGGTGGAAAATCTGACAGGGAAGAAGATCAAGATATTGAGGACCGATAATGGCAATGAATATGAGATGAACGAGTTCAAGAAATTTTGCAGAGAAGCTTGCATCAAGAGGGAGACCACAAATGTCTATACTCTTGAGAAAAATGGTGTTGTTGAACGAAAGAACAGGACCATTGTGGAAGCTACCTGTGCCATGCTATGTGACCAAGGCCTTCTGAAGTTTCTGTGGGGAGAATACGCAAACACTTTTGTGTACATACAAAACCCACGCCCACATTCTACTCTGGACTCCAAAACTCCCAAAGAGGTTTTCTCTGGTAAGAAACCTGATGTCTCTCATTTTATATTTTTTGGATGTCCTATTTATTTTCATGTGTCGAAGGAGAAGAGGATCAAGCTAGATGCTTCTAGAAAGAGGGAATGTTTGTGGGCTATAGAGAAACTTCAAAGGCCTATAGAGTCTATGTGCCTGGTCAAAAGGAAGTGGAGATATGCCACGATGTTACCTTTGAAATAGATGCTTCCCTACTGAAAGTAGTCAATCTTCTGAGAGCTGAGGAAGATCATGAAGCAAGGCCTGGAAATCAAGAAGAAACGGAGGATGAGACGATGCCCGATGTTGAAGGACCGATGGACCCTATTGATCCAACTCCTTCAATGAGGAAGAGACCATCATGGCTCAGGGACACTCTCGAGGATGCTGAGGGACATATGGCCCCAAGGGGGACATTCCGTGAAAGCAAGAAGTCGAATAGATACCAAGGGTATCTAGCAACCATGAGTACTATTGTACAATATGATCCTGGATCTTTTGAGGAAGCCGTAAAGCATCAAGTCTGGAAGGATGCTATGCACGAAAAATATGTGTCCATTATGAAGAATGATGTATGGGATGTGGTTCCAAGACCGGAGGGCAAAGCAGTCGTCACCTTGAAATGGCTCTATAAGATCAAGCATGGATTTGATGGAAGTGCTGAAAAGTTCAAGGCAAGATTCGTTGCCCATGGCTTCTCTGAAAAGAAAGGTGTAGACTATGATGATATATTTGCACCTGTGGTTCGATATACCACCATCTGATCTATCATAGCCCATGCTGCTACGCAAGGATGGAATCTTCATCAGATGGATGTAAAGACCGCATTTCAGCATGGTGCGATAAAGGAAGAGGTGTAAGTGGAGCAACCTCTGGGGTTCGAAGTCTAGGATCGAGACACCCATGTCTGCAGGTTGAAGAAAGCCCTATATGGGTTGAATCAAACACCTAGAGCTTGGTACGAGAGGATAGATAGGTACCTGATGAAGCTGGGCTTCACTCGTAGTAATGTTGATCTGAACCTTTACTTCAAGGTTGATAGAGAAAAGCCTCTCATTATGGTGTTGTATGTAGACGACCTCTTCCTAACAGGTGCTGACCCCCTCATTCATCAGTGCAAGAGGGAGCTCATTGCTGAGTTAGAGATGAAGGACCTAGGATTGATGCATTACTTCCTAGGCCTGGAGGTCTGGTAGAGGCCTGCGAGATTTTAGTTCTCAAGGAAAATATATTGTGAAGATTTTGGAAATATTTGGTATGGTGGACTCTAAGTCCGTGTCAACATCGATGGAGCTCAAATTTAAGAAGTCGAGTGGCAGCACTGCTATGCCCGTGCTAGAAAATCCTACCGAGTATCGTCAAATTGTAGGGGCCCTGATGTTCTTAGTGAACACCCGTCTAGACGTATGTTTTGCAGTGAACACTTTGAGTCAACATATGGTTGAGCCTCATCACTTTCACTTGGTTGGTGCCAAGAATATGTTGAGATATCTTCAGGGCGCGATAAACCATGGGTTGAGATACACTTCCGGGAGCATGACACTCCATGGATATACTGATGCAGATTGGGTTGGCAGTGTGGTGGATTGTAAGAGCACATCGTGATGTTGCTTCACACTTGGTTATGCTTCAATATCATGGATGAGTGTAGAAATTTTGAATAACAGATATATTATTCACCGAGATTCTCTTAATCACACACTATTTTAGCTTCATGCATAATACATAATCTCTTCTACCATTGACCATTAATTGTGGAAATAAAATCAATTGCATGCACACATTAAAACCACAAACAATCACACATATGAACACAATATTTAATGGGAAAGCTTAAAGCTGAAAACCCCAACTATCTGTATATTATATGTCATGGATATCATGTAACAATCATAGTACAAAAGCTCCTCACAAGCTCTCATGCACACCCTCAATTGCTACACACTATCAAGCTAGATCTAGCAAAACACATGCTCCAATCTTTTGCCACTTGATAGCCAGCCTCTATTGTGTTATCAATGCTATGGGATGGCTTCATTAAATAGATAAACCACCTGGCTTGTACTGCGCAATCCTCATGGGCTTCTCCACCTATCTGTGTGTTGCAAATAGCAACTGTATAGTCACAACTGATAGTTAACCTGCTCTTTCACCTATCTCTGCACTGGTCTCCACTAAAACTATCCATGCACTGAAGTTAACTGATGCATTCTTTAGTTGATTTATGAGTTTATAATTAGTGAATTAATTAATAATTAATTCACACCACTCTCACTAATTGTATCAATTAGTTAAACTGAATACAAATAGCTCAACTATGTTTAGATTAGTTAAACCGAATACAACTCCACTAACTTCCTCAATCAACTCCACCAAACTCTGTCACATGAGTTCTAACTGAAGTATCCATGCAATAGCTCCACATAACCCTTAGGAATAGCGTAATTCCTTCTGTCAGCTCCTGTGCCACATCTGTGCACTTAACTGAAGTGCTCAAAGAGAATAAGATAATGTTTAGAGTCCAAATATTATTAAGAGCTAATAATATTCGACATATCTATTTTTAGACTGGCAATCTAAAAATAGATTCCGCCCAGTACATCTAAAAATAGAAGTCCATCTATATTTTTTGACTTGACCAACCATCCACAAATAGCATCCTGCAACTCATAGAACATGATCCATATGTCTAAAAATAGACTTTGCGCCAAAAATAGCCTGCGGGCCCACTTAGTGAAGGCGACTCCTTTCCACTAAGCTCATCATCTTGTTGCAATCTCAACACTCCCTCTCAACAAGATAAGGATTATCTGCAACCCCTATCCTTCCCCTGTGGCATTCGAATTTTCTCCTGGTGAGCGCCTTCATCAAGATATCAGCTTCCTAATCCTCCGTAGGAATGTATGAAAGTAACATGATCTTCCGCTGCACACAATATTTGATATGATGATACCGATCCGTGAAGCCATGCCGCCTCAACTCATCCTCCTGTCTGTACCATGATCCATATCCCAATTGCCTCTGAGATATCTCAATACATGCTTGCCCGCCTTCCAGAAGAGCTTGGCAGGCTTAACCATAGCTTGTGAAAGCTGGTTAATTGCATAGCATATGTCGGGTCGTGTATTGACCAGATACATAAGCGACCCCACCAACTGTCGATAAACAGTGGCATCCACTACCTCCGCCAAAGTAGCATCCTCCTTCCTCCAACCACCAGGAAGAGGAGTATCAACAGGCTTGCAGCCATGCATGTTGAACTTCTCCAGTATCTCCCAGGCATACTTACCCTGAGAAACAAACAGTCCATCACTGCGCTGCCAAATTTCCAATCCCAGGAAATAATGAAGGAGGCCCAAGTCCTTCATCTCAAACTCTTTTACAAGATCATCCTTGCATGAGAGTATCAACAGCTCATCACCTGTCAAAATCAAATCATCTACATAAAGTACAATGATCAGCAACTTACCCTCCACCAAAATCCGGCATAGGTGAGGATCTCGCCTTACCCCTTGAGCAGAATCCAGTCCCAGGAAATAAGAATCGTCTATCCGTGTGTAACAAGCATCGAGGTGCTCTCTGCTTTAACCCATACAACGCTCTCTTGAGCCTGCACACATGCGACTCGCTGCTGAAGATCTAAAAACCTTCGGGCTACTCTATGTACACCTCCTCCTCAATGACTCCATTGAGGAACACAGTCTTCACATCCATTTGATGAATGTGCCACCCCATCTGCACTGAGAGAGCAAGAATTTTCCGTATGGAAGAATACCTTGCGACAGGTGCAAAGTTCTCCTCATAATCGATCCCCTCAATCTGTGAAAAGCCTCGGGCAACTAATCTTGCCTTGTACTTCTCCACACTCCCGTCAGCTGCCTGCTTCACTTTGTAGATCCATCTCGAACCCACCACTGATCTCCCCTCTGGCCTTGGGACAATCTCCCATGCATTTTTTCTGACAATCGAATCATACTCTTCCACCATGGCATCTACCCATGCGAGGTCCTCCACAGCTTCCTCGAAAGAGGATGGCTCTGTCACTATACACTTGCTCATAAGATCCATGTATCTAGTATACCGGTCAGGTGACTGTCTCTATCTGCGCTGTGATGTAGGTGTCTTTACAACCTTCTCTCGCATCTTGAGCGCCTACTCTCCGCCGTAGTGCGTTCCGCCTCCCGATGGTTGGCGCTGCCTGAGTGGTCTCTTCCACTCCATGAACCTCATCTTGTGGCTGATCCACATCCTGAGACTCATCCTTAGGAACTAATAGCTCCTCATTTGCATGCAAGTGTGGCTCCCTCTCAAGCGAACACTTCATGGTTTTCTCCTCATGAAATTTGATATCCAGTCTCACAACAGTCTTGCGACTGTCTGGAAAATACACACGATAGTTGTAAAGCGTATCAGTATACCCCAAAAATATCCCAACCTCCGCAGTCGGCTCCAGCTTCTTCCTGGCATCCTTCGTCACATGAATGTAAATAGGTGAACCAAAAATCCTCAAATGGGAAATATCAGGCCTCTTACCAGAAAACGCCTCCTCGGGTGTACTCATGCCAAGTATCTTGTGAGGACAATCTGCCGCGCACATATACCGCATTTCATGCCCTCGCCCACAAGTGTATGGGAAGTGCCCTGACGAGGTAAACATCGCTCGTGTGCAACACCCACGGACAGAGGTGCGCCTAATGAACTCTGGCTCTGGCTGTGGGTTATGAGGTGCTATGAGCTCTCTTTTCTAATCTCTTTTCTTTGCGTTGCAAAAAGTCCCGAAATTAGCCGAGATGAATTCACCACCATTTTCGCTCCTTAGAGCCTTCACCTGCTTCCCCGATTCTTTCTCAACCAGTGCCTTGAACTCATATAACTTTGAGTATGTCTCGCTCTTCTTCTACATGAAGAAGATCCAGCACTTACGAGAAAAATCATCAACAAATATCACATAATACCTGTGATTTTTTGTCGAAGCTACTGAGAAAGGTCCACACATGTCTGTGTGAATTCTCTCAAGGATCGTCGTGGCATGATTATCCTTCTTCTGAGGCAGCTAGCAATTCTTCCCAAGGAACACCCTCGTGACCGATATGGACTGCGCAGTGTCTCTACAGTAGCCTGCAAGAGAAATCTACCGCAAGATCTTCAAAGCTCCATGGTGAAGGTGGCCCACCTCTAAGGCCAACCGCCATCATCCCGCCACCACTCCTTCGCCTTGCCTTCCATTGGCCAAAGCAGTACCATCTACCTCGCACTGATAAAGGTTCTTAACTCGAATCCCTATCCTCCGGGTCTCACCAGTTGCCTTACTGCGCAGGAAAGCCTTTCCCTCGCTAAAGACAACATCATATCCCTTGTCTTCTAACATCGCCACAAAGATAAGATTCTTCTTCAATCCTGGAACATGCATCACTTCCTTCAATACGAAGGGTTTACCAGATTCCCTCTCAAAGGAAATGGTACCGATACCGGTCGCACTGTATCTACCATCATCGCCCATATCGATGTGCACTCCAAGATCTTTCTCATCCATATCAGTAAACAAATCTTGATCTCCTGTCATGTGAAAAGACGCACCACTGTCAAGAAACCACACTAATCCCGTCATACTTGAGACCAAGCATGAGATCAGCGAAAAATCCAGCTCAAAATGCGAGGCTAAGGCCTCTCCAGCTGCAGATCTAGCAGCCTGCTTATTTTTCTTCTTATGTGGACAACTAGTGGCGTAATGTCCGTGTTGGTGACAGTGAAAGCACTTCACCTTGGACATGTCCTGCTTCTTGCCTTTCGCACCGGAATGAGAAGATTTCTTGCTCTTCCCCCTTTTTTCAGCTGGGTGATCCAAAGGAAAATGCCTTCATCTGCAGTTCTGATGAAGATCCTCCCGGCATTCCGCCTTTTCATTCTCTTCACAAGATCCCACCTGTCCAGGAATCCTGCAAACTTCCCCACCACGACTGAGTCCTCACAGAATGCCAACTCTTCAAAAGCCCAAGGAGAGCCAAGCTCACCAAGTCCTCGTCATCTATAGTCACCCCCACACTTCCCAGCTCATCCCTGCATTGGATGAACTTCATGAGGTACTTGGGCATACTGTCTCCTTTCTCCATTTTTATGTTCCTGAGTTTATCCTTGAGCACCAACTTCCTCTGGTCACTCTTGCTTTGGAATAAGTCTGTCAACGCTTTCCACATCAAGAATGGAGAAGCTACCAAGGAAGGCCGGATACTTGTGATCTTCATCCTTCCAAATGTAATTATTTTATTTTATATTTTCTCTCTCACACTCATGCACGAAGAAGATCACTAGAAGTAAAGTGAATTTCTGCATCTATGAACTCCTTCAACCCATTTTCATCCAACACCACCTCCATCCTGTCCTTCCATGCAATATAATTCGAGCTGCCCTCAAGGGCATAATCCAATCACAATCCGTTGAAAGACATCTCAACTTCGACACCAAGAAAACACTGCTGCAAATTCGAATTCCACCAGCACAAAACTCAACTGATTCAATGTTTTGCAATTGCTCCAATGATCAATATTGCTCTGATACCATGTAGAAATTTTGAATAACTAATATATTATTCACCGAGATTCTCCTGATCACACACTATATTAGCTTCATGCATAATACATAATCTCTTCTACCATTGATCATTAATTGCGGAAATAAAATCAATTGCATGCACACATTAAAACCACAAACAATCACACATATGAACACAATATTTAATGGGAAAGCTTAATGCTGAAAACCCCAACTATCTATATTATAATGTTTGACTGTGTAAACAAATCATATAACAATCCTCACAAAGGCCAAGATCTACCTTACCTCTACACACACTATCGTATGTCAGATCTACAAAACACATAATCTAATATTTTGCTGTACTTGATACACTTCCTTTATCACGCTTTTATCGCAGGGATGGCTTCATTAAATAGATAAACCACCTGGCTTGTACTGCGCAATCCCCATGGGCTTCTCCACCTATATGTGTGTTGCAAATAGCAACAGTATAGTCACAACTGATAGTTAACCTGCTCTTTCACCTATTTCTGCACTGGTCTCCACTGAAACTGTCCATGCACTGAAGTTAAATGATGCATTCTTTAGTTGATTAATGAGTTTATAATTAGTGAATTAATTAATAATTAATTCACACCACTCTCACTAATTGTATCAATTAGTTAAACTGGATACAAATAGCTCAACTATGTTTAGATTAGTTAAACTGAATACAACTCCACTAACTTCTTCAATCAACTCCACCAAACTCTGTCACATGAGTTCTAACTGAAGTATCCATGCAATATCTCCACATAACCCTCAAGAATAGCATAATTCATTCTGTCAGCTCCTGTGCCACTTCTGTGCACTTAACTGAAGTGCTCAAAGAGAATAAGATAATGTTTAGAGTCTAAATATTATTAAGAGCTAATAATATTTGACATATCTATTTGTAGACTGGCAATCTAAAAATAGATTCCGCCCAGTATGTCTAAAAATAGAAGTCCATCTATTTTTTCCGACTTGACCAACCATCCACACATAGCATCCTGCAACTCATAGAACATGATCCATATGTCTAAAAATAGACTTTGTGCCAAAAATAGCCTGCAGGCCGACTTAGTGAAGGCGACTCCTTTCCACTAAGCTCATCATCTTGTTGCAATCTCAACAATGAGAAGGAAGCAAAAGTTAGTAGCTTTGAGCATTGCGGAGGCCGAATACATTGCAGCAAGTATCGCCTATTGTGAAGCAGTCTAGTTGTGAAAGCTCTTGAGTGAGTTGTTCGGGCATGTGTTAGATACCACCGTGATACTCTGTGATAAACAAAGTGGGATTCGGTTGTCCAAGAATCCCGCGTTCCATGATCGATCCAAGAATATTGATATCAGGTACCACTTTATCCAGGATATGGTATAGTGAGGTGTCGTAAGGCTCGATCATATAAGAACTGATGAGCAGGTCGTGGATATCCTCACAAAGCCCCTGAGGAAGGTCAAGTTCCTAACCTTCCATGAGAATCTTGGTATCATGGAACGACCCTATTTTGAGGGTCATGTTGGATGATGAGCTCTGGGAGCTCTAGGGGGATTTGGGGATAGCTTCTCAGAGCTATAAGCACACACAAGGCTAGGCTTGCCGAACCTTGTGGTGCTTCTGCCCCACCGTTATGATATTGATTTGGTTCACCTCTCATGATCTGTGCCCCGTATGCATTCTACCCATTGAGTCTCGGGCCCATGTGAAGTACCTCTCATTTGGCCAGTGAGGTGGGAAAATCTAGAGACTAGTAGCAAAGACTGATGGACGCATCAGATATTGTCATACTCTCTATCTAGGATGGCACGTGTCCAACCACTTGATCTGGGATCAAGTCTAGTGAGGTTTTAGACCTCCTACTGACTGTTGAGATTCAACAAGATGATGGAGCTTAGTGAAAATGAGTCGCCTTCACTAAGTGGGCCCGCAGGCTATTTTTAGGTGCAAGTCTATTTTAAGACTATGTCTATTTTTAGACATGGTGATCATATTTCAGAAGTTGCAGGATGTTATTTGTGGATGGTTGGTCAAGTTGGAAAAATAGATGAGATTCTATTTTTAGAATATTGGGCGAAGTCTATTTATAGATCGTCGATCTAAAAAATAGATGCATGCCGGTTATTATTATCCCTTAATAACAATTCAACAATAAACATCAACTTATTCTCTTGGAGCACTTTATTTCAGTGAAAAAAATTGGAAAATCAGTGGGCTGAAGGAATTATGCAATTCCTAGGTTTGACTAGTGGTTCATGCATGGAGGACTCAGTTATAACTGAAGTGGAAAAGTTATGACAGAGGTGGAAGAGTAGTTCATAGAGTTGTATTCAGTTTAACTCAGTTAAAGTGAGTTGGGAACTGCGCTTGAGCTTTATTATCTAGTCTAACTGAATGATACACTAGTGAGAGTGGAGTGAATTAATTAGTTAATTAATTCACAAATAATAACTCATTAATCAACTGAACAAAACAACACTTAAATACAGTGCATGTCAGTTCCAGTGGAGACCTAGTGGAGAGATAGGTGAAAGGGCAAGATGGAGTATCTGTTGTGACTATAGTGATGCATTGATTTCACCACACACACATTGGATTTGACAATGAGTATTGCACAAAGAAAGGCAAGGCCACTCGACGACATTCTAGTATTTTCACAGGATTGCGCAATGAGGCAGCTATCAGAGGGGCAAAATCATGCTGATTTATTTGCCTTCATCTTAGTGTGTGACGATTGATTGTACTGAGAGCTTGATGTAATAAGATTTGTATGAGATTGTTACATGATCTCCATGATACATAATATATGATAGTTGGGGTTTTTAGCTTTAGGATTTCTCGTTAAACAACTGTGTTATGTGCGATTGTTTTTATTGCTTCATGTGTTTGCAATTGAGTTTATAATTTCCGCAAAATATTAACAGTGGAAGGATTATGTATTTAGCAAGAAGATAAAATATTGTTAGATCAAGGAAATCTGGATATATAATGCATATGTTATATAATTTCTACACTGAATTTGGATCATAAAAACCAACTTTGGGTCATAAAAACCAACTTTGGGTTGGTATGAGACTCTCTAGTTCCTATAGAGGTTTCAGACCTCTGGGCTGAATGTGTCAGCTGGGAATGATGTCTTTGTGACTAACCCACCTTTCTTCTAAAATAAAGAAGCCAACAAAGAAATTTGCGATGGGATGACACACGATGTTTGGATTGCACAGGTGGATGGAGTTCTCCCTAATTGAGAGGGAGTGTTAATTTTGGACAACTAGGTCCAAACTCCATGTTGTGATGCTCAGATGAAGATGCCAATATTTTTATTGGACTCCTTTGTCGAAGAGGTGCAAGATCGATCTAAATATCATCTTGATTCAATGAGTAGAAGATTTATTTTGAATTTATTCAAAATATGTGTAGGTTGGCCTAAAGGTTTGAAGCCCCAACAGTTGTGTCACACACCCTCATTGACAAATATAAATTGGTCAATGTTGGAGGAAATTTTCACTCATCTCATCCTCACACATTTCTCTCTCATCATCTGATTGGTTTGATCACCTTGGAGGCTCTTCTCTTCACACGTGGGAAATTTTAGCAAGGAGAAAAAACTGTTTTCGGACTAGGGTTTCTACCATAGCATTGACTAGCGTTGAATTTGGTCAACACATGGTCAAATTGACCTGAAAATGTCCCAATATTTAGATTTCCCCAATCCACATTTTTTGGCACAATTCACGAGGCTAGACGTTGATTTTGACTTTGTTGCGTTTACCTTGTTGCTGTTGCTGTTTGTGTTGACCATTGACTGACAGCGTTGACTTTCGTTGACCTTTGGGGTTGACTGATTTGGTTGTCCGAGAGGGTTGTGTGACACTTCTGGTTGGCTAACTGTATTGAGACTTTTCTGGTTGAAGCATCCTGTTGACCGCCGTAACACATCAACACACTTATATATTTTGGCTTGTCTTCTGTCGATCTACTAGTATGTTCTATCAGCATTTTAATTTTTTGTTTATGTGATTGTTGGCTGATATTGGGGATAAAAAGTAAAGTTGCATCAAGAATAGAACATCTACAGAAATTTACACTATGGTGTCTTGCCGAGATGGTGTTTGCTTCGTATGTGTACTCGAAAAACGTGCCTCTTGACATGCTTCAACCCCTTTGCAACTTGTGCACAATGATTTATGTGGTCCACTTCCTGTTGCTTCTTTCTCTGGTTGCAAGTACTTCTTAAATTTCGTTGATGATTTTTCCAGATGCACTTGGGTATACTTCTTAAAACTCAAGAGTGAATTTTTTAACATGTTCTTGGCCTTTAAGGCCTTTGTTGAGAAACAATCTGGACATCAAATTCTTAAGTTAAGATCAGACAATGGAGGAGAACATGTTAACAAAAAAATTATCAAATTTTTCACTAAGAATGGCATTCAATTGCAACATACTATTCCATATACTCCACAACAAAATGGTGTAGCTGAAAGGAAGATTTGCACCTTAAAAGAAATGTCTAATTGTATGCTTCAATCTAAAGGACTTAGTCTCAATTTTTGGGCAGAAGTAATTAACTGTGAAAATTACATAGTAAATCGCACTCCTACTAAGGTTTTAAGGAATGTAACTCCAGAAGAAGCCTGGAGCTAAATCAAACCAGATGTAAGTCACTTTTTTGTTTTTGGAAGTGATGCTTGGGCCCATATTCCAGATGCGAAACATAAAGCCTTAGAACCTAAGAGTGAAAAATGCATTTTTGTTGGATATTTTGAAGATGTCAAAGGATATAGACTTCTTCAACCAAAATCATTATGAGAAGAGATGTAAATTTTGATTAAAATATATCAGCCTACGAGATTAGTTCGGTCGGTGTGCCACCTTTGGCCTGCGAGCCTGATTCGACATATGTGCCACCTCTCTCTATCTCTTCTATTTTTGATAGAATTCATTCTAGTTTAGATGATGACATCGAGGATGAAAATCCTCCTCCACCTCTTGAAGATATTCCTTCCACTCCACATCTTCCAAGATGGGTCTGCTCTACTCGGGATGCAGTAGGTTCTCTTGCAAGTGACCCTGCAGATCGACGACGTACACATTCTCAGTTCGAAAGATCCTCTTCCTTATTGGCTCAAGTTACATAAAATCCTGATCCAGACACCTTTGAATAAGCTTCCGGTCATCCATATTTGGATGAAGCTATGAATGAAGAATATCGTTCCTTATTGGAAAACGATACTTGGGAACTTGTTCCACTTCCAAAATGAATAAAACTTGTCAGATGCAGATGGGTTTACAAAACAAAGTTTGGACCAGATGGAAAAGTGGATAGACATAAAGCTCGTCTTGTTGCTAAAGAATTTTCACAAGTTGAAGGCATTGAATATACTGAAACATTCTCCCTTATTTCCAAAATGAATTCTATCTGCCTTGTTCTTTCCCTTGTTTCCTCCTTTAAAAGGGAGGTCCTTCAGATGGATGTTAAATCCACCTTCTTACGTGGAGATTTTCTTGAAGAAATATACAGGGAAAAACCCCATGGCTTTATCAAAAACAACTCTAGCCTTGTTTATCATCTTAGGAAGTCTCTCTATGGTCTCAAACAAGCTCCTCAGGCTTGGTATGCCAAAATGAATAGATTTCTATTAGATAATGGATTTTCTAGGTGTCATTCTAACAACACTGTCTACACCAAGAAAGTGGGTAAGTCCTTCACCATCCTTTCTCTTTATGTTGATGATCTTATCCTTACTGGTAATGATCCCAACCATATAAACCATGTGAAGTCTAGCCTCAAAAAAAGTTTGAAATGACAGACTTAGGGCACTTGCATTATTTCCTTGGTCTTCAAGTCTTGCAATCCAAAGAAGGTATTACCCTCTCTCAGTCCAAGTATGCTTGTGATCTTCTACGCCACTTTCACATGGAATACTGTAAGCTAGGCCCTTCTGCTTTCAGTCTGGAGTCAAGATTTTAGTCACTTGTACTACCCCTGAAGTTGATGCTACCTTATACCGTCAACTTGTTGGTAAACTTCTATATCTAACCCATACTCATCCTGACCTTTTTTTTGCTGTTGGTCTTGTTTCTCGGTTTATGCACCAACCTCATGAAAGTCACTAGAAAGTAGCTAAAAGAATACTTCGATATATTCGAGGTACAGTTCAGTTTGGGATTCATTACAGTGCAGTTTCATCGCTGGTGACCTTGATGATCGAACGTCTACTGCAGGATATGTATTCGCTCTTGGTTCAAGACCTATTACTTGGTATTGTAAGAAACAAAGTGCCATCTCTCTTTCTTCGGCAAAAGCAAAGTATCGTGGTGTCATTGAAGCCAGCAAGGAAGCCACGTGGCTTCGTCAGATCCTGTCTGAATTTGATCTTCATCAGTAGCATCCAACTACACTTTTGTGTATAATCAGAGTGCCATTCAGCTTTGCAAAGATCTAGTTAAACACCAGCATATGAAACACATTGAGCTTCATATACACTTCATCAAAAAGCTCATTCATGATCATGTTACTGAAGTACACTATTGTTCAACCAATGATCAAGTTGTCGATATCTTTACAAAGGCTCTCACAGAAGTGAAGTTTACCAAACTTCGATCCATGCTTGGAGTTCCAGAAAATTATCATTAAGGGGGGATGGGCTCTAATGCCTCCTTCCTTCTCCTATTGTGTCACCTTTGTAAATCCTTCAATCCTATCCCAAGTTGTTCTTAAGGAGGAATGTTAGGATATTTTGACACATAGGAAATAGGCTCCTTTTGTTTCACCTTTGTAAATCCTTCAATCCTATCCCAAGTTGTTCTTAAGGGGGGATTTTAGGATATTCCGACACACTGGAAATATTTAAGTATAACTTCGTCTAGTGTAGAGTTAGGTAAAGTGTGTTTCTTTACTATGTACATTTGTAACTTATAATCCGACGATCACAATTTGTAGTGATCCGACAGTTCACTCTCTCCTCGGTATTAACGACACTTGATCCATGGCTTAACACCCGATTGGTCCATGATCTATATTTAAAGAGCATGGAGGGTCATTTTTCCGGTAACCGTTTATGAGAGAAACATATGTAAACTTTATTTTTATATTAATAAATTGCCTGAAGTGGCCGTGTTGGCTAAGGCCGTGGACTATTTCCATCTTCGAGAGTTTTAACCACGTCATATACGGTTATCCTGATTTGTGAGCAGTGACCTTTGGTGTTTGATCTAATGAAGTTACCCTATAAATTCCTACACTAGCTCTAGTAGTCTAAGTGATGAATATTCTTTTGTCTTGAAATTGACCCTTGTCTACTTCCTAAACTAGCATGGCTTGCATATGGAATCATTTAGCTTTGATATATTTAGCATAACCCTCACTGCTTTTGTATTTTTATTTTTACCAGATTTTCAAAACTTATATGCCCCATTCTTCTATTCCATAGCCAACTTTCATCCACTTTTCTCATGCAACATTTTTTTGGCTCCATCAAAAACATATACATTCCTAGGAGTTTTAATTTCTTTTGCTATCACTTTCCCCTATTTCACTTTCCTGATTTCACATCCCTTAGAATGAAATGTGAGGTCATATCCTTGGTCACACATTTGACTAACACTCAACAAATTTTGTTTTAGACCATCGACATATAATACATTTTGAGCCTTAAATTTTTTCAATTAAGGCTAAAAATTCCTTTACCTTTAATCTTGGATGGTGCATTATTTCCAAAGGTAACACTTCCTCCTTTGTTTTATTTTAAGGAGTTTTATTTAATATTGTCCCTATCATTTCTTTTGATCACCCACTATCTATATACCATTGACCTCCATAATTGTGAGAAAATCCACATTCCTCAAAATTTTCTAGCTTCCACCTCTTAGTATTTTCTTGTTGTTGAGACTGCTTGAGAAACCATTGCCTAGCGGGATTTATGAATATGATTTTAGATTCACTTACCTTGTGCCAAAAATTATTACAAATATAGCATTCAACTTTATTCAAGAGATGATAAAATGCATTTCTCTTTCCATTATGGGAATTTCTAGGTCTAGACATTAAGAAATAGCTAGATATAACATTTCCATTTATGATATATTTATTACCTATATAACTTACAACCTTATGGAAAAAATTATGACATGAGAAACAATATCCATAAAGGAGATTTGCGTACCTAAAAAGGTACAAACTTTATGGAGGAGTGTTTTTGCTTAACTCTTTATGTCTTTCTTGTTGATTCTTTGATTTACCTTAAGTATCATTTATGGAGTTGATGGGATAATTTGAATATATTGAACTTACTAAGGGCTTATGAATTTTCTTTAAGTAGCAAGATCCATGTTTTCATTGTATAATTCACAATAAATAGTATGAATTATCTTTCTCCTCTTAAGGTTTCGAACCTTTTATGACTCACATTTGTATGAACTATCTCTAGTGGTGGCGAAGATGAATATTGTTTTATCTTGAAATTAAACCTTGTTTACTTCCCAAACTAACATTCCTTGCATATGGAATCATTTAGATTTTATATCTTTGGCACACCCCTCGTTGCTTTTGTCTTGTTGATTCTTACCAAGTTTTAAAAAATAATATGCCCCATTCTTCTATTCCATAGAAAAATTTCATCCACTTTGCTCATGCAACATTTTTTTTATCCATCAAAAACATATTATGCATTGTTAGGACTTCTAGTTTCTTTTGTTGTCACTTTCTCATATTTCACTTTCCCGATTTAACATCCCTTAAAATGAAATGTGAGGTCATATCCTTGGTCACATGTTTCACTAACACTCAACATATTGTGTTTAAGACCATCAACATATAAAAGTCTTAAAGTATTTCCATTAAGGCTAGTGATTCCTTTACCTTTAATATTGGTTGGTGCATTATTACCAAAGGTGACACTTCCCCCTTTGTTTTCTTTTAAGGAAATGAATTTACTCTTGTCCCTGACATGTGTTTTGATCACCCACTGTCAATATACCATTAATCTCCTTGATTGTGAGTATATAATGAAAATACACATTCTTCAAATTTTTCAGGGTTCCACCTCTTAGTGTTTTCTTGTTTTTGAGATTGCTTAGGAAACCATTGCCTACGGGGGTTTATGAATATTCTCCTACACTCACTGTCCTTGTGCCCAAAATTACTACAATTATAACATTCAACTTCATTTAAGAGAGGATAAAATGCATTGTTCTTACCAGTGTAGGAATTCCTAGGTCTAGGCATTAAGAACTGACTAGATCTAACATTTTCATTTCTGATATATCTATGACCTATACAATTTACAAACTTATGACATGAGAAATAGTAGCCATAAAATATAGTTGGGTTTCTGAAAGTGTATGACCTTTGTGGAGGAGTGGTTTTGTTTAACTCTTTTTGTCTTTCTTGTTTATTCTTTGACTTACATTGAGTGTCATGTATGGAGTTGATGGGATCATTTATTTTCTATTTGTTCTTGTTGTCAGTGCCTAGGTTGACATTATGTGTAACACTCTCATCCCACATTTACCCAAGTAACTATCCAACCAGGGTAAACATGCGATGAGAGGCCACTATAATGATATTCAACTTCCTAAGTGACCTTAATAAAGTGTAACTGACGGAAACACATCAAAAGAACAATGTGCAACATCAAAAACATCCCCATGAGGCAGCCCAACCCTTCAAGCCTCTTACCCTTGGGTCACATTGAAAATTTGAACCTTTTGAGCCATAGTTGTAGGTATAATATTGCATTCCTGTGGCTAGGAGGCTATATCCCCAAGCACAACACTGCATTCCTGTGGCTAGGGCACCAGAGCCCTGGTCATTGCCCAAAACTTCATGAAAAATTAGGGGATGGTAAATAAAATTAGAACAATGATACAAAAGCAATCACATCAACAAGAATTCATCTTGAACCCTCCTATGCATGACAAGAATTTTGTCAAACATGTCACAAACATTGAATCTACAGGTTTAAACAAAAGCTTTAAGCATAGGGGTCTCATACTTATCTGAGAATCACTAAGAAGCATTGCCCCCTTAGATCATTATCTGCAATATAATCTATTTGACCAAAGATAAATTGTGCATACATTTACAAGAAAAAACATGGATAGAACCATACATCATGGCTAATAAAATGCATGCCTATAACCAATGTAATAACAACTGAAATATAGCGGATACAACAGAGATATAATCCACATAATAACCAATAAATTTTCATTAAAAAAAAAAAAAAACAAAGGAATGAGCTCTTCGTTATTGAATGTAAAAACCAACTGAAGATGGGACTTCCACGTTCCACTCGACCATAGATTGGCTGATCCAAATCACTCTTCAGCCAATCACCCTTGTGCCATATTCCAAGCATGACTGTGGGACTCATAACCAACCAAAAATAAACAAACAAGCATGACTGTTATTGGGCTCTCTGCCTACACCGTGAAGAATTTTCCGGTCTCCTAGTCTCTCGGGATTTATCGCAACCCACAGTCCGAATCGGGGGTCACTAGGCCCTAAACTGAGACATACTCTCCAGACTTTACCGTACATCCCATCTCATGAATACTAGGCCCAAATGGAGAGCACCCACCTCTCAGGCTTTACCGCAATCCATCCCGGATCACTAGGCCCTAAACCGAGGCAAACCACATTTAAGCTTTACTGTATATCCCACCATTCACAGGTCGAGGATTCCTAAGCCCATCGAGGCACAAAATATTTGATTTACCATAAACCACATTCTGGTTCAGGGGTTACTAGGCCAGTGGCTTTACCGTAATCCATATTCCGGTTCAAGGACCACCATGCCATGTGTTTTTCATTTCGAAGATCCACCTCACACAGCTTCGAATCCATTCGATAATCCAGCTCAACCAAAGTATGAGAACTCCACAACACCATGGATATACAGAAATGGAAAGGCTAGGATGATAACATTGTCACACCTTGAAATACCCATGCCATGACATAAAATAACCACATGCAATATCATATATCTAGCAAGGAAAATACATATGCAAATGGATACCTGCCAAGAATCCTATTGTAGTTGCTTGATTCTTGCTCTTACTTGCTTTCTTCCTCCTCCTTCCTTTTTTCTTTCCCTTCTTGGTCCAATACCAAAGTGCTCCAAGAAACTCTAAGTGTCCAAGAGTATGAGAGAGAGAGTGTGTGTGAGTGATGAGAGAGCTCCAAAAATGTGAGAAAAAAAACTTGCCAACTGATCCTCATAAGCCTTTTTATTAATGAGGCCTCTATTTTCTTCAATTTCCATTATTTTTCTTCATTTTCCTCCTCACATGCAACCTGTGACCTTTCATCTCCCTTTTCTCCTAATTTCCATTATTTTCATAAATAAATGTGCCAAATATGTCATTTTCTTTTCCAAATGTGTTTGACTTTTCCTTTTCCATTTCCTTTACCAATTCCCTTAGCCATATTAGCTGAAATGAATACCCAATAGGACGTTTTTCCCAACATTAATCTTGGAATGCATGTCCCATCAACCGTGGTTATTATTTTTAACCTTTATTACATGGGATTTTCGCCAGGGATGTTACAGAACCCTTCCCCTTGGGGGAACACTATCCTAGGTGTTCAATGGCACATACAAACCAAAAAACTGCTAAAAATAAAACATATTTCCTATGGATATTTATAATACAACTCGTTGTAGTATTTACAATGACCACTGTCGAAACACGAAAAACATACCATTTAATGGAGCCGTATAACACAACTCATTACAGTATTTACAATAACAACCACATTTTCTTCAACCAGAAAATAATCATTTTGTCTATGGAGCTTTATAAATCTAGCTTGATAGATTATTTACAACAATATACACATATACACATTTATCAACCAGCAAATAAAAGGATATGATTCCTGTATCAATAAACAAGGGAATCCAGAGGCTCACACCTCCACCCTCAAAGTAGTTCCAGGATTCACTTCCTTCCTAGGAAGTCTAGAATCCACTACCAAAGTCAAAGTTGCATCCAATGTCTAGTGCTACAATCCTACGCTACTATACCCTCCGTGAACAGTTACCGCCTCATTGTTCCAGGGTACACTCCCAATGTGCATATGATTCTATCTAGGAATGCTAATGGCCAAACCAAATCCATCCCCGACCTTCCCTTATCTGCTAGACAATCCCTCGGGAAATCTAGTCACCCCTTCTGTGCAGTCATTCACCTTCCAAGTTCTATTGGCACCCCCATCTGGGGAATTCCTTACCTTGGAAAATCTTCCTCGCATCGGAAGATACAAAAAAAAGGCATATCCCTACCTTAAAACGATCATACCAGTCATAGAATTATCAGGGAAATCAATGGACACTATTGGGTACCAGTGTCCCACAATGGTACTACTACTGAAGTATTTTACCAACATACTGTTGCATGTTTCAATCCCTTTTGTTGACACTTCTAGTTCTTGCAGTCAGTTTCAACCACCCAATTGGGTAGTACATGATTTCCTATACTAAGCACATAATTTCCACTAGATTCAAAATAAATTGAAATAAATTCAAATCATGCATCATTGGTAGCTCATCAATAAGGTACACTTGCAATATTTTTTACTTCTTGTCACCGCAAGTTGTTTGGTCAATTTAGTGTGTCCTAAATTGCTGCATTTAATTTGTCAATCCGGGAATCGTAAGCTGATGAAGTGCGGCGCACTATATGTGCAAGATAACCTATTTCTTAACTTTTGTCGTTTTTGGTCTTTCTAAGGTGAAATGGAAATTCTAAAATGAAAACAAGTTTGGTTATATTTGTTCAAGGAAGTGATATCCCCTATAATGATTTACCAACTTGAAACACTTTAAAAGCAAATTGAAAATTACAATGACAAGACTTGAAAGAAAGTAAAAGTGTACTGCTGAAATGAAAAGATGTTGCTAATCTAATGAATCAAAACAGTAAACTAGTGAACATGAAAAACAAACTATTCTTGCTGCCAACTAAACACAAAAGAAACTATGCTTAAGGAAATTCAAAATTGCAACAAAATAAATCTAAATCAGATTACATCAATTCATTTTCTGACCCTTCATCATTAGACCAACTATGACTTTCGGAAGTAATCATAAACAACTTGTGTAACTGATATTTAATTTGCAGAAAGTAAACTAATACTAAACCATACACTCATGATTCAATCCCTCGCCATCAGTCCAGCTGTGGCTTTCGGAGGCAGCTGAAGATGTCATACATGATTTAGTTATAACGAATCTGTTATGAAATTGGTCATTAAATTGCAAATTTCATAATGCGCCTCCACCATCACCTACTGTATTATAAATCAAGATGCTGAAGAAAGGTTTTAATAATTAAACTGCAGAAAAGAAACTAATACTAAACTACACATTTCACAATGCATTCCCTCACCATCAGTCCAGCTGTGGCTTTCGGAGGCAACTGAAGACGCTATGAGCAACTTAATATATCTAAATTTAACTACTGAATCAGATAAGCAAAACTGAAATGTACAAAGCAAGACTGAAGTTAAACAAAAGCTATGAAAAGCAAACTAGCAGCAGAACAATGTTAGTTTCATGTCATTAGTCAAAATACTATGAAAATGCCCTGGCTGTCTACCTAAAACCTGCACAAGAAAACTGATCAGTGATTAACAATCATAAAAAAACATGAAAGATAGAAATGAAATGGAAATTATGGAAATGTATGAAGAGAAATGAAACAACTACAAAGTATGAAACATATGATGATTATGATACACCACTCTTTAAAGAAAATGAAACAGGTACATAAAGAACATTGACAAAACCTTGCCTAAAAGGCATCTCTCATATACCTCTCTGTACCTAGCTCATGTCATCAAATTGCTGAAAAACAAGAGCTCCTCACATTAAAATGTTCTGTCATGTAATTAAAGTAAACATTAAATGGGCAGCAGGCACCACTAAAATAAAGCAAGAATTAAAAGACAATACATCTCACGGAACATCAACTATCAGAATCCAGCAATCATCCTGGCGTATGCAAACGCTCTATATATAACAATAAACTGTAACTGTCTCCTAAAGTTCAGACATGAGGGACACTGGACCACTACGCCCACGACAGAGAGGCATCGTGGTTGGGGCTGAATCTACGGAATGTGGATGGCCACCCAGTCCCAGAGCTTCCCAGCTGCATGTCGATTTAACTGGGTTTTAGAAACGGTCAGATGGAGTGCTTAGTGCCACGGTAAACAGGTCCAAGTCAACATGAAACCCAATGATCCCCCTTGCTTAAACCTTTGACGCTTCTTTGGACGAGTTTTCTTGAACCAATAGGACACGAACCATGTCCATCATCTCATTCCTTTCATGGCTCGTTTCCTTAGATGACCCAGAGCATAGATCACAAAATAGCGCAAAGCTGTTACAGTTCTGAAAGTGAAATAAGATTCATAAATTCGAATGAACAAAATCTAAATCAAATAGAGAACACAAAAACATAATTAAAAACCGTGTTAGATACCCTTGCACATAAAATCGATACAATTTGGGAGGTTTAGGTGAGTGAAAAAGGTATGGAAAAGTGTATGGAAAAGATGCAAATTTGGGACTCAACATACCCCCACTGTGAAGGTGTTGCATGTCCTCATGCAACCAAAATTTTGATACTCTTGTTCAGTTCATGTGCCTTGATACTTCAGCCAGCACATCCAATCCTCTTCTCTTCTTCCTTGGTACTGCCATCATTCTGGGTTTCTTCATTAAGCATCTAAATTTGATATTTACAAGTGCTCTGCTCAATTTCTGGCATTTCCTTTTCAATTTCTTATTCTTCTTTTGCCATATTTCCAAATGTAACATAGTATTATCATGGATGATGTTGTCCAGTTTGCCTTGTTCTTTCAATGTTTCATTTTCATTTTTGATGTGCTATTTAAAAGCTCTAACTCAAAAATTTCTTGTTTTAATGATCAAATTTAAATCATCCTTGCAATGTATGAGGGGTCAATAAGAGGTACTTGACCCTGGCCGCTTCTCCAAGGATTCTATATAGCCCATATACCTCCTGGGCCGCAAGGGAGAATTATGTTCAAAATTTGGCTGAGGAGAACTTTCATCAATATTTTGCTGAGAATAAGATGGAGTACGCTCATTGTCTGATTGGGAGTGAAAGGAGCCAGGTTCACTAACTGACTGAAATGGACTATGGTCAGTTGGAGACTGTTCAGATGTCTCTTCACCCAAATCAATGAAATGAGGACCTCTTAATTTTTGTTTTCCTCAATTTCCCCTTAAGTCTGCTGCTTCTTCTCACACGCTGTGGTACACTATCCTTTTGTTTTTGTTTTCCTTTCTCTGTCTTCTTGGCCATAGATGACTGTTTTTTAAGATAAACTAATCTTTCAGATAACACTTGATGAGCTTCTTCTTCAGAAGAAGGGGTTTGATGGACAGCCTCAATAATTTCTTTCCCTTTTGGTATTATTGGCTTCTTAGCTTTAATTTCTTTCTTCTTCCTTTTTATCAATCTCTCTTCCCTATCAGTTTTTTTTATAGTAGTAGTAGAAGTATTTTGGATTTCATCTATTGTTCTTTTCCTTCTACTTCTTTTTGCTGTGCTAGCTGCGGGAATTTCCTGAGTAGGAGCAATTTGGGTTTCAACATTCATTCTCTTTCTTCTACTCCTTCTAATTGAACTACCTTCAGGAATTTCCTGAGGTTCTTCAAAGAAGTTTCTAACTAAGAATTGTTCCCATGTATCTTTTCTTTCCTTTAGCTCCTTTTCAATCAGAATTTTTATAAGGCCGTGGTGATAAAGATGAGGCTCTACATCTCCCAAGTGTTTTTGAACAGTCACAACCATTTTCTTTAAGCTATTGAATAGAAAATAAGGGAGATTGAGAGTTTGGTTTTCAAGAAAATTCATCAATAGCCTAGTATGGTACATGTACATAGAGCCAAAACGGCCTTCACATGTAATAAATTTCTGAACAATGAGTAATAAAGTGGCCCATTCATCTTTTATTGCATGCACAGGGATTCCTCTTTTGAAAAAAGTGATATCCATACCTTGATTTCGGAGGATTGTTCTCCATGCCTCATCACTGATACTTTTATTTTTGAACCAACGTTCTCCTTCCTGAAGAAGCTCTGTGGCTGTTGCTATTGATTCTTCATTGACCAAAAACTTGAGGTCTCCCACTTCTGCTTCCGAGCCATCAAATGATCTTGCAAACGCTTTTGTAACTTCTCTGTGGTAACCCCTGAATTTCTGAATAAAACGCAGCCACTTAGCTTTCCTCAACATCTCTTTTGCTTGTGGATATCCCTCTATAAACTTCGGTCCTTCCGGCTCTGCCCTTAATAATTTTCCCATTTCACTTCTCTGTGCTTCACAAGTTTGCCTCTGTGAGGGTTTAAGTGGAAATGGAACAATGGAATACACAGGATTGAGCACAATACTGTGGGGATGTTATCATAAAATGAGAATGAGTACCATAAACAGAATGGAGTAAGACTGTGGGTAGATATACGGGAGTGAGAGTGAGCAAAAGGAACGAAATGGAGTGAAACAGGGAGTGAGAATGAGTAGAGTGGGGTTTTGTAAACACGACAGAGACAAGACAAAGAGGTTAACAAAGTATAATGCATTCGGCCACGTTTTGAATTTTGGTGGCTGTGTAATAAATATGAACACGTTTCAATCAATGATTATGAAGTTATGCGGCTTGTAAGAGTCCTTTGTCAACTCAAATACGTCTCATTATCTTCGGTGGGATATTGGAACATGAGTGAGAATCGGAATTTCAATGATGAAACCGTTTGTGAATAAATGCAAGAGGATAACATGGAGATCGTGGAAGGTTACGGAACTGTCAATATAATCATTGCGCGCAATGGATAGAGCTCATGGTTTGAAACTATATAAAAATGTGTTTTTCAATACTATTTGAAATAAACTTTATTCATACCTTTGGAATTCTTGCTTTTGCCCTTGGTCTTCAACTGATTGATCTTCATTAGTGTCTTGAATGTTCCATTGATCCTCTCTCCTGCATTTTATTTCATAATTATAGAAATAAAAACTGACTGTACATTCTCTTTGAAAACAGAGTAGTAGCTGCGGAATCTGCTTCTGGCTGCGGAAACTGGAGTCAGCTGCGGAAACAGATGTCAGATGCGGAAACTGACACAGCTATTACTTGGTTGAATAGAAATGAACAAATGATAGATGACCAGGTGGAAATGGTCATAAAAAATATTTTTATTGATGGAATGGATGAAATGAAGTGGAATGAAGTGAAATGAAATGAAATGAAATGAAATGAAGTGAAATGAAATGGAGTGGGTGGTGAAATGAAATGAAATGAAAGACAGATTTTTTTGGAAAATATAGAGTGTCAGGTGTCCCTGATTTTCACCCCATATTTTCTGTATAAGACTGCCAATCAATGATTGGTTTTCAGGCTTATACCATTTTTTTTTTTCTCTTTTTTTTTTTTTTTTTTTGTAACTTGAAAAACAAAAGCTAGGCTGGTGGAGAAGAAGAATTCTTCTGTACCAGCCTGATTGCAGAACTTTCTTGAAACAACTTGACAAAATCCTCTTTAGAGAGTGGCTTATGATAAACTTTCAATCTATGGCCATTCATAATAAGAGGAGTTTGAAACTCATCAATGGTCTTGATTCTTACAGCTCCATTGCTAAAGATCTTGTCAATCTCATATGGCCCAAGCCAATGAGTCTGAAATTTCCCTTGAAAATCTTTAAACTTGGAATCAAATAACAATGCCCAATCTCCTTCTTGAAACTTCTTCTCTTTGATATATTTATCATGCCATTTAGTTCTTTGATATTGAACTAGATCAGTTCTTAGAATTGCTTCTTGTCTGATCTCATCTAGCTCATTCAACTGCTCCATTCTATGCTTTTGGGCTTCTGATAAGTCCATCCCCAACTGAACTGCTATCTTGAAGGTCTTGAATTGGAACTCAATGGGGAGCAGGACTTCCTTCCCATAAACAAGTTCATAGGGAGAATGTCCTGTTGTATTTCCATGAATAGTAGTTCTTGATGGTCATTAGGTCTTTCCAGCTTCCTTCAACTTCTCATGTATACAGAACAGCTTTGGTGATGATACTTTCAAGAACTTTGTTTGTGGACTCCACTTGACCATTTGCTTGTGGATGGTAAGGAGTAGATCTTCTGTGCTTGATTTTGTATTCTTCCATCAAATTCTCCACCAAATTTGATGTGAATTGGCTCCCCTGATCTGTTACAATTTCTCTCGGAACACCAAAGCGAGTAAAAATATCCTCATAAAGAAAATGAACAACTGAATTTTCAGTAGCAGATACTAATGCTTTAGCTTCTACCCATTTAGTAACATAATCAGTGCAAACCAATATATACTTCTTTTCGTGACAAAGATTTGTCCAAATGAAACCAAAGCCATCTTTCAAAGTGTCTAATGAGGTCCTGTGTTTTTGAATTGTCTTCATTTCAGTGCAGGTATCTACTCTTTGTGTTACCTAGCATCTTTTGACATATTGTTTTGTATCTTTGAAGAGAGAAGGCCAATAATATCCCAAGGAAAGGATTTTATAGGCTGTCCTTTTGTCCGCAAAGTGTCCGCCGCATGGTTCATCATGACATGCCTTAAAAATATTAGGCATTTCATCTTCCCTGACACATCTTCTGATCACAAGATCTGGCCCTGTTTTAAACAATTCGTTAGAAATCCATGAATATCTTGAACTTTCCCGAATAATTTTTCGTTTTTCTCTTGGAAATAAATGTGAAGGTAGTTTCCCTGTAACCAAATAGTTAGCAATATCTGCATACCAAGGGGTCTTAATAGTTACTGCAAACAAATATTCATCAGGAAACTTATCTTCTACAGGAGAATCTTCTTTAGTATTTTGAATTCTAGACAAGAAATCAGCTACCGTATTCTGTTTTCCTGGTCTATCCAACACAGTAATATTGAATTCTTGCAAAAGTAAAAGCCATCTTGTCACTCTGCCATTAGTAACAGGTTTGTTCATTAAATATCTAATTGCAGAATGGTCAGTATGAATAAAAGTTTCATAGCCCGTTATGTAATGTCTAAACTTATTAATTGCATGAACAATAGCTAAAAACTCTTTTTCAGTCACAGTATAGTTCAACTCTGTGGGAGTCAAATTTTTACTGGTGTAATAAATGGCATAAGGAATTAAATCTTTTTGACCCAACACAGCCCCAAGAGCTGTATCTGAAGCATCTGTAGAAATATGGAAAGGAAGTTTCCAATTTGGTCCTCTCAAGATAGGTGCTTCAGATATTCTTGTTTTCAAAGTTTCAAAAGCCGATTGACAATCAGGATCCCATTTAAATTCACAGTCTTTTGTAAGCAATTTGAAGAGTGGAGATGCAATTTTAGTGAAGTTTTCTATAAATCTTCTATAGTAACCAGTAAATCCTAGAAAACTTCTAACATCTCTTTGACAATTTGGAATAGGAAACTTGGAGATGACTTCAACTTTTGATCTATCAACCTTAATCCCATCTCCTGAAACATGATGTCCTAAAACAATCCCTTCAGTAAACATCATAAAGCATTTTTCATGGCTTAATGAAAGGTTTGTTTCTTTACATCTTATAAGGACTTTTTCCAAATTTTCTAATGCCTCTTCAAATGAATTACCATAAACTATAAAATCATCCATATAAACTTCTACACAATCATGGATTAGATCAGAAAAATTCCTAGTACTGCTCTTTGGAATGTTGCAGGTGCATTACATAACCCAAAAGGAAGCACTCGGTAGGCAAAAGTTCCCCATGGACAAGTAAATGTGGTCTTATCTTGATCTTCAGGTGCTACCTGAATTTGATTATAGCCACTAAAACCATCCAAAATGAAAAGTACTTTTTACCTGCTAATGTATCTAATACCTGATCGATAAAAGGAAAAGGAAAGTGATCCTTCAAAGTTGCTTTGTTCAATTCCCTGTAATCAATGCATACCCTCCATTTACCATTCTTTTTAGGTACTATAACCAAAGGAGAAACCCATCGGCTATCTGAAATTGGATAAATGAATTTTACATTGAGAAGTTTTTGGAGCTCTTCTTTCACTATTTCCCTAAGATTTGGATTCATCCTTCTTTGAGGTTGTCTGATTGGTCTACTGTTTTCCTCAATATATATATGATGGATGCAAGTCTTAGGATCAATACCCTTCATGTCAGTATACTCCCATGCAAATGCAGTAGAATGTTTTTGCAAGATTCTGGTTAGTTCTTCTTGTTGTGACTTCTCCATATGTTTGTTGATATTCAATGTCTTTTCTGGAAAAATCTCAATAGCAGAATTACCAAACTCTTCCATAGAGTAAAGAGACATTTGTCTTGATGATAAATATTCTATGTCGGATTCCAACTGAAATTGTGTGGGGTCATATTCTGAAGATGTCTCAAAATTTTCTAATGTGTTCAGAATTTGACTATCCTCACTGATTTCAGAAATGGTAAAGATAGGTTGTATAATGTCCTCATCATCGACCCATTCATTGTCTCCTACTTCTGTGATTGCTCTTGCTGGAGGATACAAATTGAATTTCTTTTTCGAATTACCATTAGAAATGTACATGTCTCCAGATCTACAACTAATAAAAGCATCAGCTGTGGCCAGCCAAGGTCTTCCTAAGATAATTGGATGTCCTCCTAGATTACTTTTGGGAGTCAAAATCATAAAGTCTACCGGATATTCCCAAGAATCTAAGGAGACTGAAATATCTTCTAATACACCATCTGGTTTAATAACCGATCGATCTGCAAGTTGCAATAAAGTAGGTGTAAAAAGAAGTTTAGGAAGTTTTAACTGTTCCATAGTCTGTCTACTCATAATGTTGATAGCAGCCCCTAAGTCAATCAATGTGTTTGGAATTTCTATCCCATTTATATGTGTCTTGACAATTGGACTTCCTGGATCTACATACTTCTGCATGGTAATTTTCCCATCATAATGTCTGCAATCTTTCCTACCAGGTGGATTCTTCTTGTGTCCTTTAGCTTCCTTCCTGGTCTTTTGAAACTCAACTCCTTTATGGTTTTTGCTAGAATAGGAATTTCTCGAATGGCTTGTAGCAATGGAATCCTGATACAAACATTCTTCAATTCATCTAGAAAGTCATAGTTAGGCAACAAGATTTGTTTTTCCACCCCCTTATCAATTTGTAGTCTTTCCGGAAAAGGAGGTGTAGATGAAGATACAGGTTGCTCAACTATAGGAGTTGTGGATGTTAGCTTTTCTTTTTCTTTTTGGATTTTTGAATTTTGAAGATATTCTTCCTCAGAAACCTTATTGACTTGAAGAGAGTCCTCTTTAGAGGTATCTTGCTCTTGAATATCTATAGAAGGTTTTTCTAAGACTCTACCAGATCTGAGTTGTACATCGTTGAGAGGAACAATCATATAAGTAGGAAATTGTTGTCCTTCTACCACATAAGTAGTTTGAGGATTCTTATTGTTAGGATTTGGCAATGGTTGAGCTGGAAGTTGATTTGTCTTCTGTTGGTATGGGAGCATGAGTTGAGGATTTGTATTTTGTTGAGAAGGTTGTTGTTGTGGAAATGGCAATGAAAGTTGTGGATTTGGGTTTGGAAATTGTGGAGCTTGTTGATTTTGAAAAGATGGAGGATATTGATAAAATTGAGCAAATCTCCCATAAGGATTTTGCATCCCCTGTACCCATGGCTGATATGAATTTTGATGTTGGGGCCAAGGTTGTTGCCAAGGATTCCAATTTGGTGGGGTTTGAAGATTCATAGGTTTATTAAACCCTTGAGATTGTTGTCCCTGCCAAGGTCTCCTTGCGACAAAACAGAGAGATTCTATTGAATTTGGATCTTCTTGAAAAACAACTTTGAGTCCAGGGATTGAAGGACAATCCTTGATCTCATGATTTTCTGAGCAAATCATACATGTTTCTACAACTTTTGCATCCAATGGACATTCCCTTAAAGCATGTTTCTTCCTACATTTCGGACAAAAGATGGCTAAAGCATCTGTTTCTGCTTTCTGCTTGTTTTGGATTTTAAGGGTGTCTAGTTGTTCACTAAGGCTCCCTAAGATATCAGTTTTGAACTCATCAAGCATATTACCAATCTCTGCCCTACTTACCGATCCAGTTGCAGATTTGTTAGCCCTAATAAGAGAAGAGTCCCTAGGCCCTTTTACAGTTTTAGATTTTCCTCTTGAGAGATGGATACATAGTTCTGTTATATCACGAAATGGAAGTTGAGAAATGTCTCCTTTCCCCATCATGTTTAAAATGTCTATCCATTCATCTCTAATGGCTTTTAATAAGAGGGCTTTCAAGGTTTCATTATCTAAGTTGCTCATCTTTGCTCTTTTCAAGTTGTATTGAAATCTTTCAATTAAGTCTTCCAAATTTTCATCTTCTTTTTGCATCATTTTGAATACTTCATCCTTGTGATTGGTGGGCATACAATAGTCCAAGTATCTATCCAAAAATGTTTGTTTCATTTCATTCCAAGTCCTGATAGATTGAGTGGCTAATCCCATGAACCATTTCAAAGCAGATCCCTTCAATGTTGAAGGAAACAGTTTGAGTTTTTGAGAATCTTCCATATAGTCATAAGTTCGGCACACAACTTCAAACTCAAACAAAAATGTTTTAGGATCCTCACTTCGCAATCCATAAAAGTTAGGGAGAACAGATGGTGAGATATTTTTCATTGTTGCATGAGTTTCCTCATCAACTATAGGGAACCCAAACAAATTGTCTCCTTCCCTATTTCTACCATTATTTTCTTCACCATTGTTATCTCCATTGTTTCCTCCTCTTCTACCTCCACCTCTATTTATTACTTCCTCTGCCATGATAGTTTCTTTAGAGTCCTTATAGTCCTCTAGTTCTTCTACCAAGGAAGGATGAGAGAAAGTCTCTTTGTTTTCCAAGTGGGTTTTAGTAGGTGGTATAGGAGAATCCTCTAATTCAGCTGGTCCTTGACTTCCAAAAATCTTAAGGCTAGGGGTAGATGGTGGTGAATCTGGTCTATGCCTCGAAGAAGATGGAGTTATGAAAATCGAACTCTTGGCTTTAGCTATAAACCTTCCCCTAGAATCTCTTGCTCTATGCATGTCATTTTTTTATTTTTATTTTTAAAAGTTGGGCTAATAATTCTCTTTCTGATCTTCCAGATCACACTAAGTGCAAGAAGAGAGCATACTTAAGAAATTACTAAACCAATAACTCTCTTTTCTGATCCTCCAGATAACACACTAGGTGCAAGAGGAGAGAATACTTCAAGAAGTTATCAAGTTTTCCCTTCTTTTATAATTTTATGTTTTTTTTTTGAAGAAATTGGCTACCTAGTTACACTTCCCCGGCAACGGCGCCAAAATGTTTGGTCAATTTAGTGTGTCCTAAATTGCTGCATTTAATTTGTCAATCCGGGAATCGTAAGCTGATGAAGTGCGGCGCACTATATGTGCAAGATAACCTATTTCTTAACTTTTGTCGTTTTTGGTCTATCTAAGGTGAAATGGAAATTCTAAAATGAAAAACAAGTTTGGTTATATTTGTTCAAGGAAGTGATATCCCCTATAATGATTTACCAACTTGAAACTTTTAAAAGCAAATTGAAAATTACAATGACAAGACTTGAAAGAAAGTAAAAGTGTACTGCTGAAATGAAAAGGTGCTGCTAATCTAATGAATCAAAACAGTAAACTAGTGAACATGAAACCCAAACTATTCTTGCTGCCAACTAAACACAAAAGAAACTATGCTTAAGGAAATTCAAAATTGCAACAAAATAAATCTAAATCAGATTACATCAATTCATTTTTCTGACCCTTCTAGTTTAGGATCACTTATGACTTTATGAAGTAGACCAGGTTTAACTTGTAATCGAGCATTTAATCAAAAAAGGTACAAACTAATACTAAACCATACACTCATGATTCAATCCCCACATCACCCGGCTTGTGGCTTTCTGAGGCAACTCAGACATATTATACACAGATTAATATATCTAAACTTAAAAGAAATCAATGCCCAACCACACATTTCCACCTGCCCTCCTCATCATCTGTTCGTGGAAGCTCGGAGGTAACTAAAGACGCTATGAGCAGCTTAATATATCTAAATTTGCAGAAAAGAAACTAATACTAAACTACACATTTCATAATGCAGTCCCTCACCATCAGTCCAGCTGTGGCTTTCGGAGGCAATTGAAGACGCTATGAGCAGCTTAATATATCTAAATTTAACTACTGAATCAGATAAGCAAAACTGAAATGTACAAAGCAAGACTGAAGTTAAACAAAAGCTATGAAAAGCAAACCATGTATAACAAATGTTGCTCTGTTTACTGCTTAGCCTGCAACATTTATGTAAAATGTCAGCCGCCTACTGCAAACCCTGTATAAGAAAAACCGATCAAGGATTGGGTCCATAGCATATGAAAATATTTAAATGCAGAAATTATGGAAATGTATAAACAGAAATGAAACAACTACAAAGTATGAACATATGATGGATTATGATACAATGACTTTTTTAAATAAATGAAATGAGAAATATACACTAATACACAAAACCTTGGCTGAGCAGGGGCCCTCTACACAGCCTTGGTAACGATCCTCAAACACGAATTAAGTTGAAAAACAGAGTCTTCTCACATTAAAAAGCAGTTCATTACAGAATGGTAGTGTTACGGCTCAAGGGCAGCGTAATCACTACAAAGCAGACTAACAGATAACAGAGTACATTCACGAACATCAACTATCAACTAACTTTATGTGCGTATGCAAACGCTCTATATATAACAATAAACTGTAACTGTCTCCTAAAGTTCATGATGGTAGAGAGCACGTAGACCACTATGTCCATGGATATAGGAGTATGGCCGTGTTGGAAAGTGGATCTACGGAAGGTGGATGCTTGAATTCAACTCCAGAGCTCTGCACAGATGTCGATTTAACCTCCGCAAGCTTAGAAACGGCCGTATGGTGAGCGTTCAATGAAATGAGTCCGGCTGATACTGAAACTGCAGTTGACTGTATCTTCTGATCTGCGGCTTCTGGAGCCGCAGTTTGCTTGAACCAATAGGACACGAACCATGTCCACGTCATTCCTAGCCTGCCCATGTGGCTCGTTTCCCTTGTAGACACCTGTAGCATATAGTTCCACAAAATAGCTGCGTAAAGTTGCAGCAGCTGCGGAAAGTGGCAAGTTTCCGCAGCTGTATGAACAAAATCTAGATCAAATAGAAAACACAAAAACATAATTAAAAACCATGTTAGATACCCTTTTGCACATGATATTGACAATTTTGGAGGTTTAGGTGAGTGAAAAAGATATGGAAAAGTGTATGGAAAAGATGCAAATTCGGGACTCAACACAAGTCAAACTATTTTTTTTATCAAATCATCATGTATAAACAAATCACATATAGTTAGCTCAAAACACAACCATCATAGGTCAAAATCATGAATTTCATGCAATCATCATAAACCATAATCATAAATCACATGAAACCATCATAAGTCAGAATCATAGATAAGATGAATAATAAAACTGAAATAAAATATCGATACTTACCCTTCATTGGTCCTTACTTCTACTGTTTCAAAAAGAGACTACTACAAGAAACTTTGTTTTGCTATAGGAAACTTCAAGCAAGCTTGTTTATCGCGTTAACCTGCCAAATGCCTAAGCTAATCAAGTGAAAATTTTGTGAGATAGATTTTGTTATTAATTTGAATGTGTTTATACTTTAATACAAGTGGAATCAAATCAAAAGAGGTTCATTATCACGTGCTAAAATTCGGCAGAAATTTACTACTAAAACCAGAAATTTCAGAACAATGAACTAATATGCTAATCTAATTACCCAAATGCCTAAGCTAATTAAGTGAAAATGTTGTGGGGTAAATTTTTTTCCGAACTTGAATTTTTTAGTCTTCAATCAAAGTGGAATCAACTCAAAACAGGTTCAGCAACATGTGCTAAAACTAAACATAAATTTACTACTAAAACCAGGAATTTCAGAACTAGTAAGCTAATCTAAGTAACCCAATGATGAAAATGACTTTACGAAGTTAAGCTAGTGATGCATCACACTATTGATTATATAAATAACCTGAAAACAAAATAATTTCAATCATTTAATCAATTTAACCTACAAAAAATGAAGCATGAACATTAAGTGCAAGAACGATAAATGTAACTAAGCAAAGAAATGTTGGAAAGAAGAGAAATAAAATACATAACATGCCTCTGAGGCTCTTGGGATGGACAAGCCTAAGGATACTCAGTCATATGAAGGAAACCAAGCCTTAGTAGCTAAAAATGAAATCAAACTTCATTATTATAATCAATTCAAGCACATCCCTACTGGAGATGAAAGTAGAACTGCTAAACAACAAGTTTTATTCATAAGAACAACAAAAATTTATCTCCTCTAGAGGATACTTCAAATTGTACTTATATAAGTTGATGAGGGAAGGAGCCTCCTTGAAATGACGACTATTTTCCCATCCAAAATCCATCAAAAGGTGTATCTAGTCCCTAGAAAAAGGAATCTTCATTAAATGTTGATTTTTGGCTTCTCCTATAGTAGGGAAGACATCCCTATATTTTCTCAATCAACATATCTTCAGAATGTGCCCAATATTCTCACAATATTATGAAAAATAACTAATATTAGGCACATAATAAGAAAATCATCTCTAAACCTTCCTAAGAACATATTAAAGTTGAAAAATACATTATTAAGTGTATAAGGAAATGTTTAATTTGCCTCGAAAAGGTTAGATGGGCCTTATTTTGTATCTAATTTGGAGGCCCATCAAAACCCTTTTGGAAGAAAATCCAGATTAAAGGTGAGGTCGTTATTTTCTATTTATTTGAACACAAAATGGTTACAGGTACAAAGAAGTAATACATGTGGATTGTCGGATACTATAGTACACAAATATTCTCTATGTTCTTTCTCCCTAACCCTATTGGAAAATCTCATAATCTATGGAGAAAATGCACTTGAAAATAATGGAACCCCTTTTCCTCCTAGTTATAACAACCCGATAACCTACTAGTAGTTAGACTTGACTCCTTCAACCCTTAATTAGAGTCACAATATTGAATATTATATAGTATTATTCATCATGAGCACGTATATAAACCCTTTTCTAGTAATAATGGGGGTTGACATGGCATCCTTTCAAATTATGGTGGTTAATTTTGATAGGTCAACTTCTAAGAGACATAACTTTCTCACATGAGCTTTGATTGAGACAATTTTTGTGTTTTTGGAAAGGTATGCACATGTAGATTATAAAATATTGGTCCATAGTAATTACAGGACCACAACAAGTGTTCATTTAAGGCCTCAAAATGACTCCTGAAGTTATTGACCCAAAATTAATTGAACTAGTATCACCAATAAAAAATGGTCTTGTGCATTAATTCCTCCATGTTTTCTACTCTAAAAGCATAAATATGGATGAAAAATAATATAATGATCCAATATGGATTACACCTCCCCATTTTGGAGGCATTTTGTCCCTAAAATCTTCTACTAAATGAGGTGAGGAAAATTTTCTTCCACCTTCTCTCGCGTGTACCATTTAGCCTTACCTAGAAGATATCCTTTCAACCCAATATGCCATGGTAATCCAACCCTTGTCTTGTAGTTCTGGAACTCTTAAGAAAAATTGTATCCTTTGTCAAATTTTCGTGAGCATCTAGTTCCAAATCATCTAAAGAGGGTGGGACTCGTTCCTCTTCCTAATCTAGAATGGAGGGCTCATAGAGTTTCATATTCTCTACATTCACAACTGAGTAAGTGTGCATATATGGGTGTAGATTAAGTCTATAGGAATTATCTCCCACAATTTCCAGTATCTCTAAGATACCATACCATAGAGCCTTGGTTTTCTCCTAGGAATTTGTAGCCTCTCCTTGTTCAACTCTAACCATAATCATTCTCCCACTTTGAATTACTTCTTTGTTCTGTGTTGATCATACCTATCCTTGTATTTTTCCTGTGATTTCTATAGTGTATCTTGTACTTGTATATGGATTTTCCTAATATTTTCTACACATATTTCTACCCTAAAGGCAATCCCTATAAGATCCTTTGTCACTCCTCCATGCTACCCATATGTAATATCCAAAGGTGATGGTGGAAAATATCCATAAAAAGTTTCAAATGGGCACATACCAATAGAAATGTGGACTCTTATGTTATAAGGGTATTGTATATATACCAAATTTTCATCCCAGGTCTTCAAATGATTCTAATTATAACCCCTAAAAATTTGCACCAAAGTCTCGTTGACTACATCTCTTTTTCCATATGTCTGTGGACTAAATGTTGTAGTCATGTTTAACTTTGTATCCATATTCTCCCATAATGTAGTCCAAAATTCATTGACAAATATTGTGTCCTTATTTGAAATGACACTCCTTGGTATACCAAAGTGCACTCCTTCTACGTGTGGATACCCTTTATTCTTCACTACTTGTCCATCTTCATTCAAATTGTTTCTAAAGACCCACTTGGTTCTGTTAGCCCCCCCCTATAAATTTTTTGGCAAGAAAACGGGGGCTAAATTTTTTTTGAGCCTTCAAGGAATGCATTTCCTCTGAAAACACAGTCTCCTTGAGGCCTCCATGTGTGTTTTATCCTTTGATAAATTCCCCTCTGCTGATTCCTATTATAAAGCCTCTCTGTTTGTGAAGAAATGCCCAAAGGCCCCCTTTTCCCTCTTATTTCAACCCCCACTTAGCTTCTACTTGTTTCCCCTTCTATTTCCCTTCTTACCTTTTCGAATTCCCTTTAATTTCTTCCCTTAACCTTTTTTGGCCATCATTCCCCTTTATTCCTCTATCGTACCCCTTCTTGCCTTTAAATCTGTTGAAATGGGCTTAAAACCCACTTTTAACTTTACCATAGGCCTAAACCACTTCTCCTTTTTCTATACCCTGCAAATACATTCCATATAGAACTTTATTATAAAGTTTTTATATATTAACCCGCCACTTATAGCGCAGATCGCAAATCGCATTTTCATTGTTTGTGTTCTACCAATCCATCGCAAATATTTGCGATGCAATGGATCACGCCATCGCACTTTCCGCCCATCGCATTTTCCCCATCACACTTTCCGCCCATCGCATTTTCCCCCGATTGCATTTTCCCTCCGTCGCAAGTTCTCACATCGCAACTCCGCCCGATCGCATCTATCGCAGATCGCATTCTCGCGCGTTATGATCGTTAGATCCATCGCAAATATTTGCGATGCGATCTGATCGCGTCGCAAATATTTGCGATGCGATCACAAATCGCTCCATCACATTCTTCCTCTCCATTGCAATATCGCAAGCGCAAGGTTTCTGTTTGGCGCCACTTTCCGCCATCTCACTTTCTGCCTTTGCGATTTGCGATGCGCTCCCCGGGTCCCACATCCACGGCTCCTCTCCATTGTTTTTCCAGTCATTTCCTGTGTATTTCCCCCCGAGCGTTAACCTTTGGGTTTTACACTAATAGCCTTTTCCTCCGCCATTCTCCATTATTTCTGCTGTTTTCACTGTCTCGCCACCGTCCCTCAGGGCCTCTATGCATTTTTTCACTACCACTGCCCCGGTTCACGACAGGTTTATTTTATTGAGCAGGTAGCACAGAGAGGCCATTACAGCCGCCAGCGAAGCAGCAGAGACGGTTTTTGAAGGGATTCAGGCCGGTTAATTGAAGATTAACAATTATGATCCCATGGTCAAAGAATAAAGGCAGAGTTTGAATATTTAAGCACGCCGTCAAAAGCTTACTCATGTTTAATATCAGCAGAGTACTCTTCTCCAGGCGTTCACCTTCCTACAAGAAATCTCCATGCCTCCTCGAGCCCTGAAACGATTAATTACACTGACTAAAGCTCATTTAAGACGGTCAGGCGACAGGTATGAGGTATGGAGCGGCCTTGCAGACTTTCATCCAGTTCATTTATTCTAGAATGGTAGCATAGAGCTCCAGACGCCGAAAGGACTCCAAATAAATATCTGAGGTCAAATCCGACCCGACAGAGATCTCAAAACCGATCTACAGAATACACACAGCGCTGCATATAACCATTAAGCAGAATGGGCTCAGCTTCCTCCACCATTCTGTATTAATGAGACTCATTTAATTGTTCACCTACTTCTGTTTCTTCCTCTTCTCCTATAAGAACCCCCGGGAACATATTGTAAAGGTTGTTGTTGCCTTGTTGTGGCAGTTGCTGTTAGAGGGATTCATTCTTGACAGTTAGAACAGTCGTGGGAGGGAGTAGCAGAGTAGTTGTATGTAATAGGCTGGGAGGAGAAAGTCTGGACTGTATTAGCCATTAAGCTTAGTGTACATGACTGGTTTTGCATCAATCAATCAAAGCACATTTCACAGGATCCTGGTCTATTACTATTGGTGATGTTTTTCTAACTCTGTATATCACATTTTCATACTGTTTCATGTTCTTCTGGTAGGCAACAGAAGTATAACATAGGATTCACCCTTGTTAGGTGCCCTGTGTTTCCTGCTCTCCCTACCTTTAATGTTTTCTGCCTTATGTGCTATCTAAGAGTTGATTTCAGTTGATTTAACCAGTGTAGTGGATGCTATTGCCTACTCTCTGATGTATGAATTGGTTGAATCAGTTCTTAGATGTTCTTGCTGGGTTTAAGCTGGAAGGTTTGGGAACACTGGGGATGAGTGTTAGCCCTGTCCACTAGGATCCTTGCGCGACCAGTCGGCCTTTCTAAGATCCCTTCGTTAATCTTATCTCTGTTTTCCCCTTGGAGTTGCTAAAGCAGACCTGGAGTTAAATGACCTCTGGTCTGATCTATAAGCAGCCCCTTTGTCTCTTTGAGAGCTGCCTTTGAGTATGTCCAAGCAGGTCTGGAGTTAAATGACCTCTGACCTGATCTATAGACAGAAAATTGGTTGTCTTTCCTTCTTCCACTTTCTTTCCTTAATGTTCCATTCCACCATCTGCCTAAAAGATCCTTTAGTGTAGATGACTTGCCCTTTGAAATCCTTGGCTAGTGGATGCAAGTAATTTCCTTTCATGACTCCATAGCCCAATGGATGGCACTGTCTTGGCCTATCCTCTTTGCTGAAGCCTCCTGCTGTTTTGTTTCCTTTCTCCCATTACTTTCTCAGTCTATGATCTCCTGACCAACCCAGCAACCAACCAATCAAATCATTTAAACCCCCCATTTGTGCTTCATACCTAGCCTAATATCTCAATTTGAGCTTTCAAAGATATATCATTCATGCTCTATTTGAATATATCCCTCTCCAGGTCCAGGAGGGCTAGATCCTAGGGCCCCAAAGTGGTTTGATGTTGTCTCATCTTTTGGTATTTCCAAATCTGCCAAAACATGGAAACCCCAATAGGTTCCAATTACATTTTTGTATTTCGGTTTATGCATAAGTTCCCATGTGTCATTTTTCTATATCTGATCTAATTCTTCATTCATAGCCTCATCTCAATGCTCATCTTCACTAGCTTGGTCAAAACATTTAGGTTCTATTTTGGAACATAGTGTCGGATTTGCATATTAGGGGTGTTGATTGATTTATTTCTAGTCTAAACTCCTAATTCTCTATTTCCAAGTGTTTTATTTTCATGATGAAATTTTTTCACATACTTGGATGGAGTTTTTTGTTTTTGGGGTGCCATCTCTTCTTCTTCATCATCCTTCTCTTCTTGTTCTCTATTTTATATATATGTGCTTGTTGTATTGTCTAATTATTCATTGATTTATGGCTTTGCTATTTGTGGCAATGCTTCAACTACCCTTACATCAATACATTCCACTATATTTCTTAGTCTTTTTTTGTAGCACTTGTAGCCTTTTCTTTTTTATGAGTAACCAAAAAATATTCCTTCATAAACTCTAGAGTCAAACTTTCTCAAATTATCCTCATTTATCTTGATATAACATTTTCTTCCAAAGACTCTTAGATGCTTGAATGAAGCTGGTATGCCTCTCCACAAATCATAGGGGGTCTGATCACTATTTAGTTTGATTTGAAATATGTTTGATATATAGACAACTATTTGAGTTGCTTCTCCCTAAAAGGTGTTTGGGGTCTTTACTTCATCAATGAGAACTCTTTCCATCTCTTGTATTGATCTATTCTTTCTTTCAACTACTCCATTTTGTTGAGGAGTTATAGCTACTGATCATTTTCTTCTAATTTCATTCTCTTCATAGAATTCATCAAACTCATATGAGGTAAATTTTCATCCTCTATCAGATCCCAAGCACTTGATCTTTAGATCCATTTCGTTTTCAAATTGAGATTTAAATATCTTGAACTTACAAATGGATTTTGTATTTAATTTAAGTAGCATGATCAATGTTTTCCTTGTATAATCATCAATAAAGGGTATGAATTATATTTCTTCTCTTAAGGTTTGGATTCTTGTAGCGCCACATACATATGTATGAGCTATCTCCAGTAGTCTAAGTGATGAATATTCTTTTGTCTTGAAATTGACCCTTGTGTACTTCCTAAACTAACATGGCTTGCGTATGGAATCATTTAGCTTTGATATATTTAGCATACCCCTCATTGATTTTGTATTTTGTATTTTTACCAGTTTGTCAAAACTGATATGCCCCATTCTTCTATTCCATATCCAACTTTCATCCACTTTTCTCATGCAACATTTTTTTGGCTCCATCAAAAACATATACATTTCTAGGAGTTTTAATTGATTTTGCTATCACTTTCCCCTATTTCACTTTCCTGATTTCACATCCCTTAGAATGAAATGTGAGGTCATATCCTTGTTCACGCATTTGACTAACACTCAACAAATTGTGTTTTAGATCATCAGCATGTAAGGCATTTTGAGCCTTAAAGTCTTTCAATTAAGGCTAAAAAATCCTTTACCTTTAATCTTGGTTGGTGCATTATTTCCAAAGGTAACACTTCCTTCTTTGTTTTATTTTAGGGAAAGAAATTTACCATTTTCCCTATCATTTGTTTAGATCAGCCACTGTCAATATACCATTGACCTCCATAATTGTAAGAAAATCCACATTCTTCAGAATTTTCTAGCTTCCACCTCTTAGCATTTTCTTGTTGTTGAGACTGCTTGAGAAACCATTGCCTGGCGGGATTTATGAATATGCTTTTAGATTCACTTACCTTGTGCCTAAAATTATTACAAATATAGCATTCAACTTTATCCAAGAGAGGCTAAAATGCATTTCTCTTTCCATTATGGGAATTCCTAGGTCTAGGCATTAAGAAATAGCTAGATATAACATTTCCATTTATGATATATTTATTACCTATATAATTTATAACCTTATGGAAAAAATTATGACATGAGAAACAATATCCATAAAGGATATTTGGGTACCTAAAATGGTACAAACTTTCTGGAGGAGTGGTTTTGCTTAACTCTTTATGTCTTTCTTATTGATTCTTTGATTTACCTTAAGTATCATTTATGGAATTGATGGGATCATTTGAATATATTGAACTTACTAAGGGCTTATGAATTTTCTTTAAGTAGCAAGATCCATGTTTTCATTGTATAATTCACAATAAAGATTATGAACTATCTTTCTCCTCTTAAGGTTTGGAACCTTGTATGACTCACATTTGTATGAACTATCTGTAGTGGTGGCGAAGATGAATGTTGTTTTATCTTGAAATTAAACCTTGTTTACTTCCCAAACTAACATTTATGCATATGGAATCACTTAGATTTTATATCTTTTCCACACCCCTCATTTCTTTTGTCTTGTTGAGTCTTACCAAGTTTTAAAAAATAATATGCCCCATTCTTCTATTCCATAGAAAAATTTCATCCACTTTGCTCATGCAACATTTTTTTTGGATCCATCAAAAACATATTATGCATTGTTAGGAGTTATAGTTTCTTTTGTTGTCACTTTCTCAGATTTCACTTTCCCGATTAACATCCCTTAGAATGAAACGCGAGGTCATACCCTTGGACACATGTTTGACTAACACTCAACATATTGTGTTTAAAACCATAAACATATAAAAGTATTAAAGTCTTTCCATTACGGCTAGCAATTCCCTTACCTTTAATCTTGGTTGGTTCATTATTACCAAAGGTGACACTTCCTCCTTTGTTTTATTTTAAGGAAATGAATTTACTCTTGTCCCTGACATGTGTTTTTATCACCCACTATCAATATACCATTGACCTCCTTGATTGTGAGTATATAATGAAAATCCACATTCTTCAAAGTTTTATGGCTTCCACCTCTTAGTGTTTTCTTGTTTTTTATATTTCTTAGGAAACCATTGCCTGCAGGGGTTTATGAATATTCTCCTACATTCACTGTCATTGTGCCCAAAATCACTACAATTATAACATTCAACTTCATCTAAGAGATGATAAAATGCATTGTTCTTACTAGTCTAGGAATTCCTAGGTCTAGGCATTAAGAACTGACAAGATCTAACATTTTCATTTCTGACATATCTATGAGCTATAAAATTTACAACCTTAAGGCCAAACTTATTACATGAGAAATAGTAGCCACAAAAAATAATTGGGTTTCTAAAAGTGTGTGACCTTTGTGGAGGAGTGGTTTTGTTTAACTCTTTCTATCTTTCTTGTTTATTCTTTGATTTACCTTGAGTGTCATTTATGGAGTTGATGGGATCATTTATTTTCTATTTATTCTTGTTTTTAGTGCCTAATTTGACGTTATGTGTAACACCCTCATCCCACATCTACCCAAGTAACCATCCAACTAGGGTAAACATGCGACGAGAGGCCACTATAATGATATTCAACCTCCTAAGTGATATTAAGAAAGTGTAACTGATGGAAACACATTAAAAGAACATTGCGAAACATCAACAACACCCCCATGAGGCAACCCAAACCTTCGAGCCTCTTACCCCTGGGTCACATTGACAATTTGACCCTTTTGATCCATATTTGCAGGCATGAGACTGCATGCCTGTGGCCAGGAGGTTATATCCCCAGTAAAAACACTGAATTCCTGTGGCTAGGGCCCCAAATGCCCAGTTATGTGTCTGCAACTTCGATATTTGAGCCACCTTTTTAGGCCTAGAGGCCTAGTCATTTCCCAAAACATAATGAAAACTTAGGGGATTATAAATAGTATTAGAAAAATGATATGAAAGCAATCACATCAACAAGAAATCATTTGGAACCCTCCTATCCATGACAATAATTTTTTTAAACATATCACAAACATTGAATCTACAGGTTTAAACAAAAGCTTTAAGCATAGGGATCTCATACTTATCTGAGAATCACTAAGAAGCATTGCCCCCTTACATCATTATCTGCAATATAATCTATCTGACCACAGATACGTTGCGCATACATTTACAAGCAAAAACATTGATATAACCATACATCATGAGTAATAAAATGCATGGTTATAACCAACATAATAAAAAGAGAAATATAGTCGATACAACAGAAATAGAATCCACATAATAACCAATACATTTGCATAAAAAATACCAAAGGAATGAGATCTTCATTATTGAATGTAAAAGCCAACCGAAGATGGGACTTCCACGTTCCACTCGACCATAGATTGGCTAAGCCAAATCTCTCTTCAGCCAATCACCTTCGTGCCATATTCCAAGCATGAATGTGGGAATCATAAACAAACAAGCATGAATGTTATCGGGCTCTCTGCCTACATCGTGAGGAATTTTCCTGTCTCCTAGTCTCTCTAGATTTACCGCAACCCAAAGTCCAAATTAGGGGTCACTAGGCCCTAAACCGAGACATATTCTCTAGGATTTACCATACAACCCATCCCGTGACTACTAGGCCCAAACAGAGAGCACCCACATCTCAGGATTTACCGCAATCCATCCTGGATCACTAGGCCCTAAACCAAGGAAAACCACCTTTAAACTTTAATGTATATCTTGCCATTAATAGGTCGAGGATTCCTAGGCCCACTGAGGCACACAATATTTTCTTTACCATAAACCATAGTCTGGTTCAAGGGTTACGAGGACAATGGATTTACCATAATCCACAGTTCGGTTCAAGCACCATTATGCCATGTGTTCTTCATTTTAAAGATCCACCTCACTTAGCTTCGAATCCATTCGGAAATCCAGCTCAACCAATGCATGTGAACTCCACAACACCATGTATATACATAAATGGAAAGGCTAGGATGATAACACTGTGACACCTGGAAATACCCATGCCATGACATAAAAGAATCACATGCAATATCATGCATGCTAAATCTAGCAAGGAAAATACATATGAAAATCGATACCTGCCAAGAATCCTATTGTAGTTTCTTGATTCCTGATCTTCCTTGATTTCTTCCTCCTTCTTCCTGTTTTCTTTCTCTTCTTGGTCCAATACCAAAGTGCTCCAAGAAACTCTAAGTGTCCAAGAGTATGAGAGAGAGAGTAATGCAAGAGCTCCAAAATTGTGAGAAAAAAAACTTTCCAACTGATCCTCAGAAGCCTTTTTATTAATGAGGCCTCTATTTTCTTCAATATCCATTATTTTGCTTCATTTTTCTCCTCACATGCAACCTGTGACATTTCATCTCCCTTTTATCCTAATTTCCATTATTTTCATAAATAAATGTGCCAAATATGCCATTTTCCTTTGCCTTTTCCATTGCCTTTGCCAGTTCCCTTAGCCATATTAGCTGAAATGAATACCCACTAGGGTGTTTTTCTCAAAATTCAGCTTGGAATACATGTTCCATCAACCGTGGTTATTATTTTTAACTTTTATTACATGGAATTTTCACCAGGGATGTTACAGAACACTTCCCCTTTGGGGAACACCGTCCTAGGTGTTCAATGACACCTACAAACCAACAAACTACTAAAAATAAAACATATTGCCTATGGAGCTTTATGATACAACTCATTGTAGTATTTACAATGACCACTGTCGAAACATGACAAACATACCATTTACTAGAGATTTATAACACAACTCATTACGATATTTACAATAACAACCACATTTTCTTCAACTAGAAAATAATCATACTGCCTATGGAGCTTTATAAATCTATCTTGATATAGTATTTACAAAAATATACACATTTTCTCAACCAGTAAATAAAAGGATATGATTCCTGTATCAATAAAAAAGGGAATCCAGAGGCTCACACCTCCACCCTCAAATTAGTACCAGGATTCACTTCCTTCCCAAGAATTCTAGAAACCACTGCCAAAGTCAAAGTTGCATCCAATGTCTAGCACTACAATCCATCATTGGTATCTCGTTAATAAGGTACACTTGCAATATTGTTTACTTCCTGTCACCACAAGTCAAACTAGTTTTTTGATCAAATCATCATGTATAAACATATCACATATGGTTAGCTCAAAACACAACCATCATAGGTCAAAATCATGAATCGCATGAAATCATCATAAACCATAATCCTAAATCACATGCAACCATCGTAAGTCAGAATCATAGATCACATGAATAATAAAACTGAAATAAAATATCAATACTTATCCTTCATTGGTCCTTGCTTCTGCCTTTTTTCTTTTGTACACTCACTAGATTGGTTTCCACACCTGATAAAAACCAATGCCCTTTCTTCTCTTCACCCACATAGTCATACACACAGTGCACAATGCAACACGTACATCCACACAAGGTGTACAACATCACACAATGCATACACCCACACCCAATGTACAACACAACACAATACATATACCTATACCTTGTGTACAACACAATACATGTACATACACATACATCTGGTGTAAAACACAACACATACACTTACACCCAGTGTACAACACCGTACATGTACATACACATACATCCAGTGTATGACACATTACAATACATACGCCTACACCGACATACAACACATACACCTACACGTAGTGTACAATACAACACAATACATACACCTACATATGGTGTACAACACAACATGATACATATACATATATAGAGTACAACACAAAGAATACACATGTCACGATACCACGACTACACCATGAACATACATAGTATTGCATGCCCGCAACACGACATGCCCACAATACCAAATGTATACCAATACCATATGCACAACATGCACACAGTACCACCTGTACACAACACTACCTGCACAACATGTGTGCAACATCACATGTACATGACACCGCCTGCACAACATGTACACAACGCCAAATGTACACCGCACAACCTGTACAATGTGTACAAAATACCACATGTACATAGTACCACATGCATGACATGTACATGACACCACATGTACACAATGTCACATGCATGACATGTACACAACACCACACGTACAACATGTATACAACACCACATGCACACATCACTACAAGTACAATCATGCACACAACACCATATGTACATAGCACTATATATACAAAATGTACATAGCACCATACGTACACAACATCGCATATCCAACATGTGCACAACACCATATGCACACAACATCGCATATCCAACATGCGCATAGTACGATATGTACACAACACCACATATCCAACAGGTACATGGCACCATCTATACCTAGCACTGCATATGCAATATATACACAACAACATATATACAACATACATACAACATCATATGTACACAATACTACATATACAAAATTTACATATCACCATAGGTACAATCACTGAATATACAACATGTGTAACATATACACAACAATAGTATTGCACATCCATAGACCACACACTGACCCCACAAGCAACCTTTCTTCTAGTGTCTTTCCACTATTCATGCTTAAGGCTAGCATTCCGCAAACCACATTGCTTTCATTTTTCTTATGTATCTCTCAATGTTGCCTATCCAAAACATAGAAATAGTATAATTGCATAATATCAATTCATACCCAGATGATACTGACCTTGTAGATCAGTCAAATCTACTCTTCCCACTTGATTCCTCATAAGACCAAGAACCTCTTCATGCCATTCACCCGCATAAGAAATAATTCCTCCACAAGAATGATCCTTCAAAACCATGTCATATAGTGACAAAGATATATACATACATACATATATAGATATAATCATTAACATAAAAAAATCATGATCCTGTCAGACAATGACATACATACACACATATATACATATAAACATTAGCATTAGACAATCATGATCCATGAAGACACTATCATAGATGATATACATACATACATACATGTATACATATATAAACATCAACATAATTATGATCACAATACAATTTCTAGATATCATAAGGTCTAGGTTAAGAAAAATTTCTTTATCTGTACACAACATGCACAACATTGAGAACAACAGTTCCAAACATAGCCAAGGTAATTGATGCCTATTTACCTTACCCTTTCAATTACCTTTCTCATGTCTATATTTCCACCGTCCATTTACCACAATGCACCCAACCAGTCCAGTCGATTTTCATAGTCTTACCTTCTTCTACGCTTACTCATGCACCAAGCTTCATCCGTGCCTTACATTCCCTGTTGGATACCACAAAATCTCCCTCATCTCCATTAACTTTCCTCTTTCCTGAACCAATTCACAAGACACTCAAAACATAAAAGGCAAGAACAAGAAAAAATAATAGGAATACCACGAGAAACCAAAAACAATACGACAACACAACAATGTGGCAAGGCCTTGCACCGGAAAAACAAAACTACAAATCAAGCGCAAGAAAACCACAAAGGACTGAAAGCACAAAACTAGTAACAAACACCCTCAAACCCATGGTTCCCAGTGCTTCCCAGGGAAACTCAACTTGATCCTTCTCCAATATTTCATGGCAGTCTCTTTTGCCATGCAATCCCTTGCATCATACTTCCATAGACACATAACTGTCAGCGCACAAATAAATATAAAAATATGTCGGTTATCTTAGTTTGTTGTTCCAAACAAGTTGCCTTGTAATTGAACACACACATGTTAGCCATATGTATCAACATCAAGAAAACATATCTATAAATTCTAAATCAACATTTACCAAGACTAACAGCCATGTTATAATCAACAAAAAACTCACATTCATCGGTCATAATACATAATTCTACAACCATCACCTACTTATACTTAATTAAATGTCAGTGATCTCAACACATATTGCGTCAGTACAACCATCTTAAGACCAAGTCATTTCTTCATGCAATATTATAGACACATATACTCATATCATGCAATTGATCAAACATTCAAATAACTTGCAAACATACCATGTTAAATAAATCAACTAGATGACGTAATAGAAACCAAATCACTCAAACACCAAATAGATTACATAATCAAACATTCAAGCATCAAGTATATGGAATAACCAAACTCATACCTTAATGTATCTCAGGGGAGGATATCTTGTCTGCACAATCAATCTAGATTAGCACGACATAACTTCATAACATATCAACTCAATCATAAATAAGGTCATGATATCCATGACAATATCTAGCTAACATGTTCACACCCTAAACTCATAAACAATTGTCATTCATGCATACAGTCACAAATGCACAGTCACCCTAGATTTGTATGACAAAATATCATAAATAATTCTACTCGTACTTGAATGTCATAACCCTAGCTAGTTGCCTAGGCCAATCCAATTTAGCATGATACATATAACATCAAGATATTAATGCTATAACCCTAATCATCAAGTTAACTAACATATAACAACAAGTTAACCTACAACATACTTATCGATGACATATAACATACTCACAATTTAACTATCATATAACATCAACGACAATGCATATAAAAACAATTTGCTATCCTACATGAGTATCTAACACACGTGCATCTGACCGCACTTAACTAGCATCTACCATGCATGTAACCACACAATAAAATGAAAAACATGCATATAACCTTAATGCATATAAAAATCCATTAACTAAAATACCTATATGGAGATATGCTCTTACCCCAAAGTCTAGTGTTGCAACTTCACCTTGATGATATGCATCTCCTAATCTATCTCAACCAACACATCAACATCAAAACATACCAAAACATCATGATGACCTAATTACATATAATGACCTTATGCACAAAAACCTCAATCAAACCAATGAAAAATTTACCATATGCACCCACTTGACATGTATAACCAATCATGAACGACCAATTCATGTTCCAAATAATATGACATCACACAAGAAAGCATACACGGATAACATTGAAGAATGAAAAATATGTAACCATAGCATAAGCAATCAATGCATGTACAATATGTAATAATATGTAAGCAAGAGTGCACGAACAATACAGAAGCATGAGCAACACATAACCAGTCATATACTCATGACAACATGTTGACAACAACACCATCAACACTCCCATGGCGACACCACTACCACCATGGCCAACACAACACGAATGAAACAATCACATATATAACACAAGCATATTAAACACATATGAAACCAACATAAATGCATGACCAACATACTTCCCATCCAGTCCAAGTGTTGAACCATGCTCTGATACCACTCCGTAAGACCCGCATCCCACATCTACCCAAGTAACTGTCCAACTAGGGTAAACATGCGACGAGAGGCCACTATAACGAGATTCAACATCCTAGGTGATGTTAAGGAAGTGGAACTGATGAAAACACATCAAATGAACCTTATACAACATCAACAACACCCACAGGAGGAAACCCAACCCTTCAGGCCTCTTACCCTTGGGTCACGCTGGCAATTTGAATCTTTTGAGCCATAGTCACATGCTTAATATTGCATGCCTACGGCCAAGAGGTTATAGCCCTAGGCACAACACTGTATGCATGCGGCTATGGCTCAAAAGGGTTAAATTTCAGTGTAACCCAAGGGTAAGAGGCCCAAAGGGTTGGGTTGCCTCATGGGGGTGTTGTTGATGTTGTGCAAGGTTCTTTTGATGTGTTTCTGTCGAATCCACTTCCTTAAGGTCACCTAGGAGGTTGAATCTCATTATAGTGGCCTCTCGTCACATGTTTACCCCGGTTGGACGATTAGTTGGGTAGATGTGGGATGAGGGTGTTACATTATGTTTTATTATGATTTTGGTCCTATTATTACACCTAATAGTCTGTGTATTTTGGAATAAATATTCCATAATTTTAATTTAATTATCAATAATTATTACATGGATTGTAGGGATTTAACGCCCACAAAATATTTTAGATTTTTTTAGCAGTAGTCATAGATCAAAGGTTGATATTTATCTTTAAATCAATTATTTCATTTCTTCCCTTTTAATGAAATTTATGAATTCAAAAAAATGTTATATGAGCATGCATTATGGTTTCTTGGGGATGTGGTATTAGTAAGCCATGATATTGGCCCATGATATTGTAGCAAAACCTATTTACAAGTTAATCTTTGTGGTAAAGTGGGGATGAATTTCCATGGGTAAGAATATTGCTACATGATTTTTAAATGTATATATGTTTAACTCATATATTAAATTTTTTTATAATTAATAATCATAATAATTTAAAATAAAGTTATAATTTAGCTCTTTTGTTTTTTGGAACACAATATGTATCATGAGGTAAGTGTTTTGATGCTTGTCATTTTCTACCTATGATTTAATTTTTATGGATACACTAGTTATTATTATTTGATCTAATGTTTCACCACAAATGATCAATTAACATGTCAACATCTCCCCCATATTGGGTTGTAAAGCGTCTGTCATGATAAATTATACTAATCTACCAAAAATGGAGAGGAACATTTTCTTAAGTTTTACACTAAAAAATATGTTTGTATGTTGAAATATTTGATCCCACATGATGCTTGGTCGATCTAGATTTAAGATAGATTTATGCTAATTATAATAAAAATAATTCACATTTAAATTTATTTTAAAAGGTTGGGAAATGATTATGATCATTTTTTTTAATCAAAATTCAATTTCCATAAAGTACACATCAAATACATTATCTATGTGGATATAAACAGATTAATGAAAAATTCATAATTATATATGTTGGTTTTGATTTGTTTTAGACACACTCTACAATTCAGTATAAGGGAGATACTTTAATAGTTGTAAAATAGAGCGTTAAACTAATAATAATAAAATATAATGTGGACTTAATTAAAAAAATATAAAATGTAAAAAGTGATAAAAATAATACATGAACTCATGGGGTTTAGGATAGACGGTGATGAGGTGTACTATTAGGGCACTCCATGATGTGAAGGTGACCGGTTCGAAAATATGTGGGAAACAATCCATCCATGTTAAGGGTTGGTGTGGCCTACGCCAGGTGTGATCCCTCGGTGATTTTGATGACTTATATGCTCTTGAATCACAATTTTTCAAGCCAAATGTTAAGCGTGCAATCATCTCAATCCAATTGTTAAGCATGCAATCATCTCAGACTCACACAACTTAGAATAATAATAATAATAATAAATAAACTCAATTAAATTTGTTATATTGCAATTTTGTTTTTATTAATAAAATTCTAAGAACTTTTTTAGGCAAACAAAAAATATAATATCTATATTATATTAAAACAAATTTAATAATAATTCATATTATAAATATATTGATGATGATGATGATGATGATTAACGTCCACTAAGAACGATATGGTCTATCAAACCTTAAGAAAGAAGTTGTTAATTGGGATTATTTAAAATTTTATTTTTGTGATAAAAGAGGGAAAGAAGCATTCCAAGGTCACTGTAGAACGATATGGTATATCATACCTTAAGAAAGAAGTTATTAATTGGGATTATTTAAAATTCTATTTTTGTGATAAAAAAGGAGGGAAAGAAGCATTCCAAGGTCACTGCAGTTTTTTTTTACTGAAAAATTCAAGGAGGTTGGTAGTGGAAGTGTTTTGGAAATGAGAGCGAATGTGAGTAAAGGCCGAAAAATCCAAGGTAAAATGTCTTTCATCTTTGATTCTCTTACTAAATAAATATAATTCAATAATAATAATAATAAATAATAAATATAATATAATAATAATAATTCATACAATAGTTGAAAAAATATGATTAATAAATATATAGTTATAAAGAAGAATATTGTTTTTATTTATTTAAAGAAAAAATCGTAATTTTATTCAACCTGAAAACTAAGAAAAAATCACAATTTGCAGATGCCCAGAAGCATTTGATTAGATTAGCCTTTCGAACAATGCACAAAAAGAGAAAAACAAAATTACATAAAATTGTCGAGGATAAGTGTGATAATAATAAATTAGTTTCCCCTTCTTTGCTTTCTTTTTTTCCACCTTTCACCAAACTCTTTGATTGGGAGCAGTTGATACTATTTCCAGTTGTTTGCCTTCCACCTTCAAGGGAACTTCTTTATCTGAATCCGAAATCTCATATGTATGCATTCGATTTATTCCCCCTACTTCCTTTTGAAAGGGTATGACCTCCCTCTGCTGCTATGCTACTACGATATTTGTTTCTCCTTGGATGTTTTCATATCACTTATGTTGATTTATGGGAGTTTGGATCACTACTAAATCAGTGGCTTTTCCAGCATGTTTAGTTGGATCCTTCCACTTATGTTCTCTCTCCTCCACTTGGGAGCATTTTTTAATTATGTGCTTCTAGTTGTTGAAGACTCTCATCCATTTCATCATCTTCATCATTTGAAGAAAGTGAATCTAGAAATTTCCATCCCTTTTGCTTTTGCAATCTTTTCTATATCCTTTTTTTCACTTGAGGGCATGATTTTTGTAAGTGTCCTGCCTGATGGAAAATCCATCACCTAAATGAAATATTTTCAAAGTCTAGCCCATGTGTCCTCGTCTCCCCATTTTTCTGCCAAAATGGTTTCACGCAGGTTTTCTTTCACAAACTTCCATATGGGGATACTAGAGGGTTACTGGTCTCAAAAAATTGCACGATCTCCTTCCTTCCAGATATTCCAGAGGAGGAATCCCAAGACTAGGTGTTTAGATTCAACAAGATGATGATCCTAGTGAAAATTAAGCACCTACACTAGGATTGAGCCTTAGGCTATTTGTAGGTGTAAGTCTATTTTTAGAATGGTGAGCAGATTCTATGTATAGATGATGTTCTATTTTTAGATGCATGTGCGAAGTCTATTTATAGATTGCATGTCTAAATATAGAATGCATGTCAATTATTATTATCTCTTAATAATAATTGGACAATAAACATTAATCTATTCTCAATGAGCACTTGGAAATAGTTAACTGAAGTGTCAAATTAGTTAGCTAAGTGGATTTCGAGTTGAGTGGTTGGTTGGTGGGACATGCAAGTGGACTTAGTTATAATTGAGTGATTCGAAGTTGTAATAAAGTTGGATGTGTAGTTATGTGAGTTGTAAAATAGTTTAACTCAGTTAAGTGAGTTAAACTCAGTTGTGCTAGTTGTAACTAAACATACGCTAGTGAGAGATCAGTGAATTAATTATTTAATTAATTCACAATCAGTGGTATCACATGCAACTGAAGAAATACTACTTTTAACAACATGCATGTCAGATCCAGTGGAGACCCAGTTGAGAGATAGGTGAAAGGGAGAGTTTGACTATTAGTTGTGACATTAGTGGGTGCACTCATGCAACCACACACACATTAGATGTGCCCATGAGGATTGCACAGTCAAGGCAAGTAGGATCTCATTCATTCAAGGATTGTTATCAGCAGGGATTGCGAAATGGAGGCAGGCTGTCAGGAGGCAGTAAATTGGCGCATGTATTTACCAATTTTTGTATGACCGTGTGAGTCGATTTTATATTGTACTAAGGGCTCTTGGATTAGGGTTTTGTATGAGATTGTTTCACAATCTATGATATATACATAATATATGATAGTGGGGTTTTTAGCTTTATGCTTTCCCAGTAAAAACATCTGTGTTATGTGTGATTGATCTTTCATCATGTGTTTGCAATTGGCGATCGTGTTTTAAATTTCCGCAAGAATTTTTTGTAGAAGCGATTATGTATTTAACAGTGGCATATAATTATTAGATCAGGAGAATCGAGGCAATACAAATTTGTATTAAAATTTCTACATGGTATGAGAGCAAAGAAGATAGCAATTTTGAAGCAATAGCTGAGTTTTTTGGTGGAAACATTTCAAATTTGCTGCAAAAATTTCTTGGTGCGACAGTTGAGTAAACATTGAAATGGATTTCAATGGCTTGCGGCTAGATTATGCACTCGAGGGAAGCTCAAACTACATTGCTTGGAAGGACAGGATGGAGGTGGTGTTTTAAGATAATGGCTTGAAGGAATTCATCGACAATGATGTTCCTAAGCCCACTTCGACGGATATTGCATTACTTGACGCATGGAAAAAGAAAGTAGTGAAGACGAGAAGGATTTTTTTGGAAGGTGTACGAGACCACATTTTCTCAAGCCTTCATGGGAAAGCCACTCCATATGCTATGTGGAAGGATTTGATGGATCTTTTCCAAAGAAGCAACGACCATAGGAAATTGGCGTTGAAGGATAAACTCAGAAAGATCAAGATGGAGAAGGGCGACAATATTCCAAAGTATCTCACGAAGTTTTTCCAATGTTGGGATGAACTGGGGAGTGTGGGAATCATTATTGTTGATGATGATTTGGTGAGCTTGGCTCTCTTGGGACTTCCTAAGAGTCGGCATAGTTATCAAGACTCTGTCAATGGACGGGAAAAACTACCATATTGGGAACGACTGTGGTCAGATCTAGTGCAGGAGGAGTTCAGGTGAAACACCAAAGATGGCTCTTCATCAAAGCATGATGATGAAGAGGATTTCTCTTTGGCTGCAAAGGCAAGGAAAGGGAAGGGGAAGAAATTCCACTCAAAATCTGAGTCTAAAGGCAAGAAGATGGATTTTTCCAAGGTGAAGTGTTTTCACTGTCACGAACATGGGCATCTAGCGACTAACTACCCACAGAAGAAGAAGAAAAAGAAGGTTGATGGAGCTACAACTGGTGAGGCCCTTGCCTCACAATTTGAACTTGATTTCTCTTTGATCGCATGCTTGGTATCAAGCGCAATGGGATCAGTGTGGTATCTTGAGAGTGGTGCTTCCTTCCACATGACGGGAGATAAGGAGATTTTCAGTGACTTGGAGGAGAAAGATCTCCAAATGCATATAGATATGGGAAACGATGGAAGATACAGTGCGATATAAATTGGTACCATTACCTTTGAGAGGGATTCAGGTAAATCATTTCATTTGAAAGATGTTATGCATGTTCCAGGTTTAAAGAAAAACTTTGTCTCAATCGCAATGTTGGAGGACAGAGGCTATGACGTTGTTTTCAGCGATGGAAAAGCTTTCCTGTGACATAAAACAACGTTTGAAGCCAAGAGGATAGGGATTCAAGTTAAGAATCTCTACAAGCTGGAGGTAGATGGATGCGCTGCCATGATGGGCAAGGCAGAAAAAGTGGTGAGCCGGGATGAGGGCGAATTATGGCATAGGAAATTGGGCCATCTTCATCATTGAGCCTTGAAAGTCATGCAGCAAGTATCTACTGGAATTCCAATGGGAACACTTGCTCAGTTAGATCAGTGCAAGGGTTGCACCATGGGGAAGTACGTAAAGTCCACCTTTCATGAAAAGGAGAACCGTGCTTCGATGATACTAGAGAGAGTTCACACAAATATGTGTGGACCATTCTCGGTTGCTTCAACATAAAAACACATTTATTATGTTATTTTTGTTGATGAATTTTCTCGTAAATGCTGGATCTACTTCATGCAGAAGAAGGATCAAACATTCTCAAAGTTCTGTGAGTTTATGGCATTGGTGGAGAAAGAGTCGGGGAAGCAAGTGAAGGCTCTGAGGAGCAATAATGGTGGAGAATACATCTCTAATGAACTCAAATACTTCTGTAACAAAGAAGAATTTCGAAGAGAACTCATAGTGCCTCGTAACCCACAACAAAATGGGGTCGCGGAGAGGAAGAACAGAACGATCGTGGGTGCAACACGATCGATGTTGCATGATCAGGGCCTTCCAATGCATTTGTGGGTGGAAGCATGCAACACTATGGTTTATGTCCAAAACCATTGTCCTCATAGAGTACTTGGCATGAGTACACCTAAATAAGCTTTTACTGGTAAGAAACCGGATGTTTCTCAGTATAATATTTTTGGCTCATCTTTTTATGTGCATGTGACCAAGAATGCTAGGAAGAAGTTGGAGCCGACTGCTGAAGTTGGGATATTTGTGGGGTACACAGAAACACCCCATAACCATCGTGTGTATTTTCCTAACTGCAAGATGACTATTATGTGATGGGATATAAAATTCGATGAGGGGAAATCCATGTGGTTGTCACTTGAGAGGGAGCTAGACTTGCATGCGAAGGAGGAATTGTTGGTTCCCAAAGATGAGTCTCTAGATGTGGATCAACCATAGGAGGAGGTTCATGGAGTGGAGGAGTCCACTCACACAGAGCCAAACATCAGAACTGGTAGAAGGCGTACCACAAAAGTTGATAGGCTAAGGCTTGATGCTGCGCAAAATGTAGGAGCCCCTACTTCACAGCACAGACAAAGACAGTCTCTTGATCGATTTACTGGATACATGGATCTTATGAGAAAATGTATTGTGACTGAGCCATCTTCCTTTCAGGATGAAAATAAGGAGCCCACATGGGTAGATGAAATGGCGGAGGAGTATGACCCCATTTTCAGAAAAAGTGCTTGGGAAATTTTTCCAAGGCCGGTTGATAAAGCAGTGGTAGGTTCAAGATGGATCTACAAGGTAAAGCAAGCTGCTGATGGGAGTGTTGAGAAATGCAAGGCCCGATTTTTGGCCCGAGGCTTCTCACATATCGAGGGGATTGATTATGAAGAAACCTTTGCACCTATCACACGGTATTCTTCCATAAGGACCCTCCTTGCTCTCTCATCGCATATGGGTTGGCACATTCATCAGATGGATGTGAAGATTGTGTTTCTCAATGGGATCATTGAGGAAGAAGTGTGCATTGAGAAGCTTGAAGGATTTGAGATCTTCAACAGTGAGTCACGTGTGTACAGACTCAAAAGAGCGTTGTATGGGCTGAAGAAAGCACCTCTTTCTTGGTACACTTGGATCGACAACTATTTCACTGGACTTGGCTTCACCAAGAGCGAGGCGGATGCAAACCTATACCAAATTGTGGTGGAGGGTAAGATTTTAATCATTTTTCTTTATGTTGATGATTTAATACTGAGTTGTGATGAGCATCTGATACACTCATGCAAGGAGGACCTTGCAAAGGATTTCGAGATGAAGGATATGGGCCTCCTTCATTACTTCCTTGGATTGGAAATATGGCAGTGAGATGGTGAACTTTTTGTGTCTCAAGGGAAGTATGCAAGGGAGATACTGGGTAAGTTTCACATGGAGGGCTGCAAACCCATGGATACTCCTCTTCCAGGAAAATGGAGGAAAGAGGATGCTACATCTGGAGAGGTATTGGATGCTACTGTCTATCAACAGTTGGTGGGTTCGCCAATGTATTTAGTGAATACAAGACCGGACATATGCTATGCGGTGAACCAACTTAGTCAAGCAATGGTTAAGCCTACCAAGCTCTTTTGGAATGCGGGAAAGCATGTCATGAGATACCTGAGGGGCACATCTGAGTATGGCTTGTGGTACAGACAGACAGATGAGGTGAAGTTGCATGGCTTCATGGATGTAGATTGGGCGGGAAGCCCAATGGACAGAAAGAGCACATCAGGGGGGATCTTCAGTATCGTATCTACAGCTGTTTCTTGGTACAGCATGAAACAGAGATCTGTTGCACTTAGTTCAACGGAAGAAAAATACATGGCAGCAAGTCAAGCTGCATGTGAGGCTATCTGGATGAGAAAGATCCTGGTTGGTTTGTTTGGTTATCATTTAGATCCTATAGTGATTCTTTGTGATAATCAGAGTTGCATTAAACTCTCGATTAATCTTGTGTTTCATGATAGATCTAAGCATATAGATATTCGGTATCATCATATCAGAGATTGTGTGCAGCGGAAGATCATGTTGCTTCAGTACATTCCTACGGAAGATCAGGATGCAGATATTCTGACGAAGGCGCTCACCAGGAGAAAATTTTAATACGTTAGAGATAGGATCGGGGTGAAGGATAATCCCTTTCTTGTTGAGAGGGAGTGTTGAGATTCAACAAGATGATGATCCTAGTGAAAATTAAGCACGTACACTAGGATTGAGCCTCAGGCTATTTTTAGGTGTAAGTCTATTTTTAGAATGGTGAGCAAACTCTATGTATAGATGATGTTCTATTTTTAGATGCATGTGTGAAGTCTATTTATAGATCGCATGTCTAAATATAGAATGCATGTCGATTATTATTATCTCTTAATAATAATTGGACAATAAACATTAAAATATTCTCAATGAGCACTTGGAAATAGTTAACTAAAGTGTCAAATTAGTTAACTAAGTGGATTTCAAGTTGAGTGGTTGGTTGGTGGGACATGCAAGTGGACTTAGTTGTAACTGAGTGATTCGAAGTTGTAACAGAGTTGGATGTGTAGTTATGTGAGTTGTAAAATAGTTTAACTCAGTTAAGTGAGTTAAACTCAGTTGTGTTAGTTGTAACTGAACATACACTAGTGAGAGATCAGTGAATTAATTATTTAATTAATTCATAATCAGTGGTCTCACATGCAACAGAAGAAATACTACTGTTAACTACATGCATGTTAGATCCAGTTGAGACCCAGTTGAGAGATAGGTGAAAGGGAGAGTTTGACTATCAGTTATGACAATAATGGGTGCACTCATGCAACCACACACACATTGGATGTGCCCATGAGGATTTCACAGTCAAGGCAAGCAAGATCTCATTCATTCAGGGATTTTTATCAGCAAGGATTGCGCAATGGAGGCAGGCTATCAGGAGGCAGTAAATTGGCGCATGTATTTGCCAATTTTTGTATGACAGTGTGAGACGATTGTATATTGTACTCGGAACTCTTGGATTAGAGTTTTCTATGTGATTATTTCATGATCCACGATATATACATAATATATGATAGTGGGGTTTTTAGCTTTATGCTTTCCCAGTAAAAACATCTGTGTTATGTGTGATTGATCTTTCTTCATGTGTTTGCAATTGGCGATCGTGTTTTAAATTTCCACAAGAATTTTTTGTAGAAGTGATTATGTTTTTAATAGTGGCATATAATTGTTAGATCGGGAGAATCCAGGCAATACATAGTTTATATTAAAATTTCTACACTAGTATTCATGCTCTATTGAGAACATGGTTGTTGAAGCGAGATCGTTTCGAATTATCAATTGTTGACAATAAGTCATTACAGGCCCACTCCGATGGTCAAAAATATTTTCCAACCTCTTCCCAAACCTATAGTTAGGCATGTATTCAACAGGTGATGCATTGTTTCTTCATGTTGTTTACATAGTAGGCATTGAGATGAACCAATAAAACCATTTTTGAGAATCCAATCCCATGTTAAGATATGATTACATCAGACAGACCATCGAAAATGTGAAAATTTGTACCATAGCTTCCAATTCTTGACTTTGTCCCAAATACTTTTACACGACATAGCATGAATGTTAGCTTTGAAAAGGTAGGTCTCTTTAATTTAGAATGAGCCTGAAGACTTGTAGCCCCATATGAGCTTGTCCTTGGCATGAGAGATAAGGATGTTTCATTCTTGAAGCATCTGATTCAAGGTTGACCAAGACTCCAGATATCTATCCACCTTCTAGTCTTGATCTATTTTCCAAACATGCTAGTATGTCTAATTGAGGTATTCCTTCTAGAAATATTCCACCGTTCTATTACTTCATTGGTCCAGGATCACTTTTAATCTTAGAAGGGTGTTGTTCCGTGTTGGAAATACAGAGAGGGGGGGTGAATCAGTATTTCTTTCAATTAGAGCATTAGTTAATATTCAATTATTATCAGTGGTTGTACAATGATAGCAACAAACAAGAGGAACACAAATGCACATAGTTTTTAAGGTGGAAACCCACTCTGGGACAAAAACCACCTAATGCTTTCCTAATAATTCTTTTCAAATCCACTTGAAAATAAAGCTCCAACTTCCTAGAATATAGAAAAGCATTCTTCTCCAGCTCCCACTAGATGGACGCTCCAACGCCTGAGATTCTTCAATAGTCACTAAACAGATTCCCCAACACCCAATGAGCTACAACTCACCCTAGCACCACCCTACCACCCTATAGAAGAATAAAATAAGAATGGACTCCCGTACCAGGGAAAATGGTCCACTTTACAATGATATAGAATGATGTAGAAGAAGAAGATATACTAGACCATAACCCCAACTTTGACACAACCACATAATGATGATCCTAGACCTCCCAACACTGCCTCTTCAACCCTTGGCAGATAGACACTAGTACAATTTGTACAATAATGTATTTACAATGACTAAGTACAATGATACCTTTACAATGATTGTATGCAGTGCTGCCCACTTGAAGAATTCATATGATGAACTTCTTGTTGTTATTATGCACCTTGGTTGCTGCTCTTGTCATGCTACCCTCTGTTGCACCTTGTTTTTATTTTCTACCGTAGAAATTCTGGTCCTTTGCAATCCTTGACAACACATGATCTAGCTTTTTCTTGACTTCTAGGAGCTCGATATTGAATCTGGTTTATATATGTTATTTCAGATCCTCAATATCTGATTTTTGGTCTTATAGTATTCCTCCGCGTCTTCTTTCCAATTCCACAAGTCCGACCCAATTTGGATTCTTCAAGAGAGATTTATACCGAATTTCTCACACTGCCCTAATTATGGACTATTCAGAAGAGCGCACTTGTACGGCGTGCCACGTGTCATTGTTTCTTCATTTGCCTCTAAAATTGATAGAGAAAAAACTAAATACTATGCACTATCTTCCAAATTTTACAGAATTCCAATCCGATACTCAGAGAGAGAGTTATGACGATTTTACCAAGTTCACTTGTTTGAGATGAATTTCAGGAGCTTGCAAAAACCCTTACTTCCGTAGATCATATCTCCAAAAATGTTGTGCAAATTGATCTGAAGTTTTTACTGCAACTTCCTTAGGATTTAAGCTTCACCTCATAAAAATTTCAGCTTCTGAGTCTTAGTAGAAAAAAATGTAGAGCAAAAATTCCACGATGACATTTTTCAGATGGCCAAATCCCATGCATAAGGAGGAAATGAAGATCACAATTTATATGAATGCTTAAGTTGAGAGGGGCTTCAACAAGTGAATGTGGGAGGGATCTTAGGAGCTTAAAAAATATTAATTATGACTTTTCAATGACCCATGCCCCAACCCCATGGGGTTTTAGCCCACTAATTGGGGGTACAAACTTCAAACATGAATATCTCTCAAACCGTGAAGAATTACATGGCGTGCCATATATCAACGGAAACATATCGACAAGTAGAAACCATCAAAATCATTATTGACCCAGAATATATTAATTTGGTAGGTCAAAATTCCCATGCAATATTGGGTTAGCCCCTGGTGCTGCTTGGGTTGACATCAATGACAACCGTTGATCAACAATCTCCCCCTTTGGCATTGATGAAAATACAAGTACTCCCCCTGCAATCATGACACCTCTTCCTACAACATTCTCTCCCCCTTTGACATCAATGGCAAAGGGTAACTCCCCCTGAAACACAACCATCCTACAGACCTGTACACACTTCCACTCGCGCTAACACACAACCGTCCTACAGACCTGCACACACTTCCAGTACTCCCCCTTTATATTCTGAAAAAGGAAAATTTAATGAGAACTTGGGAGAATCCCAAGCTTCTGGCGAAGATATTCCAATGCTGGCGAATATTTAATATGTGATTCTTTTGGTGCTGCTTGGAATCTTGCTACTTGTCCAACTGCTTGCATAACATCTGGTCGGGAGGCTGTTACATATAGAAGACTACTAATCATAGATCTATACAACCTTTGATCCACATCCTTAGATGAGTCGTCTATGCTCAATTTGCAACCAAGTAAAGATATCTTGAAATCACTTTGCACCTTTGTAGCAAAATTCTTACTTAGTCGATCATCATTGCTACCAATTATTGTATCATCCTCTTTAGCTATTAGACATGCTTTAGTTTCTTCATCCAGAACATATATGTCGTTTGGAGCTTGACTTGTTGTAGCCACAATTTCACCATACACGCCTTTCCTGATTTCACATTTCGTGGAGTTGAATAGTATTGTGTGTCCTTGATCACACATTTTTCCAACACTGAGCAGATTGTGATTCATGTTTTCAACCAGTAGAACATTATTGGCTAGAGAATATCTGCTTCTGAGAGTGACAATACCTGATCCTATAACAGTTGAAGATCCATCATTTCCAAAGGACACGGTTCCATCCTTCTTCTCTTTTAGAGATACAAATTTATTTCTATCTCCAGTCATATGCGTTGAGCAACCGCTATCAACATACCACACATCTTTGTTCTTTTGAGCCTTGAGAGCGAGAGCACAATTATCATTCTTCTTCTTCTTCCATGTTCATTCATTTTGTGGCTTCGAAGATTCTTTTGGAGGATTTTCAAGTCTGCAATCTTTGGCTATGTGTCCAAAGTTTCGACATTTGTAACATTCAATATTATTTCTTAAATGTTCAAATATATTGATGTTTCGCTGAGCCCTGGGAGGTTCATATTTGACAAATCTCCTGGAATTGTATTCGTTCCCAGGGTACGTGCGACATTCTACAGCTTTATGACCAAATTTTCCACATGAAAAACAGTAGCCATAAAAAATATGTTGGTACTTGGATGGAAATTTTCATCGAGGAATTGTCTTCCAAGGCTGTTCTTGCAAATCTTGTCCAATGAAGTCTACATGCATGTCAGATCTCATAGGTTCATTGTATTTTGTTGTAGAAGGTCCTGCTTCTTCTTCTTTGTAACTGATGCCAGTTTTGTCATTGTAAGATCGTTGATTTTTGATGAGTTCTTCCAATGTCCTTGAGTTGTTGGCATAGTTTTGGATAGTTTTTCCTTTCTTCACTTCCTCACGCAGCGAGACTACTTCGGCTTCTAATTCTTCCCTTTCTTGGTTGCTTTCTTCCAACTTCTTTTGAAGTGAATCTTCAATGCATTTGTGTTCTTCAACTTCAATTTTGAGACCTTGAACTTGTTCTTCAAGAGTTTTGGAATGGATCTTCTCTGCCTTGAGATCTTTTATAAGCTTGATTGCTTCCTCATAAAATTCGTCTATGGTCCATCCTTCTTCTTCGTTGTTTGATACCTCTTGCTTATTGTGCTTGGACATAAACAATACTCTCTCATTGGCTTCTTCTTCACTATCATTGTCTTCATCGGATGATGAGCTATCTTCTTTAGAGAGAAAGTTCCTTTTGGATCCTTGCTTGTTGAATTTCTTAAAGCCTTTCTTTCTTTTTGAGTTGCCATTACTTTTGTTTGGACATTTTTCTGCAAAATGCCCAACCTCATTTCAGCTGAAACATATCAATGGAAGTTTACCTTTGAATTGTCCCTTACCAATTTGTAGTTTTCTCATGAAGTAAGAATATTCTTCATCTGAAAGACCCTCTTCATCATCTCCCTTTTCTTCACACTTGTAGGTGCATGTATTTTCAATTGAAGGTTGTTTATCCTTATTGGTTTTCTTATATGCAACGAACGCAGTTTCTAGATGCGAAGTACCCTCTTCTTCATCAAGTCTTATTTCATATGCTATGAGAACTCCATGTAATTCCTCTTTGCTGAGTTTGTCTAGATTTGTACTGTATTCTAAGACCGATACCTTTGGGTTGAATCTCCTTGGTAATGTTCTAAGAATCTTCCATATAATAGTCTTCTCATCAACTGGCTCTCCAAATCCTTCCAGAGTATTGGTTATTTCATCAACGTATTGAAAGTATGCAACAATGTTGCAATCTTCTTTCATTCTGAGTTGCTAAAATTTTGTTCTATAGATTTGAAGCTTTGCTTCTTTGACATTTGAGTCACCTGCATATATATTCTCAAGCTTGTCCCATACATTTTTGGTGGTTTTACAACCCAACACCTTATGATAATCAGATTCAATAAGTCCACTGATAATAATATTCTTTGCTTTTGCATCATTTACCAAATTCTTCTTATCTTGTTCATCCGCGGTTGATGTAAATCCATTTTGAACAGTGTCCCATACTTTGTAACCTTGCGCCAAGAGATAGACCTCCATTCTTCCTTTCCAAAGTGCATAATTATTTTCATTGAATAGAGGTACACCATTCTTGGTATGCTCCATGACCTCCTTCCAGCTGTTAAACTGCTATTGAAGGAACCAAGCTCTGATACCAATTGTTGGAAATATTGAGAGGGGGGGTGAATCAGTATTCCTTTCAATTAGAGCATTAGTTAATCTTCAATTATTATCAGTGTTTGTACAATGATAGCAGCAAACAAGAGGAACACAAATGCACACAGTTTTTAAGGTGGAAACCCACTCCGGGACAAAAACCACCTAATACTTTTCTAATAATTCTTTAATATTCAACTCCAATTGAAAATAAAGCTCCAACTTCCTAGAATCTAGAAAAGCATTCTTCTCCAGCTCCCACTGGATGGATGCTCCAACGCCCGAGATTCTTCTGTAGTCAACTGAACGGATGCCCCAACACCCAATGAGCTACAACTCACCCTAGCACCACCCTACCACCCTATAGAAGAATAAAAGAAGAATGGACTCCCGTACCAGGGAAAATGGTCCACTTTACAATGATATAGAATGATGTAGAAGAAGAAGATATACTAGACCATAAACCCAACTTTGACACAACCACCTAATGATGATCCTAGACCTCCCAACACTGCCTCTTCAACCCTTGGTAGATAGACACTATTGCAATTTGTACCATAATGTATTTACAATGACTAAGTACAATGATACCTTTACAATGATTGTATGCAGTGCTGCCCACTTGAAGACTTCATATGATGAACTTCTTGCTGCTGTTATGTACCTTGGTTGCTGCTCTTGTCATGCTACCCTCTGCTACACCTTGTTTTTCTTTTCTTCCGTAGAAATTATGGTCCTTTGCAATCCTTGACAACACATGATCTAGCTTTTTCTTGACTTCTAGGAGCTCGATATTGAATCTGGTGTATATCTGTCATTTCAGATCCTCAATATCTGATTTTTGGTCTTGTATTATTCCTCTGTGTCTTCTTTCCAATGCCACAGGTCTGACCCAATTTGGATTCTTCAAGAGAGAGTTATACCCAATTTCTCACACTGCCCTAATTATGGACTATTTCAGAAGAGTGAACTTGTACGGCATGCCACGTGTCACTGTTTCTTCATTTGCCTCTGAAATTGATAGAGAAAAAACTAAAAACTATGCACTATCTTCCAATTTTTACAAAATTCCAATCCGATACTCAGAGAGAGAGTTATGATGATTTTACCAAGGTCACTTCTTTGAGATGAATTTCAGGAGCCTGCAAAAACCCTTACTTCCACAGATCATATCTCCAGAAATATTGTGCAACTTGATCTGAAATTTTTACTGTAGCTTCCTCAGGATTTCAGCTTCGCCTCATAAAAATTTCAACTTCGGAGCCTTCGTAGAAAAAAATTTAGAGCGAAAATTCCACGATGACCTGTTTCAGATGGCCGAATCCTATGTAGAAAGAGGAATGAATATCACAATTTATATGAAAGCTTAAGATGGAGGAGGGCTTCAACAAGTGAACGTGAGGGATCTTAGAGCTTAAAAAATATTACCTAGACTTTTCAATGACCCATGCCCCAACCCCATGGGTTTACTCACCACCGGGGTACAAACTTCAAACATGGACATTCAACCGGAAGAATGAGAAATACATAGACAACGTTGTAAACATCTCGACAAGTAGAAACCATCAAAAGCATTATTGACCCAGAATATATTAATTTGGTAGGTCGAAATTCTATGCAATATCATTGGGTTAGCTCCCGGGTGCCGCGTCTACATCAATGATGTCCTCATCAACAGCCCTTGTCCAAACGGGGAAGTTGTTGCCAAGATTACTCCCAGAAAAGGGCAGAAGAGCCTTTCTTAATTTCCCAAAAAAAGTGATGACGAATGATATGGTTGTTACGATAAGCCAAATTCTAGATGACAAAACCTCCATGTATAGAAGGGCCTCGAAAAAGTGTGATCTGAGATCTACCCTGGCCATATTTACAGTTCCATATTTTTCCCTTGTTCTACGCCTCCTTCTATCCAATGCCACCAGATCTTAGCACGCATAACCACATTTAAGTCCTCTGGATCACATAAGCCTTGACCACCATGACCTTTTGGGAGGTAGAGTTTGTCCCAAGCCACAAGAGACCATTTCTTTTCCAGCTTGGTTCCTTGCCATAAGAACTTGCAAAATATTGATACCAAATATTTATATATGCATTTGGGGTTGGGAGGACTGATAGTTGATATACCGGGATAGCTTGAAGAACTGACTTGAGGAGAGTGGCTCGACCATCTAAATTAAGCGCCTGGAAGGTCCAATTGGACAGATTTTCCAATATCTTATTAAAAATATCCCTCCAACATTCTATGCGTAGGGGATTAGTAACTAATGGAACTCCCAAATTTTTTTATGGGAGAGAATCAATCGAAAATACAAGGATACAGGCTAAATTTTTCTGCACAGGCTTGGGAGTATGGGAAAAATAGAGATGAGATTTTTCTTTATTGATGAGAATACATGAGGAAGCTTGGAACTTAGCTAGGATCCCATCCATCATTAATGCTTCCCAGGCTCCACATCATGGTGATTTTCCAAGAGGGTCCCTTCCCTGGAAGTGAGTGATGTAATGTGGTTATTATGACGATGAATAATCATAGATAGGTGGAAAAAATTAGTGTTTCTTTCCCCCTCGCGTAACCATTGTATTTTGGAATTTTTCCGCCACAAGGTTTCTTATTACTGGTGGCGTTCTTCAAGCTGATTCAATAGATGCCCTTATTATGATGCCAAGGCCTCAGACTCCCCTCACAAATGATCCGAAGCTTGAACCTCCTCCACCTTTGCCTCTATTTTTTTCTTATCTTCAAAGATATTCCCAAATTATTTCTTGTTCCATATTTTAATCTGGAGTTTGAGAGCCTTAAGTTTCCTTTGAAAGGTTTTCATTTTAGATCCGTCAGGCACCTCTAGGTCTTCCCAACACTCTTTTAATTTCTCCACAAATCTTGGATGATGGAGACATAATCTCTCAAATCTAAAAGGCATATTTTTGGGAGGGGAGTGAATGGTGATATCCAGGAATATCAGCCAATGATTGAATCCCAAGGTGGGAATGATGGATGCTTCAATGAACAAGTCTCGAAGTATTAGATCCTCAAAGATTAGGAAATTTTCCCAATGAAAAGCCACCTATTGTTGCTTTCCTCTTCTATTCTTCCAAGTATGCAACCCATTCTTGATGTCCACATCTGCAAGGTGCAGTTCTGCTACTATGTCGTTGAAAGCCTGGGAGCCTGGATCTAACTTCCTGACTCCTCCCCTCTTCTCTTCCAAGTTTCGAATCATGTTGAAATCCCTCCCCAAGGATCTAAGCAAGATTCATAAAACATGATCTGAGGCCAATTATACCTTTGAGGAATAGCACTTTTTCTTGAGGAGTTGGAGGGTCATAAAAAACCGTCAAGAAAATCCATGTGTCAGATCCGAGGCACCTGAATCTACCTGAAAGATTATGATGTGTATTTGTCCAGTCTTAGAATATAACCTAATAGGGTTTCCATAACACTGCGACCCCCCTGACACACCCATTGCATCTAAAATCATAACTTCAATTCCTCTCCATCATAAATGACTCACCTCCTGGAGTTTTACTGCTACCATTTTAGTCTCCTGCAATAGTACTATATTCGGTTTAACCTTGTTAATTATATCCTTCAGAGAACAAAGCTTACCCTTACTGTTTAAACTCTAAATGTTCCATGAGACTATTTTCATTGGGTAAGGAGTAGGGTGCAAGGGAAGTAATCTTTTAATTGACCCATCTGCCCTGAGTTGAGTAGAAATTCACCCACTTCATTAATTTCCTCCTTCGTCAATCTCCTGCCCTTTTTCCCTTTCTCTGATGTATTTTGTTTTGGGTTCGTGAGAGTCAAGATCCCACCCTTCTTGCTCGATCCCATAGATCTATGATCACCATTTGGCTTCATCATTCGTGCACACCATTAGCCAAATAGGTTCCTAAAGTGGATGAGATCATTGGAGGGGATATATTTGACATCCGCTTTGATCCGGACCCTAAAGAATTCTAGCATTGTGCGCTCATCAGATCCCAGTATGTTTTTCTTTTCCTCAGCTTCCAAGACCTTGCTTGCATGGATAAGGATCTCCTTTAATATTTGGTATTCCTACAGATCTTCTCGAGTCTTTATTTTTTGCATCGACTTGTCAAGATTTGTCGGATGTTTTTTTTCCACCTCCATTACTTATAGATCTAGTTATGTTGACTATTTTTCGGGCTCTGTTGTTGGTTCCAAGTTCTCCAGGATTGCAAAAGGATTTTCATCCCCACCTTTTGGGGGTTTTTCTGGCAGTTGAGGCGTGGGGTTAGAACCCTACTACGGTGGACCCTAATGAGCACAAGGAGGAGGAGACTGATTACAAGGGGGGTGATTTCTCCTTCCGCCCACCTGCTGAAAGCCATCTTCATCCTTGGATTTAGATGCATTCTAATATTTTTCCACTATGGTGAGAGGAAATCCCGAAATAGGTGTCCATGTCCATGACGTCTTCGACACTTTAACGGAATGTGCTCATAATCCAAAGTTTGGGTCTAGATGGAGTCATGATACTCCAGATCTATTGATTCCATAAGAGGCTGAGAGATGTTCATGTGGACATAGATTCAAGAATATGTTTCATGCCATCTTCTTTTCGTTATTTCTAACATCTTGACAAACTTTCCTATTTCATTCCTAATCCCTTCAAGGATATCAAGTTCCCATAAATCTTCCGAGAGAGAGAAAAAGCAATCCCAGATAGGGGCTCCGTGGAACTGTTCTTTCTCCGGGTTATAACATTCCTCCCAGTAGTGGATGAAGTCTAGTTTTGTTCATGAAGTATGGCTTTTTTTTAAGATTCGTTTCCGATCTTCCATATTTGCAAAAATTACAGTAAAGAAACCTTTAGCTCGTAGTTGCAGCTTGATTGGACCTCGAGGACTCCATTTTAACAGAATCCATTATACGATTTCATGTTCCTTTGGCCATATGCCCAGGTCAGGTCATGGTATTCCATGTATTGGTGAGATTTTTCCAGTTGATAAGCTGGGAATGACAAAATTTGGGTTCTTTGAAGCCTTTTGGAGACACCAGCTACGACCCTGAACCTGCCATTGCACACCCATGGCTAGAATCCTTGCCACTGCCGGTGGATTCATACCCTTACCCTCCTTTCCTGACTGTGAGGTGTTTTCCCTACTAACCGCATCTAAGAGGAGAAACCACTTTGCACAACAAATTGAAGATCACTTCATGCCATTGATGAAGAATGCGTTGGCCTAATTGGCCAGCCTGAAGCAGCCTACGTCAACCCTGCAAACTTCTGACGAATTCTTGACAAACCTTAGATTCGTCACTCTTGTCCTGTATGTTCCACAACAGATCAATGCTACTGTTATAATAACATATAGTAAGTGTGTAACTTTTATTTGTTTGGGTAAAATTATAAAAAAAATTATTAATCACTTTATGTTATTTTGTAAAATATGGCATATTTTTATAAATATAGATAATATAAATTATGAATTAGGATATATCCATCTTAACTCAGGATCTATCAAGTGTCAATAGGAATTAAATTTCTTAAGTTGTAAACATTTTTTTTTACATTTAAAAAGAAGTTTTTAAATTTTGCACTCAAGAAAGGTTTTTATAGTAAAAAAATTATGTAAACACTTGATCGATCAATATCATTGTTATAATAACTTATTTATAAATTTATAATAAGTATGTAACTTTTAATTTTTGGTAAAGTTAAAAAAAATTATTAATCACTTTATATTATTTGGTAAAATATGGCCATTCTGTAAAATATGAGAGGTATTCTTTTTAGCATGTGTAATTTTCCATACATATAGATATAAAAAAAATTAACAAAAAAATAGTAAGTTTATTTGAGAAAAATAACATTAAAAACTTTATTTAGATATTATGTATTGGGGTTTATGTAAATTTAATTGAAAAATTAAATAAAATTAAAGATTTGTTTATTTTTAAATAAAAAATTTAAATATAATGATAATGATGATGATGGTGGTTAATGTTTACTAAGACTAATATCGTCTATAGCACCTTAAGAAAAAAATTGATTACTTGAGACTCCTTAATATTGTATTTCTATGATAAAAAAAGATGAGAGAGAAGTTGAGATCACTCTAGTTTTGTTGACTTAACAAGTCAAGAAGGTAAGAATTGTGGAAAATGTTTTGAAAAAGAGAACAAATGTGAGTAAGAGTCATACAATACAACATAAAGTGCTTTACATCTTCAACTCTCTTAGTATCACAAAGGGGACAAATTATTTGGTCCCAAGGTGTTATGGGAATATACCAATTCTAAGTTTCACTTCGAAGCTCATAAGAGTTAGTTTCCCAACTCCCAGTTTCACTTCGAAGTTCATAAAAATTAGTTCTTTATATAATTCTTGTTAGGAAGAGTGGGGTTGATCACCTCCTTATAATACATTAGCTTCATTTTTCTGTCTAAATCCTTATCATCCCACACCCTATCCTTAAATTTGGAAGTAATAATGTTTTTAATATTATCCTTATTCTCCAAGATGATTTCCTCCTTTATCTCCCAATGGTAGAGCCAGAACTAGGCATCTTTATGCCAACCTTACTTAAGCTAGATGTGGGGATTTTGACTACAGAGAAGCAATTTTGGTAAATCTCTTGGCTTCCATGTTGTACAACTTCTTCTTGTACATCAAATACCTAAAACATAGTCATGCTTTCAATGAAAAAAAGACTAGCTTCAATCTAGAAAATAAAGTAAAAATTATTTCTTTTATTCTTAAAATATATATATGTATATATAAAATTAAAATTTTATATAACTATAATTAAATTAAATTAAAAAATAAAAAATAAAATCAATAATTTTTTTTTTATATAACTTAAAAAAATAGTTTTAATCTATTATTTTATTTTTTATTTTTTAAATATAATATAATATTGACAATATATTTTCATAGTTTTAAATTTTGAACCTAATTAAATTTATATGAATACAATAACCGCTTTTGAAACTGACAGCAACAAAACTGAAATTCGGCCCCTAAGGAGAGCTGGTCTGCTATTGTCGCTCTGTCAGCATTTGCTCCTGCTTAACTCTGTTCACCTCCACGTGGTCTTCCACAACTTCTTTGGTTTTATTTATCAAATTCGAGGAATTTGAAAAATAAACATAATCAACAAACTTTGAAAATTAAATGAACCTGAGCTTTAATTCCCTCGCCACCTTATAATAAGGTTGTCACCCTTCAATACCTCATATTGATAACCTGATACTTTTTTAAATAAATGACTTTGGTCCCTGGGCCCACACGATGTGGATTTTAATTTATTATGCATGCCATACCTTAGGTTAACCTTCGAGCATCTTCCGAATACGACCACCATCCAATGGCTTCCCTCCAGATCGACGGCATTCAACGATATCGCACTGCCTCCTTAGTCAAACGTTAATGCGCGATGGCACGCAAAAAGGCGGTTTTAGGGGTCCCACCTTAGGCCACGTGTCAATTGTTCTATGGAATCGCTCCCAATTAGAAAATACCGCTCACCCCACAAAAGTGGTGCGATATGGGCAGTCTGGTTTCGCTAACCCACTCACGGTTTTGGAACAGTGATTGACCCCGGTTTAAGTTGGGTTACGTTATCCTCTATATTCACTAACTCAGGTCTAGCCTCGGGGCAGGATTCCAATTAACAGCAAAACAAATTTAACTCTTTATTAAGCGGGATTTCCACTATCATTAAACAGAGTTCAACGACCACGATTTTACACAGACCTCGTCTATGGCTGGGATTTAATTCAACAGAGCTTGTTGAACTATTCAAGAGAAACAATAGACAGAGGGATGCGGAGACTATACAACAATTCAATTCAATAATTATACTCGCACAGAGTTCAATCGCCTCCCAATTAAACAAATTTCCTCACAAATATCAATTCAAGACAGTTTGATAATCAACAGGAAGTGAAATTTATTCAACCGGAAGCAATTTCTTAACACACAAATTTTATTGCAGAAATCTCCTCCCCTCAATGAGATTCGGGGGTTACATATATACATAAACATTTGTCTCTTCGGTTCCTCTGCGAGGACCGTTTAGTAAATCAAAAGCCTAATTACAATTATTCAAATAACTGAAACATGACAGATGGATCGAATCCAAACCTATTCGACTTCTATGGACTCTAACTAATCTAAATGAAACAGGCAGCTAAGGCATTGACACCTTGTTTTTACAATTCAATGATTTCGAACCCTCCTAGCCACAACATGTGGACAAAACCTCCTACATTGCTGGCTAGTGTCTAATGCCCCTGCATCAGACTCCCGAGGGCAATTTTCTTCATGGGCTCCTGTCCATGAGATCTTCCACTGATCTGCCTATCTTTTGCAACATTCTTTCAGTCATCCAAGTGGCATCTTCCTTTGGCTTGTCCTTCCATTTGATTAAGTACTGAAAGTACTCTTGTCCTCTAGTCTTCCTGAACACTCTTTTTTCCAATATCTTCTATGGTTGTAATGGTTGTGTTGGAGGTAGCTGCTTTACCCATTCAATCTGTTCCTTCTCTGCTGATCTTTCTTTTGCACCATCATCCTCATACTTGTACAAATCTGCAACATTAAAAATGGGAGATATTCCAACATCAGGTGGAAATTCAATCTCATAAGCATTTGCAGAAAACTTTCTAAGTATCTTGCATGGCCCAATCTTTTTGAACTTCAATTTATTCTACTGCTTCTTTGGGAATCTCTCCTTTCTCAAGTGTGCCAAAACCATATCTCCTACTTCAAAATGGACTTCTTTTCTGCTCAAGTTTGCTCTGCATTTATATTTGATGTTGTTGCCTTGTAGCTGCTATTTCACTTGTTCATGTATGGCCTGGATCTCTGAAGAAAATTCTTCACCATCTGCGCTCCTTAGCTCTGCCATTCCAAGGTTTCTTAACTCTGATATTCCTCTGGGGTGCATTCCATAGATAATATGGAATGGGCTCTGCCGTGTGCTCCTATTTGGTGAGTCATTATATGCATATTCTGCCTGGGGAAAAATATGATCCCACTGCTTGGGATGCTCTCCTGCAAGACTTCTCAACAAATTTCCCAGACTCCTATTCACTACCTCAGTTTGTCCATCAGTCTGAGGATGATAAGCTGAGCTGAAACTTAGTTTGGTACCAATTTTCTTCCACAGTGTCCTCCAAAAATGGCCCACAAATTTGGTGTCTCTATCTGAAACAATACTCTTGGGCAACCCATGCAACCTAACCACTTCCTTGAAAAACAAGTTAGCAACATGGGTGGCATCACTAGTTTTATAACATGGAATAAAATGTGCCATTTTGGAAAATCTGTCCACCACAAAAAAGACTGCATCATTCTCTCTCTGATTCTTGGGCAATCCTAGAAAAAAATCCATACTCACCATGTCCCAAGGCCTGTCTGGAATAGGCAAGGGAGTGTACAATCCTGCATTCTGGCTCCTTCCTTTGGCATATTGACAGATTTTGCAATTCTTCGCAAACTTGTCCACTTCTGTTCTCATCTTAGGCCAATAATAGAAGTGACTCTGCTGCTCATAAGTTTTATCAATACCAAAGTGTCCAGCAAGTCCACCACTATGCTTTTCCTTAATCAAGTTTTCTCTCATGGAACATTTTGGTACACACAGTTGGTTTCTTCTGAATAGTAAGTCCTCCTACAAGAAATAATCCAGCCACTGGTTTCTATCTGTTAGAACAGGATTACAACATGCCTCAAATGCTTCCTTAAAATCAGAATATGTTTTATATATTTCTTTGAGAAAATCAAATCCTACAGCTTCAAAATTAGTTTCTTGAACAAGCATGTGCCTCCTACTCAAAGCATCAGCTACTTTATTTGCTTGGCCACTTATGTGTTTCAAAACAAAGTTAAAACCTTGGAGATATTCAACCCATTTGGCATGCTTATGATTCAACTTGGGCTGCTGTACAATGTACTGCAAAGCATGATTATCAGAGTATAATACAAATTCTTTGGACATAAAATAATGTCTCCACTTTTTCAATGCCTGAAAAATTGCATAGAATTCCTTCTCATAAGAGGAATACTTTCTTCTGGTGTCATTTAGCTTCTCACTGAAATAGGCTACAAGCCTATCATCCTGACTCAACACAGCTCCAATGGCTTCCCCACTGGCATCACACTTCACTTGAAATGGTTTAGTAAAATCAGGCAGAATCAAAACAGGCTTCTTAGTTATCTTTTGCTTCAAAAGTTTAAAGTTTATTTCTGCTTCAGCAGTCCATTTAAATGGTTGTTTTCTCTTCTTTATTGTCTCAATGATGGGTGAATTAATCTTACTGAAGTTTCTTTTAAACTTTCTGTAAAAACTGGCAAGCCCATGGAAACTTCTTACCTCAAAAACATTTCTGGGTGAAGGCCACTCCACAATTGCCTTAACCTTCTTTGGGTCCATCTTCAATCCTTCTGCAGAAACAACAAAGCCCAAATACACCAACTCTTCCTTCATGAATGAGCATTTCTTTAAGTTTATCAGCAGTTTCTCTTGGTGCAGCTTCTTCAAGACATAATTAAGATGCCTCAAATGTTCTTCTTTAGTTTTGTTGAAAACTAATATATCATCCAGATACACTATCACAAATTTACCAATGAATTCTTTCAATACTTCATTCATAAGTCTCATGAAATTGCTAGGTGCATTTGACAACCCAAAAGGCATTACCATCCATTCATACAGTCCTTCATTTGTTTTAAAGGTAGTTTTCCACTCATCACCCTCTCTTATTCTAATCTGATGATATCCACTTTTCAAATCTATCTTTGAAAAATATTTAGCACCACTCAAACAATCCATTAAATCCTCAACTCTAGGCAAAGGGAATCTGTACCTGATTGTTATCTTATTGATTGCTCTAGAATCAGTACACATCCTCCAGCCTCCATCTTTCTTTGGGCTCAATACTGCTGGTACTGCACATGGACTCAAACTTTCTCTTATCAGTCCCTTGTCCACCAATTCCTGTACTTGTCTCCTGATTTCCTCATTTTCTATGGGAGTCATTCTATAGGCTACCTTATTTGGCAGATTTGAACCAGGGATAAAATCTATATGATGGCTGATCTTTCTCACAGGTGGCAGCTCATCAAGTAAATCATCTACAACAATGTCACAATAATTGTCTAACATCTCTTGGATTTCTATTGGCAAATCAGAAATATTTGTAAAAGTAAGAACTGCCTTAGGTTTGCAAACTAAATCAAAACTTACCTCTTCTTCTTCTATCTGCTGCAGATATTCCTTCCCGCTCAGCAACAAGGTATTTGGATCAACCACTCTGCTTGATGGCTCTCCCTCTTCCATGGGTATCAATGTATAATGTACCCCATCCTTGAAGAACTTGTAAGTGTTCTTCTTGCCATCATCCACCGCTGCTCTGTCAAACTGCCAAGGTCTACCCAGTAGTATGTGACACATCCATGGGCATTACATCACACAAGACCTTATCTTTGTATATTCCCATTTGCAGCTCTATCTCACACTGTTCTTTTACAATCAGCTGGTTCCCTTTATGCAGCCGGGACACTCTATAGGGAGTTGGATGCTCCCTTGTATTCAGTCTCAACTTCTCTATCACCTCAGTGGAAACCAGATTGTCTATGCTGCCACTATCAATAACTAGCTGGCATCATTTCCCTTGGACTTTTCATATGCTCCTAAACAAAGTCTTCCTTTGTGCAGGCTCAGTGACCTCTTTGGTTTGTTTCAACAGGACCTTATTAACCACCAAGGACTCTCCCCTCTCTAGTATAATTTCTTCTTCAATTTCTACCTCTTCTCTAGCCTGGGCAACAACATCATTTCTTGGACCAGCACTCACATTCTCTGGGCACTCATAGTGCTTGTTTCCCACTTCCTGACATCTATAGCACCTCAATTCTCTACCTCTACCTCTGTCTCCTCTTCCTCTATAAGAACCCCTTCTGCCTCTTGCATCACCCTCTGCAGATGCATTCTGAGGTGAGCTTTTGTTAGCTCCATCCCTGGGTGTAGTAGGCTTTCATCTACCACCCTGGCTTCCCTTTCCACGGAAATTACCTCTCCCTTTGGCAGATTTCTTCCTCAGGAGTTTCTCCTCTGCTTTCAAGGCCAGCTAATAGGCCTCTTCAACTGTCTTAGGAGACAGAAGACCAATCTCATCTTGGATCTCCAGCTTGAGACCATTCACATATCTGGCAGTCTTCTCTGGTGTGTCCTGAAATTTCCCAGCTCTTATGCTTACTCTATAGAATTCTTTTTTGTATTCCTTTACTGTCAGCAACCTCTGTCTCAGGTTCTGCATTTTCCTAAACAATGTCAGCTGATAATCACTAGGTAAGAATTTACCTTTTAACTTAGCCATCATTCTGGTCCAGCTCTTGATAGGCTACTTGCCAACTCTCCTTCTTTCTGCCTGCACTCCATCCCACCAGAGTGCAGCATGTCCCTTCAGCTTTGTTACTGCAAACTTTACCTTCTTATCTTCGCTCATTTCTTCATAGTCAAAGAAATTGTTCATTTCATTAATCCAATCCACCAGCTCTTCTGGATTCGGTCCTCTTGCAAAACTTGACACTTCAATCCTGGGCTTAACTGCAGACCCCAGAACAGTTCTGAGGAGCCTTATGTCAGGAGGAATCTCAACATTTTCTTCCGCTTCTTCTAATTCAGGTTCACTGATGTCTTCAGGATCTCTGGGCTGTCTTCGCTCCATGGCATCCATTCTGGCCTCGAACCTCTGCAAAATTCCAACACTTCTGCATTGGCAACGAGTCCGCCTCTCCTTCTGCCAGCACCTCTACCAACCCGGATTTCCATGTTAATTCTCTGCAAAAACAACTCAAAAATGCTCTGATACCACAAATGACAGCAAAAAAACTGAAAGTCGGCCCCTAACGAGAGCTGGTCTGCTATTGTCGCTCTGTCATTTTGCTCCTGCTTAACTCCATTCACCTCCACGTGGTCTTCCACAGCTTCTTTGGCTTTATTTATCAAATTCGAGGAATTTGAAAAATAAACATAATCAACAAACTTTGAAAATTAAATGAACCCAAGCTTTAATTACCTCGCCACCTTATAATAAGGTTGTCACCCTTCAATACCTCATATTGATAACTCGATACTTTTTAAAATAAATGACCTTGGTCCCTGGGCCCACACGACGTGGATTTTAATTTATTATGCATGCCATACCTTAGGTTAACCTTCAAGCATCTTTCGAATACGACCACCGTCTGATGGCTTCCCTTTAGATCGATGGCGCTCAACGATATCGCACTGCCTCCTTAGTCAAACGTTAATGCGCGATGGCACGCGAAAAGGCGGTTTTAGGGGTCCCGCCTTAGGCCACATGTCAATTGTTCTATGGAATCGCTCCCAATTAGAAAATACCGCTCACCCCGCAAAAGTGGTGCGATATGGGCAGTCTGGTTTCGCTAACCCACTCACGGTTTTGGAACAGTGATTGACCCCGGTTTAAGTCGGGTTACGCTATCCTCTATATTCACTAACTCAGGTCTAGCCTCGGGGCAGGATTCCAATTAACAACAAAACAAATTTATCTCTTTATTAAGCGGGATTTCCACTATCATTAAACAGAGTTCAACGACCACGATTTTACACAGACCTCGTCTGTGGTTGGGATTTAATTCAACTGAGCTTGTTGAACTGTTCAAGAGAAACAGTAGACAGAGGGATGCAGAGACTGTACAACAGTTCAATTCAATAATTATACTCGCACAGAGTTCAATCGCCTCCTAATTAAAAAAATTTCCTCACAAATATCAATTCAAGACAGTTTGATAATCAACGAGAACTGAAATTTATTCAACCAAAAGCAATTGCTTAACACACAAATTTTATTGCAGAAATATCCTCCCCTCAATGAGATCCGGGGGTTACATATATACATAAAAATTTGTCTCTTTGGTTCCTCTGCAAGGACCGTTTAGTAAATCAAAAGCCTAATTACAATTATTCAAATAACTGAAACATGATAGATGGATCGAATCCAAACCTATTCGACTTCTATGGACTCTAACTAATATAAATGAAATAGACAGCTAAGGCATTGACACCTTGCTATTACAATTCAATGATTTCGAACCCTCCTAGCCACAACATGTGGACAAAACCTCCTACATTGTTGGCTAGTGTCTAATGCCCCTGCATCAGAAACACTGGTTCATCCATTATTCTTCACCCAAGCATGACCTATGTTCATTTAAAATCACAATCAATTAATTATTCAATACGTTTAATCATTATATAAATATACATTATTATAGTGAATAAGTTGCTTATTCAAAACGTTTAATTATTATATAAATATACATTATTTCAGAGTGAATAAGTTACTTTTTCCTTAAAAAAAATTATTTCAAATAAAATACTTACCAAACTCTTGAGATTTTCTTTTAATTAAATTTGGAGAAAATCTCATGAAGGTGACAACAATAGGATTTGTTGCTAAATTGACTCCATCTATTTCTGATGTGGAGTTAATGCATCCTATATTTGTTGTGAGTGAATTTATGATTCTGTTTCTACTCCTAGCTATAAAATGTAAGCCCGTAGAGGCAAATGTGCAATGAGGAGTGTGAGGTGAGTGGAAGAGATGAGCAGATGAAAAACTCTGCTATTGTATTTCTCCAGTTGATGAATGAGATTTCCGATGCCCTGTTAGGTGGACATAGCCCAGATTGGTTGGGTGAATCACGTTAAAATCTCTGTCTCTTTATGGTTTTCTGTTGTGTGTCTGTGTTTTATTTAATTTTTTCCGCTGCTGAACTCAACAATTAGTATCGGATCAAGTTGAGCTAAGTGATTCAAGCTAACAGTGATTTAAAATGTGTTGTGGTGATAATCCTTGCGGTGCGAAGGCTGATCGGCGGCCCGCTGTGGAAATAGTTTTTTGAAATCAAGCTGCTTGATCTGCAGCGTGAAGGAAAATCAGGCTGTAACACAAAACTCCATGGAGATTGAAAGAATGTCTGTTCATTGAACAGTTAAGCCGAGTATGAGCGTTGAACCAAAGCTGCGGTGGAAGAGCTCGAGTCGCTGGTGAGATTGCTGCACAGTGAGACGTGGACTCTTATGGTTTCCAGACCTGTGCGTTGAACCATGCAGTGACTCAAGACTTGCGGTGATGCACAACACGTGAGCTGGTCGATGTTAATATGTTGTTGTCCGTGTGGAGGAGCCAAGCAGAGCTGTGAGCTGTTGTCTTGTTAAAAGGTGTTGAACGCTGCGTTGAATGGTGAATTCAATTATAAAATCAATTTTTTGTTTTATATGCCATTGTCTTAAATCGATTTGTTGCACTTTTTTAAATCGATTTATATTTCATTATGGCTTCTTTCAAATCGATTTATATTGAATTCCAATAATTCAATTTGGATTTAAAAAATTCTATTTGTATTAACTGTATGTCGATGGTATTGATTATATTGAAAAATCGATATGCAAAGGAATGCTCTACATTTAATTGCATGACAGAGGAATGCTCGTACGTTTGAAAAAAAACGATATGCAAAGGAATGCTCTACATTTAATAGAGCATGATAGAGGAATGTAGAACATAATAGAGGAATAAAAAGTGTAATATCGATTTATATGGAGTTTGTAAATATTAGAATATCAAGTTGTTATAATATGCCATTAGATAGGGTCCAGGGCCCATTTTTTTTTTTTTAAGGGAAAGGTATTTTTTAATCAAAATTAATATTTTTGATTACAATAAAATCTTCATTTATTAAGAGTTGCGATTGGATATTTTGTGACACGAGTTACTAAACATGGCAAAAACACAAAGTGCTTGGTTTGAGATCGAGAAGTTCAATGGGAAAAACAACTTCAAGATCTGGAAAGTGCAGATGTATGATCTACTCGTGCAACAAGGCGTGGCGAAGGCGTTGTTGGGAAAGCCAAACAGTCTTGAACCATGACGGATAACGAATGGAGTGACATGGATGAAAGAGCACTAAGCGACATTCGACTGTGTTTGGCATATGATGTTTTGTTTAACATCGTGTCAGAGAAAACTGCTATTGGTTTGTGGACAAAGCTTGAAAAGTTGTACATGAAAAAATCCTTAACCAATAGGATTCTTCTGAAGCGACAGTTGTACAGCTTGTGCATGAAGGAAGGTATGATGATAAATGATCATCTGAATACCTTTAATACTCTCCTAGTGCAGTTAGAAAGTATAGAAGTAAAATTTGAATCAGAAGATAAAGCTGTAACTTTATTATGCTTGTTGCCCGAGTCATGGGATCATTTTGTTCCTTCTATAAGTCTTAGTTCATCAGAAACCCTTGAATTCGATGATGTTGTTGGAGCTTTGTTGTCCGAAGAAACAAGGAAGAGGGTCAAATTTAGAAACCTCTACATCAGAAGCAATGATGGTCAGAGGTCGTTCTAAAGAAAGACGCTTCAGTAAGCACAAAAACTCGCGTTCAAAATCGAAAGGGAAGAAGAGTAAGGTAAAGTGTTGGTTTTGTGGAAAATCAGGACATTTGAAGAAGGATTGTTGGAAGAGACAGCAAACATCCAGAGGAGACTCTTCGACAGAGAAGAAAGAAGTAAACACAATAGATACAGGTTCGGCATCCGTTTCAAGTATGAGTGATGAAGTGTTATCAGTTAGTTTGTCTTATCATGATCAACATTGGTTGTTAGATTCTGGAGCGTCAAATCACATGTGCATTCATAGAGAGTGGTTTAAAACTTATAAATAAATCAATGATGGAGTATTTTACATGGGAAATGATGTCTCATGTAATATTGTGGGAATTGGAAGCATCCAGATTAAAATGTTTGATGGGACAAATAAAATTCTAACTGATGTAAGACACGTACCTGAACTAAGAAAAAATTTCATTTCACTAGGAGTACTAGACACTAATGGATATAAAACCTTTATTCAAGGTGGAGTAATGAAAGTTTATAAAGGAATTTTACTAGTAATGAAAGCAAAGAAGGTTGGAAATATTTTTCAGTTAGAAGGAAGAACAGAGTCATATCATGCTTCTATAGTATCTGAAAATGACAGTAATTCTATTCGTTTATGGCATCAAAGGTTGGGCCATATGAGCGAAAGAGGATTAAAAATTTTGTCTGATCCTAAGTTACTTCCTAGTTTAAAATCTTCTAAGTTGGATTTCTGCAAACATTGTCTATATGGGAAACAAAGCAAGCAGAAGTTTAAAACTGGGAAACATACTAGTAAGGGAATCATTGATTATATCCATTCTGATGTTTGGGTCCATCTCCTACAACCTCATATGGAGGATCGTCATATTTTGTATCTTTTATTGATGATTTCTCTAGAAAAGTGTGGGTCTACATGTTAAAGAAAAAGTCTGATGTATTCACAGTTTTCAAACAGTTTAGAGCATTAGTTGAAAACATCACTGGAAGAACCATTAAATGTTTAAGAACTGACAATGGTGGTGAGTTTACTTCCAAGGAATTTGATAATTATTGCAAGGATGCTGGGATCGAAAGAAATAAAACCACTTTATATACTCCTCAGCAAAATGGAGTTGTTGAACGCATGAACATGACTCTTTTATAAAGAGAAAGAAGTATGCTTAGTAATGCCAATTTGCAGAAGAAATTGTGGACAGAAATGGTTTCTACAGCTTGTTACTTGGTAAATCGATCACCATCAACTGCGATAGGATGCAAAATTCCTCAAGAGGCATGGAAATGTCATCCATGTGATTATTCTAAACTGAAAGTTTTTGGTTGTGATGCATATGCTCTAGTTCCAAAACATCAACGTTCTAAATTAGATCCTAAATCAAAAAGATATATCTTTGTTGGATATGGTGATGGGACTAAGGGATACAGGTTGTGGGATCCTACTACTCACAAGATCATCATTAACAGAGATGTTAAATTCAATGAATCTTCACTTGAAAATCCAGATGTAGATGATAAATTGAGACAGGAGAATGTACCTAAGCTTCAACACATTCAATTTGAAACCAGTTCAAATACTGATGATAGTCCAGATGAACAAGTTTCAGATTCAGATCATGAACAAGTTTCAGATGTAGATCATGAACGTGTTTCAGATGTTGATCATGAAGAAGTTCCTACAAATAATAATCAGCAAATTATGGAAGTACCAGAAACATCTTTAAGGAGGTCTACGAGAATCAGACGTCCTCCTAAGAGGTAGGATGATTATGTTACTTCAATTGCTTTAACCGCTAATGATGATGAACCTTTGTGCTATCAGGAATCTGTAGAAGGTTCTAACAGTGATAAGTGGAAAGAAGCTATGAAGGACGAGATGAAGGCATTAGACAAGAATGCCACATGGGATCTGGTAGAACTTCCCAAAGACAGAAAAACTGTGGGATGTAAGTGGGTTTACAAATTGAAGAAGGGTGTTGATGATACAGAGGACAGGTACAAAGCGAGGCTGGTCGCGAAAGGTTTTTCTCAGAAAGAAGGCATTGACTTTCATGAGATATTTCACCAGTTGTAAAAATTGTTTCGATTCAGATTGTGTTAGCATTAGTTTCTTTACTTGATTTAGAATTATAGCAACTAGATTTTAAAACTGCATTTTTACATGGATATTTAGATGAGGAGATTTACATGGAACAACCGGAAGGGTTTGTTCAAAATCGCAACAAGAAATTTGTCTGCATGCTCAAGAAATCATTGTATGGTCTGAAGCAGTCGCCTCGACAATGGTACAAGAAATTTGATTCTTTCATGATGAGTCAAAATTATATAAGAAGTGAATATGATCATTGTGTTTACTTTAAGAAATTGAGTAATGGCATGTTCATTATCTTAGTGTTATATGTTGACGATATTCTTTTAGCAAGAAAAAGCATAACAAAGATCAACAGGTTAAAGGCTCAGATGGCTAGGACGTTTGATATGAAAGATCTAGGAGCAGCAAGACAGATTTTGGGCATGGAGATTTTCAGAGACAGGAGCAATGGTAAGCTGTGGCTATCACAAAAGAAGTATATTGAGAAAATACTCTTGAGGTTTGGTATGAACAATGTGAAGCCTGTTTCAATTCCTTTAGCTTCCCATTTTAAGCTTTCTTCAAGTTTATGTCCTAACACTAATGAAGAAAAGGAATATATGTCTCGAATTCCATATGCCAATGTAGTAGGTTGTTTGATGTATGCGATGGTTTGTACTCGACCAGATATTTCACATGCAGTTGGGGTTATCAGCAGGTATATGGAAAATCTAGGAAAAGAACACTGGTCAGCAGTGAAATGGGTGCTTCGGTATCTAAGAGGCACAAGTGATTACTGTATCACTTATAACAGGAGTAGTGAATTTGTTTGCGGATATGTTGATTCTGATTTTGCAGGTGATTTGGATAAGAGAAGGTCAACTTCAGGGTATTTCTTTACTCTTGCAGGTGGAGCTATTAGCTGGATGTCAAAGCTACAGAACATTGTTGCTTTATCCACTACATAAGCAGAATACATAGTTGCTCCACATGCTTGTAAAGAAGCGGTTTGGTTGAAAGGTTTGTTTGGTGAGTTTGGTAGGTTACAGGACAACATCAAGTTATTTTGTGATAGTCAAAGTGCAATTCACTTGGCTAAAAATCCGGCCTATCATAGTAAATAAAATCATATACCTATTAAATACCATTTTGTAAGATAGGTTATCACTGAAAGGGGAGTCTCTCTTGAAAAGCTACATACAAAGGAAAACTGTGCAGACATTGTCACGAAACCAGTTTTGTTAGAGAAGCTACGATGGTGTCTTGCTTCTCTTGGCTTGCAGAAAAGATAAAAAATAATAATGGAACAGGGTATCAGGCTAATTTTTGTCAAGGTGGAGATTGCTGAGATTTTCTTTTAATTAAATTTGGATAAAATCTCATGAAGGTGATAACAATAGGATTTTTTGCTAAATTGACTCCATCTATTTCTGATGTGGAGTTAATGCATCCTATATTTGTTGTGAGTGAATTTATGAATATGTTTCTACTCCCAGCTATAAAATGTAAGCTCGTAGAGGCAAATGTGCAATGAGGAAGGTGAGGTGAGTGGAAGAGATGAGCAGATGAGAAACTCTGCTATTGTATTTCTCCAGTTGATGAATGAGATTTCCGATGCCCTGTTAGGTGGACGTAGCCCAGATTGGTTGGGTGAACCACGTTAAAATCTCTGTCTCTTTATGGTTTTCTGTTGTGTGTATGTGTTTTATTTAAGTTTTTCCGCTGCTGAACTCAACAAAAACTAAAATGATATTGGTGAAAATTAAGTAAATTAATATTATAGTTAAAACATATTTGTGTGAAATAAATATTATCAAAGTTAAAAATAATTAGTAATTAGTATGCGAGGTAAATTTGATATTTTTAGTATGGGAGGTAAATTTTATTAAGTGAAAATTAATAAATGATTTCAAATATAAATTATGTAAATTGATATTATAGTTAAAATGTTTCTGTGTGTGGTAAATTTTATTGAAGTAAAATTTAATAAGTATTTTAAATATATAAATCAATTTAGATCCATATTAACTCAGGATCTATCGAATCTTTCTAGATGCAAACTGTTTTTAGAGTGAAAAGAGATTTGATTTCACTCGGCTACTTAGTAGATCCGAAGTTTTTATATTTAAAATATATATTAAATTTTACTTCAATAAAATTTAGATCACAAAAAAAGATTTTAACTATAATATCAATTTACAGAATTTATATATTTTAAATCATTTATTAATTTTCACTTGGATAAAATTTACCTCACATACTAACTAATTTTTACTTTGATAAAGTTTACTTCACACTATGATGTCGATTTACTTAATTTTTGCAGTTAGTATTTTAGTTTTGTAATTATCTATTCTCATCCAACATTTCACAAGAAATAAGAGTTCACATGTTCCGTTTCATATTTTAGTTAATAATATTATGTGATTTTTACATTAGAGATAAAATTGAATCTAATATTTTTGTGTAATGCCCTCGAAGCTATGTGGAATGAGGTATGATGTGACAGCTGCATTTAGTGTTAACTAGTTGTGAATTAGTTAAATGACATTTTATGATTTTTTTTAAGAAAATACTGAGACACTTAATGTAATTAGTTATGGAAACTGGTTCCATAAAAAGTAAAAAGGTTGATCGTAAATGTTTTCCAATAACTGAAAGGTGGTTGGACAGTTTGAACAGTTACCTGCTCCTCTCGAGATAAGAGACTAATCCAGTGAGGAATGGGGCCTCTGTTCATGGACTAAGGAGAGAGTGGAGATTTTCGTGAGCTGGTAGAGACCAGTGGAAATCACTCAGCAATCCTGATAAAATTTCTGGTGCTGACTGGACTAGGAGTCGTGAGGTCACAGCAGAAAAAAACACTATCAACCCGTACCTTTCAGGAGTGGAGCACGGGGGCAAGAGGAGGACAAAATCCCCTCTCTTGAAGGTTGGGAGGACCACAACTTCAAATTTCATATTCATATAAGTATTTGTGCAAGTTCAGTGATTTAAGAATAGTAATACCGTTATCTAAGTTATACACAGGTGTTTGTCTACTACTGACAAAAAAAATAATCATATGATAGACATGTGTTGGAAAAAAATGAGACTATTCATTATTATTATTATTATTTCATTATGTAATTCACAAGTTATCTTTGAGTTCTATGAAATTTTTTTAGATATTATAAGGTATATTGGACTCAGTAAATTCTTGATAAATGAAAAATGGAAATACTACAAGGCGGATTTAGTATTATCTACGTCAGAATTTCATTAACAGAAACTGAGTATTGTATGTACAGTGGAAACTAGATTAAGAGTGTGTATTTCTAACAGAGAACAAATACTACAGAAGTAGTAACACAATAGAAAATTCTCACTGTAAAGATTAAAATCATGTAGCAAATATGAAAACAAGAAAAGATAGTAAAATTTGAGATAAGACTGTCGAAACTCTAGGAGTAATCTGACCAAACTAAAACCAGGGAAGGTAAACTATTGATTCTGGGTACGAGGCAGAGCCTCAACCCTGAACACATTGTTCACCCAGTTCAAGCATACACGGACATAGTTATAAGGTGTTTCGGTCACCTAAGATATCTTAATGTAAACTCTGCTATGATAATTTAAATGATAAAAGAAACTGAAATAACTGTACAAGGGTAAAGGAAATTTTGTTACCAAATCTAAAAATATTTTGGATTAAGCATGCAAGCAGAAAAACAATTGAAGTTAACCAAAAAACTGCAATTCATCGAATCTCACAAGGGCTCGATGTTCAATACATAAACCGAGGAACATTATTCATATATACAACAGATTTCCTGGGAAATAGAGAACCATAAAAACCATAGAGAAGCTATACATAACAGAAACTATTTTTTCAAAAAGATAAAATAACTGTTGCAAGACGAAATAGAACAAGATGAATAGGAAACTTGAATGCAGACAGTTATATTCATAAAACCCACAAAATTTGTTTTACAAACCATTGCAGTTAGGATAATGTCCTATCGAAACTAAGAAGATATGGTACGAAGGTAGACCATTTGATACCAATCTAAAATATGAATTTTCGGTATATTATTACAGAGAGTTCATAACAAAATTTTGATTAAGGCTCTTAAGAGCTAATCGAAAACCTAAGCATGAACGGAAGAAGATCTAGAAAAAATGTTGAAGATCATTATAGTAACGACAGAGTGCGGAATCCTGTAGACAAGATTGCAAACCAAAGATGGTCGACACAGAATACCTGGAGGGGCAAAGGAGAAAGCTTAACTGAGATCTTTTTACAGGAAATGTGTAAAAGCAGACTCGGCAAGAGCATACCTGTAAAAACCCAAAGAGACGAAATGTAAATTAATGGTTTTGAAGTAATAAAAAAAAAAAACTCAGTAAAAGCTTTCAAAGAGAATGAGGAAGTCGTAATCATATTCACATGTAGTGAGAGCATCTGCAAACTTGGATGCCAAGAGATGGGTTGCGTCCAAAAGAAAAAAAACCACAGAAGCGAGGGTTACAAAAAACTTCGTAGCCTGAGGACAACTAAATCTAAGGTTTAAACCAGAAAAATAGAAGAACCACCGAGATAGTAAATTGGAACTCTAGGTTAAAAACTCTTACCTGTGACTAAGAGGTGAGGCGTAGACAAGGAGCTGAGAATTCTGCCGAAACTTTGAGAGGAGTGGAGTCCAGATTTTCCAATTCTCTGCATTGGGCGAATTGAAGAAAATACTTAAACTCACAGAAGTCCAAAAACCCAAGTTAACCAGTGATTTCAGAGTAGAACGATTCAAAGCATGATTGGAGCAAAAAGCTACACCGATTCACCTGGAAAAGTCTAAGGACGAAGGCTTCAAGCCTGTTTTCTCATGGTGGAGCCAACCTTAACTCATAAACACAATGAAATGACCAAAGACAGAAAAGCAGCAGGGATAACCTAATCCCTTCCCTCCAACCCTCATCCACCGTCGATCGAGAAGCAAATGGACGGAGATCGTGAGGGCAGGTGGCCTATACATGGATCCCATAAACAATAACTGGCATTGCATTAAGTAGCCCGAACATGACAAGTTCATGCGTACAGTAGTCTTAAAGGAAAACAAGTGCATATGTTAATTACTATGGATAGCAAGCATCAATCCAAGACCAAAGTTTTAAAATTAGATTTGCTAAAAATCCAAACTCAATAATTGTGCAGAATCCAACTTAAAGAGAAAATTATAATCTATGGTTAAACCAATGAAATCTTGGGTTATGGATTATTTTTCCTCCTCAAATTTAGGAACAAGCCTATGTGTAAAGTGAAGGTTAACACATAACGAATTGTTTAGCATAGAAGTGTAATATGTTAAAACTATATGGTAAATAATTTTTTTTATTTTTTTTATGGTTGTAATGTTAAGTGTTACAAGTGATATCAGAGCAGCGTTCGTACGTTGGGACCCTAAGGGTAAGCTAATGATTTAAGTTGTGTGTATATTGATGAAAAGAAGAGAAACATAACAAGAAACGTCATGAGAAGGGAATAAATGCAACAACCACTCCAGAACACTAGGGAACCCCAAACACGAACAGAAGTGAGCCCTGAGATGTGTGTTCAACTGAGTGTGGATTAGCACTAGCAAACAAGTAGACTGCTCGAGGAACAACAGCACCAAACTAACATACTGTTGAATACAGTACAAAAGATACATGAAGAGATGGTGTGGGTTCAAAGTGATAACGAGTGCTTGATGCAAGAGCAAGAAAAGATACTCAAGAGCCTGTTAGACAAGCAGAATCAGGGAATGGAGCAACCCAATGCTGATAGAGACATGAAAGAAGGTAATGAGAGACAAACAACGGACCACACCACTGACATAATGGAAAGAAGCCCTTCATAGCGAAGCAACAAGAACAAAAATTATAATGAAGCAGAGTCTGGAAATTTGTCGGATCAGCAAGAAGTTAAGAAACAAAAAGTGGAGCTTTAGGGTGAGTTTCAAAAAATAAAACCACCAAAATATAATGGTGAAGCTGAGGAAGTGGCAGAGGCTTGGTTGATAAATATGAATAAATATTTTCAATTGTACGAGTATAGCAGCAACCTAAAAGCCATATTGGCCATATATCAGTTAAGGGAAAAAGCCACTCTGTGGTGGGAAGAAGTAAAGAATGTTCACAGCATTGAGGACCAAGATGTTACCTGGGAATCATTCCAGCAATACTTTAAAGATAAGTATTTAACAGAACATTTCTACGATGAGAAATCTAAAGAATTTCATGACTTGAAGCTGGGATAGATGACCATGGACGATTATATTACCAAGTTCACCTCTCTGTTAAGATATGTTCCATACCTCAGAGATGAAAAGGCTAAGGTTCAAAGATTCCTGAGTAGTCTTCCAACCCATATGAAGGGGAAAATTGAATTTGTAAATCCCAAAACCATGGACGAAGCCATTCGTAAGGCACGAATGTGCTACCAGCAGTCCAAGGAAAAAGGGGAAGTGGGAAAAATTTGGTAGCCAAGAAAAGGAAAAAAAAGCAGCTCAAACATCAAGGGCTCAAAAAATAATAATTTTAATAATTTTTCACAAAGCTTTGTAAGTAAGCAGTTTGGCAGAAATCATCAAAGAACCTGATGGCCAGCTGAAGAGAGGCCTACTGAGGCTTCTAGCAAGCCAGAACAAGGACAAGTGTCCAAGCCACCTCTGCAGTGTTAGGGGTGTGGGGAGGCACATTACTACAAAAATTGCCCACAACGAGCGAGAAGTGAAACAGTTGCAAATTTACAAGAGGCTTCTACAGTAGGCGATGCGGCTCGAAACATACCTCGTATCAACGCAACGTTGGAGGATCGACAGGCAGATTATCAGCCAACAATGATAGAGTTGGAAGGTAAATTACTGTATCAATCTGAATCTATTTTGATAGACCCAGGTGCAAGTATAAGTTATATTAATCCCAAAATAGTGGAAATATGTAAATTTAAAGGGAATAAATTCAAAAACCCTTGGCTGGTACAGCTAGCCACAACAGCAAAAAGAAAAGTAACTGCCAAAATTCCAAACTGCACATTGGAAATTGTAGAACAATAGTTAAACGTGGACCTGAACATACTGCCATTAGGGTCCTATGATGTTTTTTTGGGTATGGATTGGCTGATTGCAAAGAAAATATCATTTATTACAGAATGCAAGATGGAACATGCAAGGAGATTCAGGGAATCAAGAAACCCCTACAGCTACATCTTATTACAACATCCCAAACGAACAAATGTATGAGGAATGGATGTCATATTTATGTTATCCAAGTAGGATATGCTAATTCCAAGGAGAAGTCTCCTATGATGGAGAATATACTAGTGGTACAAGATTTCATGGGATGTCTTTCCGGAAGACATACCCAGATTACCACCAAGAAGAGATATTTATTTTACCATTGAATTAATGTCAGGAGCATCACCTATGTCATTTTACCATTGAATTAATGACAGGAGCATCACTTGTGTCAAAGGCTCCTTACAGAATGAGTGTTCCTAAATTAACTGAATCAAAAATGTAGTTACAAGAACTACTGGACAAAGGATATATTCGTCCAAGTGTGTCTCCTTGGGGAGCACCAGTGTTGTTCATTAATAAGAAGGACAAAACCATGCGAATATGCATGGACTATAGATAGCTCAACAAGTTAACAGTAAAAAATAAATATTTTTTACCAAAGATTGATGATCTGTTCGATCAGGTGAAGGGGGCTACAATATTCTCAAAAATAGATTTAAGATCTGGATATCACCAGATCCGAATCAAGGATGAAGACATTTACAAGATTGATTTTCATACTAGGTACGGGCATTATGAGTTTGTGGTGTTACCCTTTGGGTTAACAAATGCGCCAACGAAATTTATGAGATTAATGCATGATATATTCCATCCTTTCCTGGATAACTTTGTACTCATATTCATTGATGATATTTTAATTTATTCTAAGAACCAGGAAGAACATAGAGAACATCTAAGGATTGTGTTGGAAATTTTAAGGAAACACCAGTTGTACGCTAAGTTCAGCAAATGCGATTTCTTCAAAACAAAAATCCAATACTTAGGCCATGTTATTTCAGCAGAAGGGATTTTTTTTGATCCAGAGAAAATCAAGACAATCATGGAATGGCAGGTACCCCAGAATGTGGTGGATATTCGATCCTTTATGGGATTGGCTGGGTACTATCGAATATTTATTGAAGGATTTTCCAGAATTTCTTTTCCAATTACCTCCTTGCAGAGAAAAGAAAAAGTCTTTAAGTGGACTGTTGAGTGCCAGAACAGTTTTGATAAGTTGAAGCAGCTATTGACCATTGCACCAATATTGAGGGTAGTTGATCCCAATAAAGAATTTGAAGTTTCTACAGACGCTTGTAAAGAGGGAGTTGGGGCAGTTTTATCTCAGGAAGGGAAGGTAGTGGCTTATGAGTCAAGAAAGTTGAAGGAACATGAACAAATATATTCAGCCTATGATCTAGAGTTAACAGCGGTAGTACATGCACTCCGGGTATGGAGACACTACTTGTTGGGAAATAAATTTGTACTAAAGACGGATCATAGCATCCTAACCATTTATTTCAAGCAAGCTGATTTAAACTCTCGACAAGCAAGATGGAATGCCTTCTTAAGTGAGTTTGTTATGGACATCCAGCACATGAAGTGTAAGGAAAATCAGGTGGCTGATGCTTTAAGTAGAAAGCTACATTGTGTTTATGAGCTTTACTATAATCAGTTTTAATGTAAATTCTTGGATCAAGTAAAAGAGGAAACACAGAAGGATCCTGAATATCAATTTCTATGGCAGCAAATGGAAGAGACCAGAAAGCAAGGAAATACTTTTGAATATGGAGTTAATAAAGAACAAATGCTAACCTTTAGAGGAAAATTGTATGTACCAAATCGTGAGGACCTAAAGGAGCTAATCATGAATGAATACCATCGGAGTAATTATGTGGGACACCCAGGATACCAGAAAATGTTAACTGCTATTAGAAAAGTATATTTCTAGCTTGATATTCATAAAAATATTATTGAGTATTTAAATAAATTTTTGGAGTGTCAACAGGTCAAGGTGGAGCATCAACATCCCGCAGGATTGTTGCAGCCCATACTGGTACCTGAATGGAAGAGGGAGGTCATATCCCTAGACTTCATTCCAGGTTTACCACAGTCATAGAGGCATAGTGACTCCATCATGGTGGTGATTAATAGATTGAGTAAATTCTGCACATTTTATAATTGTAAAGTTTACTTACAAGACTGTACAGATAGCAGATATTTTTATGAGAGAAATATTCAGGCTACACGGCATTTCGAAGACTGTTATCTCGGACAGGGATGTGAAGTTTACTTCATCATTTTGGAAAACTTTTTTCACAGACCTGGGGACCCAAAGAAAATTTAGCACTGCTTATCATCCCCAGACAGATGGTCAAATAGAGTGGGTAAACCAAGTTTTGGAAGACATTCTGCACATGTACGTGATGCAACAGCCAACAAAATGGGAAGACTATTTCCATCTGGTTGAATTTTCTTACAACAATGGTTATCAGGAGTCCCTTAATATGATTCCTTTCGAAGCTCTATATGGGAGGCAATGTCGCACACCCATAAATTGGAGCAGCCCCGAAATGAAACTAATGCTGGGACTGGAAATGATGGCTGAAATGGATTCAGAAGCAAAGAAGATCAGCCAAAGTTTGAAAGCTGCACAAGATCAGAAGAAGATCTATGCATATAATAAGAGGACCTATCGAGAATTTGAAGTGGGTGATCATGTGTATGTGAGGATCAAACCCAAGAATAGTACCTTGCGGTGGGCCTCTTGTGCCAAGTTGGCTCCCAAGTTCTGTGGACCCTTCCAAATATTGGAAAGGGTAGGGCATGTGGCTTGTCGGCTGGCTTTACCCAGCCACATCCAGGTACACAATGTGTTTCATGTGTCCCTATTAAAGCAATATGTGCATGATTCGAAGCACATAATTCATTGGTAGAGTATTTAGGTAGGATAGAATTAAAAATCCTAACTTGAATTATGATTTCTTTATGAAAATTTGACAAGAAACTTTGCTGTTTGCAGGTATAGCCGGACGGCGAGTTTCTAGTCGTGCCTCAACGCATACTCGACAGGAGAGAAATTATGCTCTGGAAGCGAGTCATCACCCAGGTTAAAGTGCAGTGGAAGAACTTCAGCTCGGATGACGCTACTTGGGAGGATGAAGGATTTGTGCACGAGGCTTACCCAAAGCTATTTTCTGAGCTGGAGTGAAACACCGATGATGGTGTTGCTTCCAGGGGTGGAAGTTGTGACAACTACATTTAGTGTTAACTAGTTAAATGACATTTTATTATTATTTTTTAAGAAAAGGCTGAGACACTTAATGTTTTTCTGGAAAAAATATTTTCTTTATTGTTAATTTTGAAAAATAAAAATTAGTTATGGAAAGTGGTTATGATAAAAAGTAAAAAGGTTGATGGTAAATGTTTTCCAAGAACTGAAAGGTGGTTGGACAGTTTGAACAATTACATGCTCCTATGGGGATAAGATACTCATCCCAGTGAGGAATGGGGGTTATGTTCATGGACCAAGAAGAGAGTGGAGATTTTCCTGAGCTGGTAGAGACCAGTGGAAATCACTCAGCAATCCTGATAAAATTTCTGGTACTGACTGGACTAGGAGTCGTGAGGTCACAGCAGAAAAAAACACTGTCAACCCATACCTTTCAAGAGTGGAGCACGAGGGAAAGAGGAGGACTTAATCGCCTCTCTTGAAGGTTGGGAGGACCACAACTACAAATTGCATAATCATATAAGTATCTTTGCAAGTTCAATGATTTAAGAATAGTAATATTGTTATCTAAGTTATACACAGGTGTTTGTCTACTAGTTGCAGAAACAGTAATCATATGATAGACATGTGTTGGAAAAGAATGAGACTATTCATTATTATTATTATTTCATTATGTACTTCACAAGTTATCTTTGAGTTCTGTAAACTGCTTTTAGATATTATAAGGTATATTGACTCAATAAATTCTTGATAAATGAAAAATGGAAAGACTACAAGACGGATTTAGTATTATCTATGTCAGAATTTCATTCACAAAAACTGAGTATTGTATGTACAGTGGAAACTAGATTAAGAGTGTGTATTTCTAATAGAGAAAAAATACTACAGAAGCAGTAACACAGTAGAAAATTCTCACTGTAAAGATTAAAATCGTGTAGCAAATATGAAAATAAGAAAATATAGTAAAATTTGAGATAAGACTGTCGAAACTCCAGGAGTAATCTAACCAAACTAAAAACAGGGAAGGTAAATTGTTGGTTCTAGGTACGAGGCAGAGCCTCAACCCAGAACACATTGTTCACCCAGTTCAAGCATACACGGACAAAGTTATAAGGCGGTCCAGTCACCTAAGATATCTTAATGTAAACTCTACTCTGATAATTTGAATGATAAAAGAAATTGAAATAACTGTACAGGGGTAAAGGAAATTCTGTTACCAAATCTAAAGATTCTTTGGATTAAGAATGCAAGCGGAAAAAAATTTGAATTTAACTGAAGAACTGCAATTCATCGAATCTCACAAGAGCTCGGTGTTCAATACATAAACCAAGGAACATTATTCATATATACAACAGATTTCTCAGGAAATAGAGAACCATAAAAACCATAGAGAAGTTATACATAACAGAAACTAATTTTTCAAAAATATAAAATAATTTTTGCAAGACGAAATAGAACAAAATGAATAGGAAACTTGAATGTAGATAGTTATATTCATAAAACCCACAAAATTCGTATTACAAACCATTGCAGCTAGGATACTGACTTATCGAAACTAACAAGATATGGTACGAAGGTAGACCATTTGATACCAATATAAAATGTGATTTTTTGGTATATTATTATAGAGAGTTCATAGAAAAATGTTGATTAAGGCTCCTAAGAGCTAATCGAAAACATAAGCATGAATGGAAGAAGATCTAGAAAAAATGATGAAGATCATTATAGTAACGACAGAGTGTGGAATCCTGTAGACAAGCTTGCAGACCAAAGATGGTCAACACGGAATACTTGGAGGGGCAAAGGAGAAAGTTTAGCCAAGATGGTTTTAAAGGAAATGTGAAACAACAGACTCGGCGAGAGCATACCTGTAAAAACCCAAAGAGACGAAATGTAAATTAAGGGTTTTGAAGTAATAAAAAAAAAAAAAAAAACTCAGATAAAGCTTTCAAAGAGAATGAGGAAGTCATAATCATATTCACCTATAGCGAGAGCATCTGCAAACTTGGATGCCAAGAGATGGGCTACGTCCAAAAGAAAAACAACCATAAAATCGAGGGTTACAACAAAATTCGTAGGTTGAGGACGAGTAAATATGAGGTTTAAACCATAAAAGCAGAACAACCATCGAGATAGTAAATTGGAACTATGTCTTAAAAACTCTTACATGTGACTAAGAGGTGAGGCGCAAATGAGGAGCTGAGAATTCTGCCAGAAATCTGAGAGGTGAGGAGTACAGATTTGCCAATTCTCTTCATTGGACGAATTGACGAACATACTTAAACTCACAGAAGTCCAAAAATCCAAGTTAACCAATGGTTTCAGAGTAGAACGATTCAAAGCATGATTGGAGCAAAGAGCTGCACCGGTTCACCTGGAAAAGTCTAAGGACGAAGGCTTCAAGCATGTTTTCTCATGGTGGAGCCAACCTTAACGCATAAACACAATGAAATGACCGAAGATAGACAAGCAGCAGGGATAACCTAATCCCTTCCCGCCAACCCTCATCCACCGTCGATCGAGAAGAAAATGGACGGAGATCATGAGGGCAGGTGACCTATACACGTATCCCATAAACAACAATTGGCATTGCATTAAGTAGCCCAGACATGAAAATTTCATGCGTACAGTAGTCTTAAAGGAAAACAAATACATCCGTTAATTACTATGGATAGTAGGCATCAATCCGAGACCAAATTTTTAAACTTAGATTTGCTAAAAACCGAAACTCGATAATTGCGCAGAATCAAACTTAAAGTGGTAATTATAATCTATGGTTAAACCAATGAAATCTCGGGTTATGGATTATTTTTCCACCTCGAATTTAGGAACAAGCCTATGTGTAAAGTGAAGGTTAATACATAGCAAATTGTTTAGCATAGAAGTGTAATATGTTAAAACTATATGGTAAATATATATATATATATATATATATATATATATATATATATATATATATATATATATATATATATATATATATAATGGTTATAATGTTAAGTGTTACATATGATGTTGATAAGTTGTATCAAAGAGAATTTACATAAAAATAATTTTATTTCATTACTATAGGTGTTGTCCACGTAAATCCCCTCTGCGGACAGAGGTGATCCCTCTAGCCCTAGGGTGGGTCTAGCAACTACGGGAACATAATAACATCTACCTTCCTAGATTGTAAATGAAATTCAGAGCAAGGAAGATGACCTACCTTGTTCTGATGCTATGTTGTTGTCTTCTGTTGAAGCTTCTTGATACGTCGCTCTCATCAAGCTCGATACACATTGTTACCAACGTTCGATTACCTGTACAGACAGTCAAGAAACCACGACAAGCGTAAAACCACGACAAACATAAAACAATTACAATCTATCTAATTGATCAAGGAATGCTAGAAATATCATTATAAATGTAAAAAAGAGTGGAAGATAAACATCAGTTGCATTTTATTATGATAAAGACAAGGGGAGTTTACAACCAAGCCTTGATGTTGAGGCTCTTCTTCGGCAGGTCTGTATAAAAGCACGTTTGCAACACCCTCACACACAAAGGTCCAAGATCTCACTATGTTCCCAACACACAAAAACAATCACACTCTACACTATTCTCCTTAAGCTATAATTGCTTCTCCTTTCTATCATCACTAACTAAGGCTGTAGAGCTAAAGGAGGTCTCCTTATATAAAAATGGAGGAGGAGGTTATGGGCCCTAAAATAATGGGAAAATATATTATCCTTTGGAGTAGTTCCTATTTCTTGGGAACAAGAATCCCAAAGGGGAATTCCTTGGCCATATCCTCAAAACAAACTTCTAGCTCATTGCCTCGTGAAGCTTCTAGTCGCGGAAACTTTCCAAAACAGGATCGACACGGGTTCGACATTAAGAAAGAGCGTCGATCGGCGTGGGTCACAGTGTAAATCTCTGCTATCGACGCGGGTCATACACTGAGACAAATCGCCGACCATGAAAACCAGGCTTTTACAAGGAACTTTCAGAAAAGTTGTAAAGGGAAAGGATTTACCTGGACAACAAATTGGCGACTCCGTTGGGGAACAAGAAGCCCAAAGCCAACAAATTCCGAGTTATAGGCATAACTGATGGAGAACCAAAAGCTTTCCAAGTATTGGAAGACATTATACTAACAGATGTGCCTTCATCTATAATGGTGTTGGGTACGACCACATGGGAGGCTTGTACTGTGATCTCAAAAGGCACATATGAAGGAAGGCGGTATCCTACGAATCGAATCCAATTGAAGGAAGCGACCAAACTACTTGGAGGGGGTACCTTTGAACGGAAATAGTATTCCCCTGGTGTTACTGGAGCAAGAGGAGTGTCCTCCAGGACCTCCATCATGGGATCAGGAGGAGAAGCTTCTGCAACGACAGGGATGGGAGAATCTTTCTCCAAGTCTGAGGAATCGGAAGCAACAAGAACATGAGGGGGATGAGATCCACTCTCAATGGAAAAGGCCTGATGAACCATAGGCGGGATCAAATCGACCGATTCCATGACCAATGGTTGGTCAAGAACGGATTCGTGAATTTGAATTTCCGAGGGAGCGAGATCGACCAAGGATGACTCTTGACCGATCGTTGAATCAATGAAACATGTTCCAGTTCAATTTGAGTCTTTGATACAATCTCGTAAAATCAGAGTCGAGTCTTTCTCTTGATCTCGTAATTTGAACCTTCACTCCATCTGCCTTTCATATGGACTGAAGCTTGGGGGGCATGTACCTCGAATTAAGTCACCATGCTGGGGACATGACTGTTTTTCCCTGTTTTTCAAGCATATTTTATCTTTGTTTCAAGCTTGTGTAAAAATAAAACCAATTTCAAGCATAGTTTATCTGTGTTTCAATCTTGTGTAAAAATGAAACCAATCCCAAGCATAGTTTACTCTTTGTTTCAAGATTGTGTAAAAATGATACCAATTTCAAGCAGAGTTTCCTGATTTCAAGCTTGTGTAAAAATGAAACCATTCTTATTTTACCTCTCGTGATTGCCATTTTATCAGCCTGTTTGTCCAGATGAGCCTTGGTTTTATCATGCCATCGTTACCATCTCATCGGCCGATCATACGCCTTCACTTGATTGTTTTACCCATTCCTGAGGAACCGCTGCAATGAGTGGTCTTGTTAGCCAGCCTCTTAACCTTTACTTGTTACAAGCAGTTCCACCATCACTGGAACTAGTTGCTACCCTTAATACCACTCGTTCCTCTAGGAGGAGTCAACTTTCAGCGCTTTTCTAACTCTCAAAACATGAAAATTTTTCCAATATCTTATCATTTTCAACTCATTAAAGGATGCGAAATTTCATCTACCCAGTATACGTTTACCCCTTTTTCGAGCTGGGATAGATTATTTATGAAAAAGGAATACCTTAGCCTATCACGACTAAGAAGTTCTTTCAGATATTGTTTTCTATCTTCTCGGATCTAAGGAACTATTTACGAAAAGGGACCTGCTGAAGTTTTCCTTTCTGCTTCTTTTCAAACTCTCTGAAAATGAAAATATGCCGAGTTATTCCTTTGTCAGACTCGTTAAACCCTGATGACATCGAAAATCATCACCATGACGTTAACCGAGTTCCTCCTTCCTAGGGCTCGTAAAATGTACTAGGATGGATTTGTCCAAAGGAAAAACTTATATGACAAGCATATTCTATCCTCTTTAAGCTTGTGTAAAAATAAAGAGGTACTCGCCAGAAACGGTGGGGGAAAATGGAATTTATTCATCAGTTGTGTCGACAGTATGTCACTCTTGAACATGACACTTATTTGCAGTTCATGTCAGGTTGGGATATCTTCACTCTGTCACTTTGCCTCCATGGGTTTGGAAATCCGTTTGCCTCTCATTTGATTACCAATCTTTTCAACATGACCTATAATCCTATTTGAGTGAAACGCTGCCAAATTCCAGAGTCGTGTCGCCGATATGTTCAAGAGAAAATCCTTCTGCAATCTGTACATTCCTTGATCCTCTGTTTCAGTCTTGATTCACACTCATATTACCTTCTCTGTTTCGTGTCAATGATGTGGCATTCATTATGACTCTCCTTCGAGGGATCGCTTCCTATCGACTTAAACTCATTATCCAGGAAGTTGATATAGAGACTCCTTTTTGGTACCTTAGCGCTTGCACACCCTAATGGAAAGTTCTTCGCATTCCACGATAGGTTCACATCATTAGCCTTCGATTGGGTGATTTCACGGGTGTTCGACTTCAGATCACTATTCACATTTCGTGCATTGTACTAGTGGTACCTTGAGAACCATTGTCATTATTGGTGGTTTCTCTCGTGCCTATTAACAGTTTAAATCATTGGTTGGTAATCAGGCGATTTTCCTGCATGTTCGACTTCAGCTCATTCACTCGCATGCTTGAAATTGTACTTGATTGGGTCATGACGGAGCGCAAGACCCTGGATTTTATTCTCTAGAGTCCAGGTTGCGAGGTGATATGATTTGTCCATGATTGGACACATGTTTCTTTCAGATGGATGGCTACGACCATACCATGAGTCTATATGATATCCTTCTCAGATGGATGGCTGTGACCATACCATGCATCCATACCTTGATTCATGTATTTTCGTCAGCGTTTTCAGTTATGTATATGTATCTATGATTGATTTGGAGGTCTCCCAACGGCAGCGTCTGGTTCCTTTCACGTACTTGTAAAGAATTTCACCCCTCACTCATGTTCGGACTTCATACTTTAGGGGGCATCTGTTACACATCAATTTGTCACCATCCTTGTACTCCCCATTCCCTGATCCCGGAGGACCCAAACAGTGACCCTTGTGTACTTTGCAAGCATGGAATACATACCCCTGAACCACATTTTGTCTGCCAAATCATCTCCCTTTACAACTTTTCTGGAATTTCCTTGTAAAAACTTGGTTTTCAAGGTCGGCAGTTTGTCTCAGTCTCTAACCCATGCCGATAGCAGAGATTTACACTGTGACCCTCGCTGATCGGTGCTCAGTCTTAATTTCGAACCCACGCCAATCCTCTTTTGGAAAGTTTTTTAAATAGAAATGAAGCTTCCGTGACTAGAAGCTTCACGAGGCGGCGAGATGGAAGTTTTTTTTTAGGATATGGCCGAGGAATTCCCCTTTGGCTTTATTATTCCCAAGAAATAGGAACTACTCCAAAAGATAAGCTATTTTCCCATGATTTGAGGGCCCATAACCTCCTCCTCCATTGTTATATAAGGAGACCTCCTTCAGCTCTACAGCCTTAGTTATTGATGATAGAAAGGAGAAGCAATTATAGCTTCGGGAGAATAGTGCAGTGTGTGATTGTTTTTGTGTGTTGGGAACTTAGTGAGATCTTGGACCTTTGTGTGTGAGGGTGTTGCAAACGTGCTTGGATACAGACCTATTGAAGGAGAGCCTCAACATCAAGGCTTGGTTGTAAACTCCCCTTGTCTTTTTCATAATAAAATGCAACTGATGTTTAGCTTCCACTCTTGTTTACATTTATAATGAGATTTCTAGAATTCCTTGATCAGTTAGATAGATTGTAATTTTTTTATGTTTGTCATGGTTTTACGCTTGTTGTGGTGTCTTGACCGTCTATACAGGTAATTGAACATTGGTAACAACGTGTATCGAGCTTGAGGAGAGCGACGTATCAAGAAGCTTCGACAGAAGATGGCAACATAGCATCAGAACGAGGTAGGTCATCTTCCTTGCTCTGAATTTCATTTACAATCTAGGAAGGTAGATGTTAGTATTTTCCCGTAGTTGCTAGACCCACCCTAGGGCTAGACGGATCGCCTCTATCCGCAGAGGGGATTCACTTGGACAACAATAGGTTACATATTAGATAGTTTAAGAAACTTTTAAAGAAAAAATATACCTTAATTTAATATTTCGGCATAGATCCTCCATCACTATAACTTTATATTTTTTTTGTTTTCTTCAATTTTTTCCATGCTTTGTTTCATTTTGTGCTTTATAATATTATTGTGTCTGCATGTTTTTTTTGTTAAAAGTTCAATTAACCCAAGATATTCAATATTATTCTTTATTTTTCATTAATTAGAGGACATATATTTTTAAAAAAAATTAATGTAACCTTACATGACAACACCTCAATAAATAAATTTTTAGAGAATGGTGTTATTTAATAAATATAAATAATATATTGCAATCAATTTAAAGAGTTGAATTTAATAGTGAAAAATATTTTTTTAACTATTGGGCAAGGTTCGATTTTTGTAAAAGTGGCTTACCTTATAATTCATGAGATACCTTGAAGTAGTGGTGAAGTCAAGGACATCATATTAATGGTCCATTGACCCATACATACATAAATAAATGAAATCTCATTTCCATGCCCTTTTAAGAAAATCAAATTTCACTAGTAGCATGACTAAATTTCAAGGGGTTTGTTCTCTAAAACAACTAAGGTAACTTGCAATTTTTTATAGCTCAAGTTAGACCTACAAATCACAAATTTTAGCAAACAAAAAAAATCATATATTACAATATAGAACTTACATGTGATTATCCACTTTTAACAAAAACAAAAAAGTAACAAGGTCTTTCATAATTGAACATCCAAATGAAACAATAATGGTTCTCAAATAGTACAACTACAAATATATAAATTAGCTTTCACTCATATAAAGTGATTTCTCTTTCAAAGAATTCTTCAAAAGTGAACTTGTTAACATCCAATATCAAAGTTTTAGTTAAAACTATATCAGCATTAGAATTTAACTCTTGGAAAAGATGAATGCAGCTAATGAGACTAAAATTTTCAAAAATATCCTTCAATTATTAAGATAGTTGATGTGAACCTCCCTGAACGGGGGGAGAGACGACATAGTGATCCACTTCGGGATTGGGTGATGGGAGGGACGTCTAGAGATAAGGCCAGGAGGTGACCATCCATCAATCCAAGCATGCGAGAGCATAAAAGAGTTAAGGTGATGGAAACGCGGTGTTCAGTTAGAACAACCAGACATGGGAGTTGGTATCATGGCCAGTCAATTTGGTGGCAAGTTCTTAATTTGATGGGTATTTCTCCCTCGGGAAAGTTTAGTTGGATAATTCTGTGGTGTTGGTGCTATGTGGTGGAGATGCTACTTGCCGGAAATGTTAGTGCATCTGAAATGAATGGACAGTGATTATGGGTATGTTTCTTATCTTTTCTCCCCTTTGGGCCTGGTGAATGTATGTTGCAATTGCGAAAATGAAAGGGTAGTCAGTTGACCTGGTCTGACTTGGTATGAAATTTGTTTGTATGGGATTTCATGACGTGAAGTCATATATATCAATTATGATGTTTCTATCCCTGTCTTAGTCAAGTTTGGCATTATTATTTCCCACATAGGAATGTTTCTCTTTGTTTGTGGGACTCTGGATATGGGAAGGTTTCTCTCTGTTTTTGGGGGTTAGGGAAGGTCTGGTTCTTTGCGTCCTGAAAAAGGCAATAGGCTTTTTAAACAATGGCAGTTACTGTCAAGATTCGTGGGTTAAGGGTCTGTTATGGTTGTCTGTGTCTACGGGTATGGTTTTGGTGAGGCCTCAGATCGTCAAGGATATCCTCAGGGATGATAATGTTCAAGATTGTTGTAGAGGGAGTAGAGGATGTCTCTACGACCTTCTGGTTCACAGGATGATTCACCGATATGCTAAACAATGGAGTGACTCACCTGATATGCTATGGACTTTGTTTTGGTGGAATAACTGGACTCCTGATTGTCTTGTTATGCTCGCTAATGACTATAAAACAAGAATTGGTACTAGCAGTTCCTTTTGCGACAACGTGAATACGTCTTGGCTCAGGCTGGTGGTGGGGTTTATGGATCGACCCAACTGCATTCAACGAGACAATGTTTGAGTAAATATGGTTCAGGGTACTAAAATGATAGGGGCCCAAGGCCATGGAAATGTGAACCGGTACAGGAAGATAAAGGAAAATACAATGCTCTGAGCCAACAAACCGAGAAAGAGTGGCCGACGTACTAATTCATAGAGACTAAAGGAGGCAATGTATGCTTATGATTCGAGTATGCCTACGGAGTTCAAACATCTGATTAAAACTTGGGAAACAGACTTGAACCATCATGCAACCGTGGAAGTAAAGGTGGAGGACTGGCAGGATATTGTCTCGTATACGAGCAACACTCAGGGACACATCACTCAGTACAAGCACACGGTGCACCTTTACTGGAGTATGAAGAGCCTGGTGGCCCGAGCTATAATGACGCGTCAGGGGCAAGCCATGGAACCAGACCCGAGACTGCAAGAATTTCAAAGAGAGATATAGGTTATCCAAGTTTAGATTCAACAACAAAACAAGCACCTGGGCCACATTGAAGAGCACATTCTGTGCCTCCTTCAGTCAGAGTTGTTGGGGTCAAGTGCACGTGACCCAACTCTAGTGGAGTCTTTTGATTATATGAGTTTTTCATGTTTACTTTTGTTGGAATTTTTCTAGTTTTTTTTATAGTTATATATGTCAGTTACTATAGAATTTTTGTAGGTATACATGTAGAAACTGGTGGTTAGAATTACATGATTATAAAGCCTTGAAGGAAAGACATAAAACTTTCAAATTTTTGTTGGCCTATAATTTGTTTCGGCAGCCAATAGACATGGTTTCCACAGGACAGGTTGAGGTCACCGAATGTCTTTTATCTGACTATAACCTTATTTTAATTTGAATTAATGAAGAAGGACCTACCCAACTTACAAAAAAAAACATAGATGAAGTGGACCTAATTTCGTCACTGGAATCTTAGCTTTCATCCAATTAATAGTTAACTCTAACTCCATATAAACCTACATAGTAGAAATATTTCTATCTACTGCAAATTTGAGATGTGTCAAAGTGGTGTTATACCCACCTTGGTTAATTGTCCCCTCTCCTATATTGCATTTATCAATAAAATAATGTGTTTAAGATAAGTAAAGGATAAAACCCAAGGCACATGATTGAGCCCTCTTTTGACTGTTCTCATTGAAGTGACCCGAGGGAAACTTCTTAATTCCACATTTATCTAGTATCAAAAGGGATTAAATCTCTCAGAATGTAAACTTCTTTTTGAATGTAACACTGGTAAAAATGTTTGCACTTCCAGATATTTAATTCCTAATTTAGTTGATTCGAAGCTATGATGATGGTTAAAATTTTTACTAGAAACTGTATAAATTATATAACATATGCATTATATATCGAGATTCTCTTGATCTAAAAATATTTATCTTCTTTCTAAATACAGAATCCTTCCACTGTTAATCTTTTGCAGAAATTATAAACTCAATTGTAAACACATGAAGCAATAAAAACAATCGCACATAACACAGTTGTTTAACGGGAAAGCCTGAAGCTAAAAAACCCAACTATCATATATTATGTATCATGGAGATCATGTAAAAATCTCATACAAAGCTTAGTACAACAAGCTCTCAGTACAATCGACTGTCACACACTAACATGAAGAAATCTACAAATCCATTTACTAATTTCTTGCCACCTGATAGCCTGCCTCCACTGCGCAATCCCTGCTGAAGAATAGCTCTGAATGAATTTGAATTACCCTTTCCTTGACTGTGCAATCCTCATTGGAAACTCCAATGTGTGTGTGATGCACTCAATGCATCACTATAGTCACAACAGATAGTCCATCTCACCCTTTCACCTACCTCTCCATTGGGTCTCCACTGGAACTGACATGCACTGTAGTTAACTGCTATATTTGTTCATTTGATTAGTGAGTTATTATTTGTGAAATAATTAACTAATTAATTCACTCGACTCTCACTAGTGTGTCATTCAGTTAGACTAGATACAACTAGCTCAACTGAGTTTAACTCCAATAACTGAGTTAAACTGAATAAAAACTCCATGAACTACTCTTCCAACTCTATCATAGCTTTGCAACTTCGGTTCTAACTGAGTCCTCCATGCATGAACCACCAGTAAACCCTAGGAATTGTGTAATTCCTTCAGCCCACTGATTTTCCAAATATATGTGCTGAAATAAAGAGCTCCAAGAGAATAAGTTGATATTTAGAGTCTGATTATTATTAAGGGCTAGTAATAATCGACACTTCTATTTTTAGATCGACGATCTATAAATACACTTCACCCAATATTCTAAAAATAGAATTTCATATATTTTTCCAACTTGACCAACCATCCACAAATAGCATCCTGCAACTTCTGAAATATGATCACCATGTCTAAAAATAGACTTACACCTAAAAATATCATGCGGGCCCACTCAGTGAAGGTGACTGATTTTCACTAAGCTCATCATCTTGTTGAATCTCAAAACTCCCTCTCAACAAGATAGGGATTATCCTTCATCCCGATCCTGCCTCTATGGTATTCGAATTTGCTCCTGTCGAGCGCCTTCGTCAGAATATCTGCATCCTGATCTTCCGTAGGAATGTACTGAAGCAACATGATCTTCCACTGCACACAATATCTGATATGATGATACTGGATATCAATATGTTTAGATCTATCATGAAACACATGATTAATAGAGAGTTTAATGCAACTCTATTTATCACAATGTATCACTGTAGGATCTAAATGTGAACCGAACAAACCGACCAGGAACTTCCTCATCCAGATAGCCTCACATGCAGCTTGACTTGCTGCCATGTATTCTGCTTCCGCTGAACTGAGTGCCATGGATCTTTGTTTCCTGTTGTACCAATAAACTACTATAGATCCGATATTGAAAACACCTCCTGATGTGCTCTTTCTATCCATTGGGCTTCCTTCCCAATCTACATCAGTGAAGCCATGCAACTTCACCTCATCCGTCTGTCTATACCATAAGCCATACTCAGATGTGCCCCTGAGATACCTCAGGACATGCTTTCCTGCCTTCCAAAAGAGCTTTTTAGGCTTAACCATCGCTTGTGAAAGTTGGTTCATCACATAGCATATGTCTGGTCTTGTATTAACTAAATACATGAGCGAACCCACCAACTGTCGATAAACAGTGGCATCCACTACCTCCGCCGATGTAGCATCCTCTTTCCTCCAATTTCCTGGAAGAGGAGTATCGATAGGCTTGTAGCCTTGGATGTGAAACTTCTCAAGTATCACCAGAGCATACCTGACTTGAGACACAAACAGTTCACCTTCCCGCTGCCATATTTCCAATCCAAGGAAATAATGAAGGAGGCCCAAATCCTTCATCTCAAACTCCTTTACAAGATCTTCCTTGCATGAGTGTATAAAATTCTCATCACCCGTTAGTATTAAATCATCAACATAAATAACAATGATTAAAATCTTACCCTCCACCACAATTTGATACAGGTTTGCATCCGCCTCACTCTTGGTGAAGCCAAGTCTAATGAAATAGCTGTCGATCCGATTGTACCAAGCATGTGGTGCTTGTTTCAACCCATACAACGCTCTCTTGAGCCTTCACACATGCGACTCGCTGCTAAATATCTCAAATCCTTCATACTGCTCAATGCACACCTCTTCCTCAATGATCCCATTAAGGAACGTTGTCTTCACATCCATCTGATGAATGTGCCAACCCATCTGCGTTGAGAGAGCAAGGATGGTCCTTATGGAAGAATACCGTGCGATAGGTGCAAATTTTTCTTCATAGTCAATCCCCTCGATCTGTGAGAAGCCCCAGGCAACAAATCTTTCCTTATACTTCTCGACGCTCCCATCAGCAGCTTGCTTTACCTTGTAGATCCATCTTGATCTTACAACTGATTTACCCACCGGCCTTGGAACAATCTCCCAAGCATTGTTTCTGACAATGGATTCATACTCCTCCACCATGGCATCTACCCATGTGGGATCCTACACTGCTTCTTCAAAAGAAGATGGCTCTGTCATGACACACTTGCTCATAAGAGCCATGTATCCAGTAAAACGTTCAGGTGACTGTCTCTGTCTACGCTGTGATGTAAGGACTCCTACATTCTGTGCCACATCAAGCTTTAGTCTCTCAGCTTCTGTGGTATGATTTCTGCCCTGTCTGATGTTTGGTTCTGCATGAGTGGACTCCTCCACTCCATGAATCTCCTATTGTGGCTGATCCACATCTAGAGGCTCATCTTTGGGAACAAGAAGTTCCTCCTCTGCATGCAAGTGTATCTCTCTCTCAAGCGATAACTTCATGGCTTTCACCTCATTGAATTTTATATCCCGTTGCACCACAGTCACCCAACTGTTTGGCAAATACACACGATAATTATGGGGTGTTTCTGTGTACCCCACAAATATCCCAACTTCTGCAATCGGCTCTACCTTCTTCTTGGCATACTTTGTCACATGAATGTAAACATATGAGCCAAAAATCCTCAAATGATAAATATCAGGCTTCTTACCAGTAAAGCTTCTTTAGGTGTACTCATGCCAAGTACTCTATGAGGACAACGGTTTTTCCCATAAACTGCAGTGTTGCATGCTTCCGCCCACAAGTGCATCGGTAGGCCCTGGTCATGCAGCATAGCTCGTGCAGCACCCACGATCGTTCTGTTCTTCCTCTCCGCTACCCCATTCTGCTGTGGGTTATGAGGTGTTATGAGTTCTCTTCGAATTGCTTCTTTGCTACAAAAGTCTTTGAATTCGCCCGAGATATATTCACCACCATTATCGCTCCGTAGAGCCTTCACTTGCTTCCCCGAATCCTTCTCCACCAATACTTTAAACTCACAAAACTTTGATAATTTTTCGCTCTTTTTCTGCATGAAGAAGATCCAGCATCTACGAGAATAGTCATCAACAAATATAACATAATACCTGTGTTTTGTTGTTGAAGCAATCGAGAAAGGTCCACACATGTCTGTGTGAATTCTCTCCAGGATCACCGAAGCATGGTTCTCCTTCTCATGAAAGGTAGTCTTCACAAACTTACCCATAGTACATCCCTTTCACTGATCTAACTACGCAAGAGTACCCTTGGGAATTCCAGTAGAAATCTGCTGCAAAATCTTCAAAGCGCCATGGTGAAGATGGCCCAAACTCCTGTGCCATACTTCACCCTCATCCCGACTCACAACTTCTTCTACTTTTCCTATCATTGTAGTGCAGCCATCTACCTCCAGCTTGTAGAGATTCTTAACTCGAATCCCTATCTTCTTTTTTTGACCTATTTTTTAATGTTGAAGGGAGGCTTTTCCCTCACTGAAAACAACATCATAACCTTTGTCTTCCAACATTGTGACTGAGACCAAGTTCTTCTTCAGACCTGGAACATCCATAACATATTTCAACAGAAATGGATTACCTGACTCCCTCTCAAAGGTAATGGTCCTAACATCGGTCGCACTGTATCGACCATCATGGCCCATCTCTATATGCATTTGGAGATCCTTCTCCTCCAAGTCACTAAACAACTCCTTCTCTTTTGTCATATGGAAAGACGCACCACTATCAAGATACCACACCGATCCCATTGCGCTTGAAACCAAGCATGCTATCAAAGAGAAATCAAGTTCAAATCGCAAGGCTAAGGCCTCACCCGCTGCAGCTCCAGCAGCCTTCTTCTTCTTCTTCTTCTGTGGAGAGTTAGTGGCAAAATTCCCATGTTCATGATAGTGAAAACACTTCACCTTGGACAAATCCTGCTTCTTGCCTTTAGCCTCGGATTTTGAAGGGAATTTCTTCCCCTTCCCTTTCCTTGCTTTGGCAGCCAAAGTGAAATTCTCTTCATATTCATTCTTCTATGAAGATCCATCCCTGGTACTTCACCTTATCTCCTCCTACACAAGATCCAACCAAAGTTGCTCCCATCCCGGCAGTTTCTCCTGTCCATTGACAGAGTCTTCGTAGCTATGCCACCTCTTCGAAAGCCCAAGGAGAGCCAATCTCACCAAGTCTTCATCATCAACAGTAATCCCCACACTTCCCAGTTCATCCCTACAGTGGACAAACTTCGTGAGATATTTTGGAATACTATTTCCCTTCTCCATTTTTATTTTTCTGAGCTTATCTTTCAGTGCCAACTTCCTCTGGTCGCTGCTGCTTTGGAAAAAATCTGTCAAAGCCTTCCACATTGCAAATGAAGTAGATTTCCTGTGAAGGCTAGACACAATATGGTCCTTCACACCTTCCAACATAATTCTTCTTGTCTTTGCTACCTTCTTTTGCCATGCGTCAAGTCCTGCAGCATCACTAGAACTCGGCTTAGGAACATCGCTATCGATGAACTCCTTCAGTCCATTATCTTCCAGCACCGCCTCCATCCTATCCTTCCAGGATATGTAATTCAAGCTACCATAAATGGAATACTCCAATAGCAACCCATTAAAAGACATTTCAATGAATACTCAACTGTTGCACCAAGAAATGTCTGCAGCAAATTCGAATTGTCCACCAGCACAAACTCAGCAATTCTTCACAATTGCAATCTTCAAGAATTAACACTCCTCTAATACCGTGTAGAAATTATATAACATATGCATTATATATCCAGATTCTCCTGATCTAATAATATTTATCTTCTTGCTAAATATAGAATCCTTCCACTTTTAATATTTTGCGGAAATTATAAACTTAATTGTAAACACATGAATCAATAAAAACAAACGCACATAACACAGTTTTTTAACGGGAAAACCTGAAGCTAAAAACCCCAAATATCATATATTATGTATCATGGAGATCATGTAAAAATCTCATACAAATATTAGTACATCAAGCTCTCAGTACAATCAATCGTCACACACTAACATGAAGAAATATGCAAATCCATGCACTGATTTCTTGCCACCTGATAGCCTGCCTCCACTGTGCAATCCCTGATGAAGAATAGCTCTGAATGAATTCGAATTTCCCTTGCCTTGACTGCGCAATCTGTTGGGGTTCCCATGTTTTGGAAAGGTTGGCAATACCAAAAGATGAGACAACATAAAACCACTTTCAAACCTCAGGATCTAGCCCTCCTGGGTCCAGAGAGGGATCTCTCTATGATAGTCGAAGTATATATGTCTTTGAAGCTCAATGTTAAGATGTTAGGCTAGTTATAAGGCTCGGGGTTTGTTTGTTTGATTTGTTTTGATTTGGTTGTTGGTTATCAGGAAATAAGGGTTCAATGTAAGACAGAGATGAGCAAAGAGGGATAAGGCAGAGGTGAAGTATTCCAGGAAGTATTCAAAACCATTGGGCAATTAAGTCAGGAAAGGATTTTCTTGCTAATCAATGTGCAAGCTTTCGATTGGGCTAGTGATATGAAAGGTAGGAAAGGAGGAGATAACACAGATTCAGAGCACAAAGTTAAAGACCAGCTGGTCGCACAAGGATCCTAGTGGACAGGGCTAACTCTAATCCCCAGTGTTCCCAAATCTTCCAACTAAATCCATAACAAGAAACATCTAAGAACAGATACATTTAATTCATACATCAGAGAGCATGCAATATCATCCACTACACTGGCTAAATTAACTGAAATCAATTCTTAGATAACACATTCTGAAGAGAAACATCAATGGAAAAGAGAGCAGAAACAGAGGGTACCTAACAAGGGTAAATCCTATGCCAATATTCTAATGCAAGCCAGTAGAAATGAAATGAAATGATTTAAAACACAGAGATAGGAAAAAATCACCGCTGCTTTAGATCAGGATCCAAAGAAATGTGCTTGTCATATTAAAAAACAACACCAATCAAGTACAACATTGCCAATAGCTGAATACTCAGTCTGAAAACATTTCCTTCAACCTATCTTACACTTTACACAGAGACTGTGTTTCAAAGAAACTACTTGCAATTCTCTGATAACTGATCAACAACCTTTACAATGTTTTTCTCATGAGTTTTATAGCTGAAGAGAAGCAGAGGAGGTAGGTAGGAAACTAAATGCAACATTAACATTCAGAAGAGGAAGAAGGGCGAAGCCCACTCTGTATAAATCCTATGCATTAATCTCTGATGTTCTTTGGGTGAACGAAAGATCTTCTTCAGACTTCAGATTACTCTGATCTGACTCTGATGTGTTCTGACTGCAGTACTGTGTCGTACTATCGGTGAATAAACAAAAGATAAATGAACAACGGGGAAGTCTGCCATACTTATGAAACAAATGCTCTGGTAGCTTCGGACTTTTGTCAGGGTGGAAATTTCTTTAGGAGCACGGTGTAGAATAAAGACTGCATGGGCACTTTGTCCTTTACGGAAGAAAAACATTTTTCTGCTGTAGAAACCCTGATATGCATTGATTTCTGCGTGTTGTACCTTCTGTGTGATCCCTGGGTCTTTAATTTGGTGCTCTGTCTCTAAATATTTAAACCTAAGGCTTATCCATCTTCATTTGTGTGCCTTAAGCTCTCTGTTGCTCCACTTATACCTTTGACTGTGAAATCTGTGTGTTAATGGGGCCGGAAAGATTTGTAGAGTTTGAAATCTGCTCTTTAATGCAAGTCCTGTCAACCACCTTCCCGAGCTATCCTTTATTATCTCAGCCTATGGAAGTGGTCTTTTCCTGTGTTTATGTCACTGTGACAGAGATAATAGGCCATGGCGATTTCCTGTCCACCTGCAACCCTGCAGAACACGAAACTGTTAAGAAAACAATGAATGGGGTGGTGGATGCAGTGGATGACTGTGAGGACGTTAGAGAAATGGCGGAAAATGCTGTGGAATGGTGGAGAACATAGATGGCACAAGGTTGGCGGAATGCGGAACAATTATATGTGAAAACCTTATAAACATCGACCTTTGAATGAATTTATGCAATGGGAGGGGCGAATGTAAGATGAGACATGTGGAGGTGACGTGGCGGGACCGGGCGACGTCGGAACAATCAACAGTGGGAAGGCAATTTTGGACCATCAGATCTTCAAAGGATATCAACGGTCGAAGGTGCAGCGGAGGACGATGAACGGTGGGCCAGGGGTACGAAGACTATGGGTTAAACTGCGTGCAGCTTCGTGGAGCGACAGCCGTTGGATGGGCTACTCCAGATCTAACGGCTCTCAACAAGATCGCTACGTATCCATGGTCGAACGTTAATATGCGATGAGATAGCGGTTTTGAAACCGTACCGGTGCCACACGTCGAAAGCTGTATGGAATCGCCGACCGATCGGGAAATACTTCCCTCTACCCGAAGGCGGTGCGATGGAAACGGGTTGGTTTATGAACAATGCATGGGGTCCACAGGGGCAGGTAAACTTCGAACCGTCGGATCTGCATGTAATTGGACGGCGATGGCGCGGTCAGGAGTTTAAATGGGGAAGCACGGGCGTTGTGGAGACCACGATCACCATCCGATCAACCAAGATCAACGGTTGATGCTGCACCTGGTAAACGAAAACGAAAAGCGCCTTTAGGGTCAGCGTGTGGTTCCGGCGCCGAGGCTACATGGCAGGAAAGTGCGGGAGCTAGGCCGAAGGGGGCTAGGGCCAAAATATAGGGAAAACATGGTTTTTGGCCCGTTTGAAAGCATTCTAAGGCCAGCCAAGGGTAACGATAGGGGAATGAAGGGGATTTAGACATAAACGAAAGGAGTGAGGACGTTTTAGACGGGATTTCTAGGATGGAAGGGGGAAATTATAGGGAAAAGGGGACTTTGAGGAAAGGAACAAAGGGGTGAAAATGAAGCATTTTGCAAGGGTAAAAAGGGCAGAATAAAACCTTTTGGAGCATAATTCTTTATCAGCAAGGCCTATTGACTTAGAACAGCAGAGGGAAACAGTCACAAGGCAGGGAACTTGAAAAGGCTGCAAGGATGATGTGTTTTCAAGGGAAATGCATTCCTTGCAGGCTTACAAAACAAAATAGCCCCTTGCTTTCTTGTCAAGGAAATTATAAGGGACTAACCGTGGCTCCACATGGGGATGGCTTCTTCTTGAAGGAGTCAAGAATTCAGAGAATAGATCTTTGGAGTAGGCCAGTTGCCCGCTGCTTGGCTCATCCCTTTCTTTCTTTAGATCAGCTTCCACAATATGAAGACATTACATCAGCAAAAACATTTTTCCCGACAAAGCTACCTACCCACACTACAATCCTAGCATTTTTTCTTCTTCTAGGGTGCATTTGAGCTAGCAGACCCTTCACATCATTTTATTTTTACAAACAGAAAATAAACCTATTCTAAATCTACCCTTATTGCTCCATGAGACCAGATTAGACTGTTGGTCTCATATGTTTCTCTACCTAATCTAATATCTGTTGGGATTAAACTGTCCAGCAGATTTCTTCTCTATATTCTAAGACAGAAATTGAGAAATAGCCAAGCCAGGATTAGAATGTCTGACTTGCTGTGGGTCCAAGGCATAAAGACAGTTGCACATGGACAGAAAATATCAGAAACTGAAAACGAAACTGTGAAGGCTTGAAATCTGAAATTGAAGTATCCTTCTTTCTTTTTGTGACTCAAGTTTTGAGCATGTTAAAGTCACTTCTCTTCTTCATTTCAGCTCTGGTTTTGGGCACATTAGAGCTGAATCTTCTTCTTTATTTGCTGGTCCATATTTTAAGCATGTTAGGACAGCTGCTTTGCTTTATTTGGCTCAGGTTTTGAGTTTATTAGAGCCAATCTCTTGCACATCAGAGGTTCATGTTTTGCACATGTCTGAACCTCTCTTTTCCTCTATTTTTTGAAACATTTTCTCTTTTTTCTTTGAAAATAAAAACTGCAATGGTATGTACAATGGAAATGAAACTGGAAATGGAAAATCAACAGAAGTAGTGTTTGAGCATCCTGCCATTGACAGGAGCCCCAAACAGCTCTGTGCCATCTAATTCCTGTAGGAAGAAGGAATTTGGACCCACAGTGGCCTGGATGATGTATGGACCTTGCCATAGACTGTCAAACTTGTTGTGCTTTCCTTTATCCTCTCTTCTTGAGTCCCACTTCAGAAATTTATCCCCAATTTTGAAATCAGCAGCTTTGGTTCTTTTGTCAAATAATTTCTTTATATTTTCCTGAAATTTCACTGCCCTATTGTAGACCTCTTCCCTTGTTTGCTGGAGATGAATTCTCTGATTTATTCTCCTCACCATACTGTCTTCTTCTGTTTGAAACTCCTAGAACAGCTTAATCACGGGTATCCCAAGGCTGGTAGGAAATACTGCTTCTGTACCATAGACAAGCTGAAACGGTGACATGCCAATGGACTTCTTTGTTGTAAGTCTGTCAGCCCACAAAGCATGTACTAGCTTGTTATGCCATGACTTTTTTTTCTCTTCTAGCAGCTTTTTAATGATGGCCACTAGGCTTTTGTTTGATGACTCAGCTAAACCATTACCTTGAGGGTAATAGGAAGTTGAATGACCAAGTGCTATTTGATACCTGTGACAAAAATCAACCATTTTCTTGGATCCGAAAGCAGTAGCATTATCAGTGATTATTTTCCTTGGGCAGCCAAACCGAGAGAGGATGTGACCTTCTAGGAAACTAATGATGACTGAATCTGTGGCATTCCTAGTGGGTACGGCCTCTATCCACTTAGTGAAGTAGTCTGTGGCTGTTAGGCTCCATTTGTGTTGTGCAGAAGAAGTAGGGTGAATCTCCCCTATGAAATCTAGGCCCCATTGCAGAAAGGGACCTTCAACAGTGATGGGTTATAGAGGTAAGGGAAGGAGTTTTCTTTTGCCTTCAAAAATCTGTCATTTGTGGCAGGCAATCGTCATCTTATGGATATCATTGAAGAGTGTGGGCCAATAGTAGCCAGCTCTGAGTATTTTGTTTGCAGTGGCTTTCCAACTCAGGTGGCCTCCACATTCTCCGGCATGGAATTCTTGTTTAATCCTCTCTGCCTCGGACTCAGGCAAACATTTAAGCAATAGGCCATTTGGGTTTTTCCAGTATAAGTTTCCATTCAAGATGCAATAGTTTCTAGCTTTTAGTTTTATGAATCTGGCCTTAGTATCTGACAGTTCCGGAGGGGCATTAAGGTGTGTAAGCACATACAGAATGTCAGAATACCAAGGAGAGCTCTGAAACTTTTCCTCAACAGTAGGATCAGGCAATTCTTGTTGCTCATCCAAGGTATTTACCATGTTAATGTCTAGGGCTTGTATATTTGATTCGGCCATTAATTGAGCTAGGCCCTGACCTTTAATCAGTTTAGTGGGTTTTATCTCAAGGTCGTACTCTAAGATCACAGCAATCCATTTGCCCCCTTTTCCCATCTGGGTCTTGGGACAAAATGTCTTTAACCACTATACTGGGCACATAAGCTATGGTGCGGGAATGCAGTATGTACACCCTGAAGTCTTTCAAGGCCTTAATAAGAGCATAGGCCTGTTTTTCCATAATGTTGTATTTCAAGGGTGCATCTCTGAGTGCTTTGCTAAAGAAAGAAATGGGTTGTTCCATTCCCTCTGAATTTTTCTGCAGCAAGACTGCAGCTATTGTATGCTTGGAGGCAAATGAAAAAATTAGGAAATCCTTTGAGAAATCTGGGCTGATAAGAACAGGAGCCCGGGTGAGTGCAAGTTTTACTAATTCAAAATATTGTTTAGCTCCAACAGTCCATTTAACTCCTACACCTTTCCTCAGCAGGTTAGTCATGTTCCTAAGGTGTTCTGCTAGATTGGGAATAAACCTCCTAAGGAAGTTGATTTTCCCAATGAAGGACTGTAATTCCTTGATGTTTCTTGGGTGTGTGATCTGTAGTATTCCCTCAACTCGTTGTGGGTCTATCCTAATTCCCTTCTTAGATATGATATGGCCTAGAAGTTTTCCTTCCTGCAACCCGAATACAGTCTTTTTGGGATTCAGTGACAGACCAAACCTTCTACATTTTTCAAACACTTTCCTCAGGTGTTCTAGGTGTTCTTCCTCAGTCTTGGAGTAGACTGTTATGTCATCAAGATAGATGACAATGAAGTGTCCTATTTCATCTGAAAAAGCTATATCCATTGCTCTCTGGAAGGTTACACCAGCGTTCATCAGTCCAAAGGGATTTTTTACATACATGAAGGTGCCCCATGGAGTGGTAAAGGTTGTTTTGAGTTTGTCTTCTGGGATTACTAAGACTTGGTTGCAACCTGAAAAACCATCTAGTAGGGAGATCCTCTTAGAGCCTACTACCCTCTGAAGGATATGTTCCATTTTTGGCAAAGGGTAATTTTCTTTGAGCGAGGCTCTATTAAGATTCCTAAAATATATGCACAATCTGATCTCCCCAGTTTTCTTTCTCACAGCCACTAGGTTTGATACCCAATCAGAAAACCTCACAGGCACAATTATACCTGCCTTATACATCTTCTTAATCTCCTTTTCAACTGCAGGAAATTGTTTTGGGTTTATTCTGCGGAGTTTTTGTCTGAAGGGTTTCTGATTTTCTTTCAAGGGTATCTTATGTTGTATGATGTTTGTGTCATAGGCCCTTAAGTCCTCGTAACTCCAAGCAAACACATCAATGAATTCCTTGAATAGGTCAACGTATTTCTTTTTCAGGTTTGCAGGCAGGGACTTAGCCAGTTTGATCATTTTGGGCTTATCTTCAATGCGTTGTTGCATTCCTCAACATCAGAGTCTGCATGTTCTATAGTGGGCATTTTTTCTACATCATCAAAGTCAAAAAGGTCTTCTAAAGGGGCTAGACCTCGAGGTATGTTCTTATCTTTGGTCTGCAGCACCTCTACTTCTTCACTATCTGCGTTTTCACATTTTTCGTTTGAATTTTTGATCTGTTCGTTCAGAACGTTTATTTCTATGTTACAGGGTATCTCTTCCTCATCTGAGGATTCTTCACTTAGGAAGCTACTGTCAGATTTAGAGTCTGAATCAGAAAATTCAAACTCATTTCTACCTACCAGGAAATCCTCGATCTGTTTATCACCTTCAAAGACTTGCCAATATTTTTCGTTGTATGGCACTGCAGGTCTGAATTTGGTCTGTATGATGATCTGTTGGTCGATTGGAGTCTTAGGGTATGAACTAGCCATGCAAGCTAATCCGTTTGCAATGACATTTTGACTCCTAGGAACGAACACTAATTTGTATTCAATAAATGTTTTCAGTAGATCCATAGTGTCGTTCCTATATGCTCTCAGCCTAGGATGTTTCGTTGTGTATTCACCATTCACCTGTTTAATAATCAGCTCAGAGTCTCCATGCACAGTTATCCTACGGGCCCCTAATTTTTTCAGCAGAGCTAAGCCTAGGATCAGGGCCTCGTATTCTGCAACATTATTTGTACATTTGAAGTGTAGGTTGCAGGCGTGGCTTTCTGCGTAATCACTCTCTGTGTTATGTATCCACACTCCTACCCCAGCAGTCCTCCTTGTGCATGACCCATCGAAATTCATTTCCCACAGGGGTTCATACTCATTTTTGTTATCATTCCTTTTCCTACAGTTGGGTTCACCATTATGTTGCGTTATAGGGTCTGCACTAGGTTGTAGGTTGTTTAGTTTTTCGTCATGAATGTGGAAATCAGAGAGGTGACTGGTTGGCTAATTTCATTTTGTTTCTAGTTCACTTTGTGTTGTTGTTTCAGTGCACTGTTCAAAGTTTTCTACATTTCCTTCTTCTGAGTCTAGGGTAGCCATTATGTTAAAATCCATTGGCTCTGTTTCATCAGGTGTACCCTTGCTGGTATCTGCGTTTTCAGGTCCTGGTCCCTCCAAAGATTCATCATTGCAGAAAATAAAGGAATCCAGGTCTGTATGTACAGAGTATAGAGGAGAGTTTTCAGGCTTCTCTGGGCTACTAACCAGGAATTTCATTTGTGCTTCCCTATACAGTCTTCTAAGTTGGCCAAAGATTGGGATTGTGGCATAAGCCCCATCCATCTGCATTGTTCCTTGCAGCTTGGCTCCCCATGACCTTGACAATAACATGCCATACTTGGGTGGCACATCTGCCACCACAACATCCATGACCATACATTTTGCAGGAATCTGGGTAAGGCTCACACATAAATATTTGATCAGGCCAAGACACTTTACTCTACTAGAGTCAAATGAATATAGGTCTTTATAGGGACGGGTTATCTCTAGGCCTAATCTTTCCATCACTACTTTAGGCATCAGGTTGTGTGATGCTCCAGAATCATGCATTGCATTGTGGAGAATCTTATCATGGATATTAAGACTGATATAAAAAGGGGGTACTACCCCTTCCTGAAACTTTCCTTCTATCTTTGGACCAAACAGAAGGGTAGTTTGATCATCACTCAGATTCACAGTGTCACTGTTCTCACCTAAATTCAATGCTTTCAAAATTTGGCCTTTATATACATCCTGAGTGGCCAGCTCAGAGAGTGGGACAGAGATTTTGATTTTTGCAATCTCACTCTCCAAATTGAAAGTGGACTGACTCTTTGGAATTTTCAACTCTGTTTTGTTAGCCACTTCCTTAGTGGCTGAATCAGCGTGTTGATTCTCATTATGTACAGTGTTTGTGACATTTTTATCAGGAGCACTAGCTGCGGTGCTAGTGCTGCTATCTGGTTTACCTTGTGTATCAGTGTTTTGGTTGTCCTTTTCTTTGTTCTTTCCAAAACTCTTAGTTGCTGATTTGTTACTTTCAGCAGTCACTTTATAATTTTTCTCAGGTCTTTTCTTGATGATGATCTCAAAATATTTTGGTTTGGTAGTTTCTTGACTCTTTTTGCTTCTAAGTTCATATTGTTCTCTGACCTGCATCATGGCATTTTCAAATCCTAACCTGTAATCTTCAGTTTTTAACCATTCCTCATCACAACCAGAGGGTGAGGGTTGATCTTCTTCTGAGTAACAGTTGTGGATTGAATCCTCTATTTCAAACATGTTTATGGTATTTCCCTCAGACTCTTCTATGATTCCCTCATCTTCATCCAGGAATTTCTCTTGGAATGGGGGAATAACTTGTTGATCTGACTCTCTTTGTCTGTTGGGAGTGTTGTTGTTTCTTCTAAAGTTTTGGTTCTGGTTTTTGTTTTGATTGCTAACTGTGACAACCATCTTTTCCATCATTTGTTGTAGTCTTTCCACATTTTTAGATAATCTATCATAATTTGGATTAGATGTGGAAGCTACAGTGTCATCTCTATATGTTACCCTTTTCTCAGCTCTCAGTCTTGCTCTTTTCTCAATCAAGTTTGCCTCTATATTCACTGCTCCTTTCTGCATGTCCTCCAATGTGTTGTACTCTTTATCCCTAAGCTCATAGGCCATGTCAGTATCAAAGCCTTCGGGTTATTTGGCTAAGGCCATGCCTTGTGGAGGTTTCATATGTGGAGGGAAGGCATTGTAAATGTTGTTAAATCTTGTTGTGTAATCATGGACACTCTCTCCTACGTTTCTTTTGAGGGTCATATATTCTGCTAGGAGTTGGCGAGGATTTTCCCTAGCTTCCCATTTGTTTATGAAAGACTGATATAGAGCTGGAAGGTCATTGATGCTACCCGGAGGTATGCCTTTAAACCATTTCTTCACATCACCCCCTAAGCTCTGGGCAAAGATTCTCATTTTGACTGTGTCATCATCTATTTCCATGTAGTCAAAAGAATCTTCCATCTTATCTACATGGGATTGGGCTGTGGTACACTCTTTTGCAGTGAAGTGTGGGATCTTTGATTGATAATCATTGGGTAAGGGTACTAGAGGTTGAGGTAAAACCATAGGTGCGTACCAGGCTACCATGATGATGTTTTGATGGGGTAAAGGGTTGACTTGGGCAGCTGGTATATGGATGATAGGGATATTATGACCAGCAAAATACTGATGAGCAGAACTAGGGTGACTGAGCCCCAAGTTTTGTATGAATTGAATGTCAGGTGGTGTAGATGGAGGGGTTTGTCTATTCCCAGGGTGTTTACCCCTTTGAGGTGGTGAACTAGGAAGCTCAAGTTCTGGCTGGTCTAGGACACTGAATGACCTAGTTCTTGGTAAACTGTTTGGAGGGTCTAGGTCAAGAAATGGGTCTAGTAGAGCTGTAAGGTTTTCCGGTGCAGAGTTAGCTCTATGGATGTGGCTGGAAATAGTTGGTTTTTCAGGTGCAGGAGATCTCTTGAGGATGCTCTCAGGGTCATCAACTAGTTCAGGTGCGTTTGGGTTAGGGTAAGCCCTTGTGTGAATGGTTCTGTAAGCCAGAGTGTTATTTTCTAATCAAGCAGCTTAACCCTACTTGTTCCTATTGTGGTTTGATGTTGTTTTGGAGGCTGGTATCCCAGTGGAGTCTTATGTGAAACCAAGATAATCAGCAGGCCTATTGATCACCAGTGGAGTCTTCAAAACGTTTAGGGAATATGGAGTTTCCAGGTGGAAGGTTTAGGATGTTTTCGGAGGGTACATTGTCCACCACAGTGCTTATGAGATGTCCCCTTTCAAGGATATCTTCCAAACACAACAAACTCTAACCAGAGATTGGCTGGGAGGGAATTTACCAGATATTTCACCTCCGAAAAGAGACACGTGGAGGTGATGTGGCAGGACCGGGCGACGTCGGAATAGTCAATAGCGGGAAGGAAATTCTGGACCGTCAGATCTTCAAAGGATATCACCGGTCGAAGCTGCAGTGGAGGACGATGAACGGTGGGCTAGGGGTATAGAGACTATGGGTTAAAATGCATGTAGCTTCATGGAGCGACAGTCGTTGGATGGGCTGCTCCAGATCTAACGGCTCTCAACAATATCGCTACGTATCCATGGTCGAACGTTAACGCGCGATGAGATAGTGGTTTTGAAACCGTACCAGTGCCACGCATCGAAAGCTGTATGGAATCGCCGGCCGATTGGGAAATACCGCCCTCTACCTGAAGGCGATGCGATGGAAACAGGTTTGTTTATGAACAGTGCGCGGGGTCCACAGGGGCGGGTAAACTTCGAACTGTCAGATCTGCGTGTAATTGGATGGCGATGGCGCGGTCAGGAGTTTGAATGGGGAAGCACGGGAGCTGTGGAGTCCACGATCACCGTCCGATCAACCAAGATCAGCGGTTGATGCTGCACCCGGTAAACGAATATGACAAGCGTCTTTAGGGTCAGCATGTGGTTCCGGCGCCGAGGCTACATGGCGGGAAAGTGTGGGAGCTAGGTCGAAGGGGGCTAGGGCCCAAATATAGGGAAAACATGGTTTTTGGCCCGTTTGAAAGCATTCTAAGGCCAGCCAAGGGTAACGATAGGGGAATGAAGGGGATTTAGACATAAACGAAGGGAGTGAGGACGTTTTAGAGGGGATTTCTGGGATGGAAGGGGGGAATTAGAGGGAAAAGGGGACTTTGAGGAAAGAAACAAAGGGGTGAAAATGAAGCATTTTGAAAGGGTAAAAAGGGCAGAATAAAACCTTTTGGAGCATAATTCTTTATTAGCAAGGCCTATTGACTTAGAACTGCAGAGGGAAATAGTCACAAGGCAGGGAATCCGAAAAGGCTACAAGGATGATGCATTTTCAAGGGAAATGCATTCCTTGCAGGCTTACAAAACAAAATAGCCCCTTGCTTGCTTGTCAAGGAAATTATAAGGGGCTAACATAATCCTCATTGGCAACTACAATGTGTGTGTGATGCAATCAATGCATCACTATAGTCACAACAGATAGTCCATCTCACCCTTTCACCTACCTCTCCACTAGGTCTCCACTAGAACTGACATGCACTGTAGTTAACTGTTGTATTTGTTCAGTTGATTAGTGAGTTATTATTTGTGAATTAATTAACTAATTAATTCACTCCACTCTCACTAGCGTATCATTCAGTTAGACTAGATACAACTAGCTCAACTGAGTTTAACTCCAATAACTGAGTTAAACTGAATAACAACTCCATGAACTCCTCTTCCAACTCTGTCATAACTTTTCCACTTTGGTTCTAATTGAGTCCTCCATACATGAACCACCAGTAAACCCTAGGAATTGCGTAATTCCTTCAGCCCACTGATTTTCCAAATATGTATGCTGAAATAAAGTGCTCCAAGAGAATGAGTTGATATTTAGAGTCTGATTATTATTAAGGGCTAATAATAATCGACACTTATATTTTTAGATAAACGATCTATAAATAGAATTCGCCCAATACTCTAAAATTAGAATTTCATATATTTTTCCAACTTGACCAACCATCCACAAATAGCATCCTGCAACTTCTGAAATATGATCACCATGTCTAAAAATAGACTTACACCTAAAAATATCCTGCGGGCCCACTTAGTGAAGGTGACTGATTTTCACTAAGCTCATCATCTTTTTGAATCTCAACACTCCCTCTCAACAAGATAGGGATTATCCTTCACCTCGATCCTGCCTCTATGGTGTTCGAATTTTCTCCTGCCAAGCACCTTCGTCAAAATATCTGCATCCTGATCTTCTATAGGAATGCACTGAAGCAACATGATCTTCTGCTGCACACAATCTCTGATTTGATGATACCGGATATCAATATGTTTAGATATATCATGAAACATAGGATTAATCGAGAGTTTAATGCAACTCTGATTATCACAATGTATCACTATAGGATCTAAATGTGAACTGAACAAACCAACTAAGATCTTCCTCATCCAGATAGCCTCACATGCAACTTGAATTGCTACAATGTATTCTGCTTCTGCTGAACTGAGTGCCACGGATCTTTGTTTCTTGTTGTACCAAGAAACTGTTGTAGATCTAATACTGAAAACCCCTCCTAATGTGCCCTTTCTTTCCGTTGGGCTGCCTACCCAATCTGCATCAGTGAAGCCATGCAACATCACCTCATCCATCTATTTGTACCATAAGCCATACTCAGATGTGCCCCTGAGATACCTCAGTACATGCTTGCATGCCTTCCAAAAGAGCTTGGTAGGCTTAACCATCGCTTGTGAAAGCTAGTTCACCGCATAGCATATGTCTGGTCTTGTATTAACTAAATACATGAGCGAACCCACCAACTGTCGATAAATAGTGGAATCCACTACCTCTGTCGATGTAGCATCCTCTTTCCTCCAATTTCCTGGAAGAGGAGTATCTATAGGGTTGCAGCCTTGCATGTGAAACTTCTCAAGTATCTCCCGAGCATACTTGCCTTGAGACACAAACAGTTCACCTTCCCGCTGCCATATTTCCAATCCAAGGAAATAATGAAGGAGGCCCAAATTCTTCATCTCAAACTCCTTTGCAAGATCTACCTTGCATGAATGTATCAACTACTCATCACCCATTAGTATTAAATCATCAACATAAAGAATAATGATTAAAAGCTTACCCTCCACCACAATTTGATACAGGTTTTCATCCGCCTCACTCTTGATGAAGCCAAGTCCAGTGAAATAGTTGTTGATCCAAGTGTACCAAGCACATGGTGCTTGTTTCAGCCCATACAGCGCTCTCCTGAGCTTGCACGCATGTGACTCGCTGTTGAAGATCTCAAATCCTTCAGGCTGCTTAATGTACACCTCTTCCTCAATGATCCCATTAAGGAACGCAGTCTTCACATCCATCTGATGAATGTGTCAACCCATCTGCACTGAGAGAGCAAGGATGGTCCTTATGGAAGAATTCCGTGTGACAGGTGTGAAGGTTTCTTCATAGTAAATCCCCTCGATTTGTGAGAAGCCCCGAGCAACAAATCTTGCCTTATACTTCTCGACGCTCCCATCACCAGCTTGCTTTACCTTGTATATCCATCTTGATCCTACAACTGATTTACCCACCTATTACACAAAATTTTGTCACCGTCCCTGCGATCCCTCGCCCCGTATATTGAAGGGTCTTTCCTGTGACCTGTAAGCAATGTCATACTCTACAAACACCTTCTTTGCATCCTTCTACATAAGGACATCATTTCTCCTGTTGAACATTTCCTCAAAAAGCACACAAAAACCTATGTTTTGGCATTGGCGTGGGTAGCTAGTTCACCCCTCGCACCAATAGGGAATATTTGCACTAGATCCCGTGCCACCTAGCGCTCTGTCTCTATGTGTTGCCTGCGCCAGTTGTTTTAGGAATGTTTTTTAACAAAAAGAGGCGGAAGTTTCCTTCTAAATACCTCAGGGATGACTCATTAGAAGTGGTTAAAATTGATAAGCCACAGATCTCTCTTTTTAGGTAGTGGTTTTTACCTCCCATGGAACACTCTTTGAAGATAGGACCCCCTTCCATGATTATAGGGATCCTAACCTCTCCCTCTTCCTCTATATAAACAATCTTTCTCCCTTTACAAAATATAGCTGAACATATAGCCAAGAAGATGAACTTGGAGAGGAGATACTATAGCTGAGTAATTGCTATAGAGAAGGTAGAACTAAGGAGAATCCCATAGAGAGAGCCCCGTCCGAATTCCCGACGAGTATTTGTGAGACGCGCTCCACTAAAACCCTGTTGGAGGAGACCGTAACGTCGAAGCTTGGTTTTACTCTTCCTTTCTTTCATTAATATACTCGACTATGGTATTGGTTCCATCATTGTGTTATGTTTATTTAATGCAATTGATTTAGTCTTCTTCGACTGACTGGTAGTTATGAATGTGAAATAGTACGTTGTATATCGTCGTTGTTTCTTGTGTGTGTACAAGTATCTGAACGTGAAGGCGAGCGGATCGTGATCTATCAAACCAGGAGTGAGAGGCAGCCACTCTTTCCAACGATAAAAACAACGTAGGACCTCCTGTAAGTCATCTATCGAGTCTTTATCCATTCGTTAACTAGGAATCGATGTTATAGCTTGTCTCGTTTGTGGCTAGACCCACTCTAGGGCTAGTGGGATCGCCTTTGTCCCCAGCGAAGTCGCCAATTTGTTGGTGAGTTAAATCCCCCCCTTTTTGTTGGGATGATATTGCTCAACAATATTTTGATGCGCTTAATACATTGCTTGTCAACGCTCCTCTATTATGTCCTCTGAATTATCATTGTGATTTCACCCTCTATCTAGTTGCCGCCTTCTGTATGATCACCATGTTTTTGGTTAAAGATGATTATGACGGTAACGAGCACGTCGTTTATTACTTGTCTCGGAACCTTCTCAACCCTTAAACACATTACGCACATGTCGAGAAGTTGGCGTTGGCTGCGGTCCAGGCCGTCCAGCGTTTTCGTCACTACATCCTTTTACGCACGGTGATCGTGATTTTTTATTTTAACCCCATGACCTATATTTTGTCTCGAAAGTTTATGGGGGGAAAATACTCGAAGTGGATCGTTATCCTCCAGGATTTTGATTTGGAGTTTACTACAGCCAAATCGAAGAAATCACTTATTTTCGCTGATTTGATTTGTTCTCTCCCCGCTGACTCTACTCCTTCTCATTCCGAGGATCATATTCCAGATGAAACTCTTTTCTTGATTAGAACCCTTGATCCATGATACGGTGATATCATCATGTATCTCCAAACTTCTACTTTTAGGTCTGAGTTAACGAAAGATGCCCGACGCCGCATTCGGCATCAGTCGCAACCCTATCATATTGTCGGAGATACACTTTATCGTGTTGGAGTCAACTCCATGCTCCGCTAATGTCTGACCCTCAAGGAAGCTAAGAAAGTTTTAAATGACTGCCATGGTGGTGCCTGTGGTGGTCACATGTCTAGTTATTCCACCGCACATAAGATCCTTTGTGCTGGCTATTTCTGGCCGTCCATTTTTAAAGATTGCATTGTTGCAGTACGCAAATGTCATGCGTGCCAGATATATCAACGCAAGATGTGTGCGCCACCTGTTCCTTTAAACCCTGTCATTACCGTTGGTCCTTTTCCCAAATGGGGCATTGATTTTATGACGTGTAACCCTCATTCGGCCGGGGGGCATGCCTATATTATAGTCGTCATCGATTATTTTACAAAATGGGCCGAAGCAATGCCTACACTGGCTGCGGACGATAATACAATAGTGCAATTCATATTCAATCATGTTATTACTCGGTTTGGTGTTCCTCAAGCCATCATTACTGATCATGGTTCTCATTTTCGGGACTATATGATGGCGGAGCTGACATCTAAGTTGGGTCTGCGTCACGATAGCTCAACGCCTTATTACCCTCAAGCTAATGGCCAAATTGAAGCCATCGAAAAATTCCTTGTTACAATGCTTCAACGAACAATCGGGATCCATAAATCAAATTGGCATCTCATGTTGTTTTCAGCTATTTGGGCTTATCGAACGTCGATTAAGAGTGCGACCGGATTTACCCCATTTCAGTTGGTGTACGCTCTGGAAGCTACTCTTTAGATTGAATTTGACATCCCTTCACTCAAACTAGCTGTGGAATTACTGCCTAATACTTCGCCTGAGGAAGAGCGTCTCCTCTACTTAGAGAGATTGGATGAAACTCGTTGCTTAGCTGCCTTGGTCATCGAAGCACAGAAGAAGCGAGTCAAAACTCATTTTGACCAAACATTTTCCCCTCGTTCTTTTATCAAAGGCGATCTCGTTCTCCTATACGACCAAGCTCATGATAAGCTGGGGGCAGGTAAATTCCAACCCATGTGGCATGGCCCTACATCGTCAAACGTGTGTTATAAAATGGGGCTTATGAGCTTATTAACTATGAAGGTTATCCCTTATCGCAGCCCAGAAATGGGTTGTACCTCAAAAATTATTATGCTCGAGTCATTCATGCATGATATGTGTACATAGGTGTTTTTTTCATTTTTGTGCATATTTTGGTTTGATGTGCTTGTGAGATTTTCTCTGCTTATTGGGTCTTGTTTGTTATGCAGATGTCTATTTCCCCTTATGTCGGTTTCGCAGATGGTGCTTCTCGCAGTACCAGGAACTTGTCTTCTGCAGCCTGGGTAATTTATGATCCTGTTGGTGAGTTGATTAACCTACAAGGTATTTGTCTAGGACCAACTACAAACAATGTTGCTGAATATAGTGTTGTTTTGGAACTATTAACCGAGGCAGTTAACCTCGGCATACGTGTTTTGCTTGTGAATTTGGATTCGCATCTTGTTGTTCTTCAACTTAACGGTCATTATTCGGTTCGAAACCCATGCATTTTGAGATTTTATTTACGTATTCATTTACTTGAAAGACATTTTAATTTCATTACATATCAACATATACCAAGACGAACGAATACACTAACTGATGCAATAGCTAACATTGTGCTAGATAGAAATTTCAACAATTTATAAAACATCATCATATGTAAATAGACCCATGTAGAAAATGGATGTATGTATATATATCGATTGTTTGCAACGTGTGGATAATAAAAACCCAAAAAATATATATGTATGTTTAAGTTACATCGCGAGACAACATGTATCTCAAAATGTGCGGAAATAAAAGCCTAAGTGCCTAATCGGCGTGGTGCTCATGATAGCACGTCACCTCCCGTACCAACCGCCTCAGCAAGTGGTGGATACGACTTGGCACCCATACAGTGTGCCTCTGATAGGCTCGAGGAACATCATCAAAACGAGCATCGTCTGGAATCCCACAGTGATCCCTTCCAAGTTCTGTACTATCTCCTCATCACTGCCCTCACCATGAGGATCGAAATCAAAAGGAGTTCACCTCGCTATTGGCGACATACCTGCAGGTCGTTCTAGGCCCACATCTACATACATATAAAATTTAACTGTCAGAACACGCATATATACCAAAAAATCATAAAACTCATGAAAATAAAAAATGAGTCTCACCTAGCTCTTCGTCCCAATCCTCTCGCTCCGAGAGTGGGAGATCTGGATCACCGGTGAAGTCTGTGCTAGCATAGGGCCAGTCCTCCATGAAAATCAGTTGTCATTGGAGCCAATCAAAAAACCCTGGCCTCCAGGACATCTGTTGGCCACCCCCTGCTCTAGGCATTAGTGCGGCCCATCGGGCCATTCGTGGCTCTCTGGGTGGTGGCATCGGAACAATAACCTCCTGATGCTGGAATATGGGTAATCATTCCAAGAAGAATGATACCAGAATTGATCCATACCCAAACTGATTTAGTTTGGTCTTCTTGCATTTGGTGAGTTGCTGCTTGATGTTGATAGTCACGGCCTCGACCCAATTGAAGAGAGTCGGGTTCATGCACTCTGAGGCAAGAATAAGTTGGGTCTTTGTGGCCTCATGCGGTGCTTGCAATCCTGCAGCCCGCGTGATAGTATGTAGCACTACTCTTAGTGCTAGATCAGGAACGGTTTGGATGTCAACTTTTCCACTCCCTGTTCCTTTTCGTGCCCCTCGGTACACCCTGTCAATTACCATTCCCATACTTTCCCCGAAAGGACGGGTACCGGTGAAGATAGGGACTGCACCTCTACGCGAAAATCCAGTGATGAAATACACATTAGAGAATTCGAGTTCAAGTTCCTGATCCCGAAGCACAAACTTTTCTTAATCCTCGTCCCAAATGCTTATCAGATATTGAAGCAATTCGAGCTGAGCCCGGAGACATGGTGTCAGAAAGAATTTCTTTAGCCCACAGTTTCTGAGGGAATTCATGCATTGTTCATTCTCCATGGCCAGTTCATCCTCCTCACTATGTTCTCTCTCTTTCCACTCAATTACCATATTTTTTGCTTGGTACCTGCACACATTGTTCATATCAGCATTGTAAGTCTCCTTAGGCATTAAAATTTGCAAGTAAATGGTTTTTTTTTTTTTAAATTTAGGCAGATTTTGGGTTGCGCGGTTAGCGCGTAATTTCTAACAGATATACAAGGTAAATGGACCACTGTTGCTCCACAAAGAGGTAAATGTGAAAAGTAAATAATTTTTACCACTTATGGTCTTTTATAACTTTTCAAAATCTTAAATTAGGCTTAAAAACATATTTGTCAATTATTTTACCATATTATTGTCGAGAAATATCTTTTACACGCGTCTTTTTGTGCAGGGACAGGTTTTCACATGGTTATGACGAAGAAACGAGTTGTATTTTATACTTTTTTGGACTCGGTAAAAACACGAAAAATTCACTACTGGAGTCACCTTTCAGCTCTTTTCTGACTCTCTAAAACTGAAAAGATTTCCGAGACACTTGTCATTTTGAACTCATTAAATTGGCTACGAAACGATATCTACCCAGTATACGTTTACCCCTTTTTCGGGCTGGGATAGATTATTTACGAAAAAGGAATACCTTAGCCTATCGTGACTAAGAGGTTCTCTCAGACACAGTTTTCTACCTTTTCGGATATGTGAGACTATTTAAGAAAAGGGCCTTGTTGGAGTTTTCTTTTCCGATTTCTTTTCAAACTCTCTAAACATGAAAAGATGTCGAGTTCTTCCTTTGTCAGACTTGTTAAAAAATGATGACATCGGACTCCGTCGTTATGACGTTACTCAAGTTCCTCCTTCCTAGGGCTCGTAAGAGGTACTAGGTTGGATTTGTCCGAAGGACAAAATTTCATCACAAGCACATGCTATCCCCTTCAAGCTTGTTTTCAAAAATAATTGGGGTACTCGCTAGAAATGGTGGGGGAAAATGGAACCAGATTGTAGTCGTGTTGGCAGTATGTCGCTCTTGAACATGGCACTTGTCTACATTCATGTCGGGTTTGGGACATCTCACTTCTTCATTTGTTTGCCTCCATGGGTTTGGGTAATCTCTTTTGACCATTCATCTGCTCTTTGCCACATCACCATGACCTTAGATCCCTTGATGTCAAATACTACCAAATCCAGTGTCGTGCCACCGATATGTTCAAGAGAAGTGTGCCTCTGAAGTTTCAACCTCCCTCTGATTCTCTGTTGGTCTTGATTCACAAACATCACATTCCTCTGTCTCGTGTCAATGATGTGGGAAACATTATGGCCCACCTTCGATTGGTCACTTCTTTTCGACTCCAGCTCATTATCCAGGAAGCTAATATAGAGACTCCCTTCAAGTACCTTGGAGCTTGCATGCCTCAATGGAAAGTTCTTCGCATTCGACGCAAGGTTTACATCATTGGCCTTCGATCGACTGACTCTGCAGGTGTTTGACGTCAGATCACTGTTCACACTCTGTAGATTGTACCTTTCGTACCTTGAGAGCCATTTTCATTATTGGTGGTTTCTCTCGCGTCCGTTGACGGCTTTCATCATTGGCTGGTAATCAGACGATTTTCTTGCATGTTTGACTTCAGCTCACATATTCGCATGCACGAATTTTTACTTTGTTCGGGTCGAGATGGAGTGCAAGACCCTGGGTTTTGTCTGATGAAATCCAAGTTGCGGGTTCGTTGTGGATTACTATGACTTGTTGCATGACTCTTCTGATTGGATGGCTGCGACCATACCTGAGTCTATTTATTGATCCCTACTGTTGGATTGTTGTGTCCATACCTCGGATCTTACTATTTATGTACTCTATTATGGATGGTTGTGCCCATGCCACATATCATGTATCAGAAGCATTAGTTGTACTTGTACTTGTAGGTCTTCCAACAACAGTGTTTGGGTTGAACGCATTCTCATAAAGCATTTCACCCCTCCCTCTCTCTCGGACCTCATGCTTTAGGGGGCATCTATTACACATCATTTTGTCACCATCCCTGCGATCCCTCACCCCGTATATTGGAGGGTCATTCCCATGACCTGTGAGCAGTGTCATACTCTGCAAACACCTTCTTTGCATCCTTCTGCATAAGGACATCATTTCTCCTGTTGAACATTTCCTCAAAAAGCACACAAAAACCTATGTTTTGGCATTGGCATGGGTAGCCAGTTCACCCCTCGCGCCAATAGGGAATATTTTCACTAGAGCCCACGCCACCTAGCGCTTTGTCTCTGTGTGTTTCCCACACCAGCTGTTTTAGGAATGTTTTTTAACAAAAAGAGGCGAAAGTTTCCTTCTAACTACCTCAGGGATGACTCACTAGAAGTGGTTAAACTTGATAAGCCACGGATCTCTCCCTTTAGGTAGTGGTTTTTACCTCCCATGGAACACTCTTTGAAGATAGGACCCCCTTCCATGATTATAGGGATCCTAACCTCTCCCTCTTCCTCTATATAAACAGGCCCTCTCCCTTTACAAAAGCTAGCTGAACATATAGCCAAGAAGCTGAACTTGGAGAAGAGATACTATAGCTGAGTAATTTCTATAGAGAAGGTATAACCAAGGAGAATCCCATAGAGAGAGCCCCGTCCAAATTCCCGACGATTCTTTGTGAGACACGCTCCGCTGGAACCCTATTGGAGGAGACCGCAACGTCGAAGCTTGGTTGTACTCTTCCTTTCATTCATTAATATACTCGACCATGGTATTGGTTCCATCATTGTGTTATGTTTATTTAATGCAATTGCTTTAGTCTTCTTCGACTGACTGATAGTTACGAATGTGAAATAGTACATTGTATATCGTCGTTGTTTCTTTTGTGTGTGTAGGTATCCGAACGTGAAGGTGAGCAGATCATGATCTGTCAAACCAGGAGCAAGAGGCAGCCACTCTTTCCGATGATAAAAAAAGCGTAGGACCTCCGGTCAGTCATATATCGAGTCTCTTTCCATTCGTTAACTAGGAATCGATTTTATACCTTGTCTTGTTTGTGGCTAGACCCACTCTAGGTCTAGTGGGATCGCCTCTGTCCGCAGAGGGGATTTACCTCACCAACACCACTGACCTTGGAACAATCTCCTAAGCATGGTTTCTGACAATGGAGTCATAATCCTCCACCATGGCATCTACCCATGTGGGCTCCTGCATTGCTTCTTCAAAAGAATATGGGTCTGTCATGACACACTTGCTCATAAGAGCCATGTATCCAGTAAAATGGTCGGGTGACTGTCTCTATCTGCGCTGTGATGTAGGGACTCCTACATTCTGTGCTGCATCAAGCTTCAGTCTCTCAGCTTCTGTGGTACGCTTTCTACCTTTTCTGATGTTTGGTTATGCATGAGTGGACTCCTCCACTCCATGAATCTCCTCCTGTGGCTGATCCACATCTAGAGGCTCATCTTTGGGAACAAGAATTTCCTCCTCTGCATGCAAGTGTAGCTCCCTCTCAAGCGACAACTTCATGGCTTTCACCTCATTGAATTATATATCCCATCGCACCACAGTCATCCGAATGTTTGGAAAATACACATGATAATTATGGGGTGTTTCTGTGTACCCCACAAATATCCCAACTTCTGCAGTCGGCTCCAGCTACTTCTTGGCATCCTTTGTCACATGAATGTAAACAGATGAGCCAAAAATCTTCAAATGAGAAATATCAGGCTTCTTACCAGTAAAGCTTCTTTAGGTGTACTCATTCCAAGTAATCTATGAGGACAACGATTTTTCACATAAACCGCAGTGTTGCATGCTTCTGCCCACAAGTGCATTGGTAGGCCCTGGTCATGCAGCATAGCTCGTGCAGCACCCATGATCGTTCTTTTCTTCCTCTCCGCGACCCCATTCTACTGTGGGTTATGAGACGCTATGAGTTATCTTCAAATTCCTTCTTTGCTACAGAAGTCTTTGAATTCGCTCGAGATATATTCACCACCATTATCACTCCGTAGAGCCTTCACTTGCTTCCTCGACTCCTTCTCCACCAATGCTTTAAACTCATAGAACTTTGAGAATGTTTCGCTCTTATTCTGCATGAAGAAGATCCAGCATCTACGAGAATAGTCATCAACAAATATAACATAATACATGTTTTTTGTTGTTGAAGCAACCGAGAAAGGTCCACACACGTCTGTGTGAATTCTCTCCAGAATCACCGAAGCACGGTTCTCCTTCTCATGAAAGGTGGTCTTCACAAACTTACCCATAGTACATCCCTTGCAATGATCTGACTGCGCAAGGGTACCCTTGGGAAGTCCTATAGAAATCTACTGCAAAATATTCAAAGCCCCATGGTGAAGATGGCCCAATCTCATGTGCCATAATTCGCCCTCATCCCGGCTCACCACTTCTTCTTCTTTGCTCATCATTGCAATGCAGCCATCTACCTTCAGCTTGTAGAGATTCTTAACTTGATTCCATATCTTCTTGGTTTTACCCGTTATTTTATGTCGAAGGAAGGCTTTTCCCTCACTAAAAACAACGTCATAACCTTTGTCTTCCAACATTGCGACCGAGACCAAGTTATTCTTCAGATCTGGAACATCCATAACATCTTTCAACAGAAATGGATTAGCTGACTCCCTCTCAAAGGTAATTGTCCCAATTTAGGTCACACTGTATCGACCATCATGGCCCATCTCTATATGCATTTGGAGATCCTTCTCCTCCAAGTCACTAAACAACTCCTTGTCTCCCGTCGTATGGAAAGACGCGCCACTATCAAGATACCACACCGATCCCATTACGCTTGAAACCAAGCATGTGATCAAAGAGAAATCAAGTTAAAATTGTGAGGCTAAGGCCTCACCCGCTGTAGCTCCAGCAGCCTTCTTGTTCTTCTTCTTCTGTGGGCAGTAAGTGGCGAAATTCCCATGTTCGTGACAATGAAAACAATTCACCTTGGACAAATCCTGCTTCTTGCCTTTAGCCTTGGATTTTGAAGGGAATTTCTTCCCCTTCCCTTTCCTTTCTTTGCAAGCCAAAGTGAAATTATCTTCTTCTTCATTCTTCGATGAAGAGCCATCCCTGGTACTTCGCCTTATCTCCTCCTGTACAAGATCGGACCAAAGTCGCTCCCATCCCGACAGTTTCTCCCGTCCATTGACAGAGTATTCGTAGCTATGCCAAATCTTTGGAAGCCCAAGGAGAGCCAATCTCACCAAGTCTTCATCATCAACAGTAATCCCCACACTTCCTATTTCATCCCTACAGTGGAAAAACTTCGTGAGATATTTTGGAATATTGTCGCCCTTCTCCATTTTTATTTTTCTGAGCTTATCTTCCACCGCCAACTTCCTCTGGTCGTTGCTGCTTTGGAAAAAAACTGTCAAAGCCCTCCACATTGCAAATAAAGTGGATTTCCCTTGAAGGTTAGACACAATATGGTCCTTCACACCTTCCAACAAAATTCTTCTTGTCTTTTCTACCTTCTTTTTCCATGGTCAAGTCCTGTCGCATCACTAGAACCCGACTTAGGAACATCGCTATCGATGAACTCCTTCAGTTCATTATCTTCTAGCACCACCTCCATCCTATCCTTCTAGGCTATGTAATTTGAGCTGCCATCAAGGGCATACTCCAATCGCAACCCATTGAAATACATTTCAATGAATACTCAACTGTCGCACCAAGAAATTTCTGCAGCAAATTCGAATTTTCCACCAGCACAAACTCAACAATTCTTCACAATTGAAATCTTCAAGAATTAACACTCCTCTGATACCATGTAGAAATTATATAACATATGCATTGTATATCCAGATTCTCCTGATCTAACAATATTTATCTGCTTACTAAATACATAAACCTTCCACTCTTAATCTTTTGCAGAAATTATAAACTCAATTGCAAACACATGAAGAAATAAAAACAATCGCACATAACACAGTTTTTTAACGGGAAAGCCTGAAGCTAAAAACCCCAACTATCATATATTATGTATCATGGAGATCATATAACAATCTCATACAAAGATTAGTACATCAAGCTCTCAGTACAATCAATCATCACACACTAACATGAAGAAATCTGCAAATCCATGCATTGATTTCTTGCCACCTGATAGCCTGCCTCCACTGCACAATCCCTGTTGAAGAATAGCTCTGAATGAATTCGAATTACCCTTGCCTTAGCTGTGCAATCCTCATTTGAAACTCCAATGTGTGTGTGATGCAATCAATGCATCACTATAGTCACAACAGATAGTCCATCTCACCATTTCACCTACCTCTCCACTAGGTCTCCACTGGAACTGACATGCACTATAGTTAACTGCTATATTTTTTCATTTGATTAGTGATTTATTATTTGTGAAATAATTAACTAATTAATTCACTCCACTCTCACTAGTGTATCATTCAACTAGACTAGATACAACTAGCTCAACTGAGTTTAACTCCAATAACTGAGTTAAACTGAATAACAACTCCATGAACTACTCTTCCAACTCTGTCATAACTTTTCCACTTCAGTTCTAACTGATTCCTCCATGCATGAACCACCAGTAAACCCTAGGAATTGTGTAATTCCATCAGCCCAATGATTTTCCAAATCTGTATGCTGAAATAAAGTGCTCCAAGAGAATAAGTTGATATTTAGAGTCTGATTATTATTAAGGGCTAATAATAATCGACACTTCTATTTTTAGATCGACGATCTATAAATAGACTTCACCAATATTCTAAAAATAGAATTTCATATATTTTTCCAACTTGACCAACCATCCACAAATAGCATCCTGCAACTTTTGAAATATGATCACCGTGTCTAAAAATAGACTTACACCTAAAAATAGCTTGCGGGCCCACTTAGTGAAGGTGACTGATTTTCACTAAGCTCGTGATCTTGTTGAATCTCAACACTCCCTCTCAACAAGATAGGGATTATCCTTCACCCCAATCCTGCCTCTATGGTATTCTAATTTTCTCCTGCCGAGCGCCTTCGTCAGAATATCTGCATCCTGATCTTCCGTAGGAATGCACTGAAGCAACATGATCTTCCGCTGCACACAATCTCTGATATGATGATACCGGATATCAATATGTTTAGATCTATCATGAAACACAGGATTAATTGAGATTTTAATGCAACTCTGATTATCACAATGTATCAATGTAGGATCTAAATGTGAACCGAACAAACCGACCAGGATCTTCCTCATCCAGATAGCCTCACATGCAGCTTGACTTGCTACCATGTATTTTGCTTCCACTGAACTGAGTGCCACGGATCTTTGTTTCCTATTGTACCAAGAAATTGCTATAGATCCAATACTGAAAACCCCTCCTGATGTGCTCTTTCTATCCGTTGGGCTTCCTGCCCAATCTACATTAGTGAATCCATGCAACTTCACCTCATTCGTCTGTTTGTACCATAATCCATACTCAGATGTGCCCCTGAGATACCTCAAGACATGCTTTCCTGCCTTCCAAAAGAGCTTGGTAGGCTTAACCATCGCTTTTGAAAGTTGGTTCACCACATAGCATATTTTCGGTCTTGTATTAACTAAATACATGAGCGAACCCACCAACTGTCGATAAACAGTGGCATCCACTACCTTTGACGATGAAGCAACCTCTTTCCTCCAATTTCCTGGAAGAGGAGTATCGATAGGCTTGCAGCCTTACATGTGAAACTTCTCAAGTATCACCAGAGCATACTTTCCTTGAGACACAAACAGTTCACCTTCCCGCTGCCATATTTCCAATCCAAGGAAATAATGAAGGAGGCCCAAATCCTTCATCTCAAACTCCTTTGCAAGATATGCCTTGCATGAGTGATATAAACTGCCCATCACCCGTTAGTATTAAATCATCAACATAAAGAACAATAATTAAAATCTTACCCTCCACCACAATTTGATACAGGTTTGCATCTGCCTCACTCTTGGTGAAGCCAAGTCCAATGAAATAGTTGTCGATCCGAGTGTACCAAGCACGTGGTGCTTGTTTCAAACCATACAACGCTCTCTTGAGCCTGCACACATGCGACTCACTGCTGAAGATCTCAAATCCTTCAGGCTTCTCAATGTACACCTCTTCCTCAATGATCCCATTACGGAACACAGTCTTCACATCCATCTGATGAATGTGCCAACCCATCTGCGCTGAGAGAGCAAGGATGGTCCTTATGGAAGAGTACTGTGTGATAGGTGCAAATGTTTCTTCAAATTCAATCCCCTCGATCTGTGAGAAGTCCCAGGAAAAAAATATTTCCTTATACTTCTCTACGCTCCCATCAACAGCTTGCTTTACCTTGTAGATCCATCTTGATCCTACAACTAATTTACCCACCGGCCTTGGAACAATATCCCAAGCACTGTTTCTGACAATGGAGTCATACTCCTCCACCATGGCATCTACCCATGTGGGATCCTGCACTGCTTCTTCAAAACAATATGGCTCTGTCATGACACACTTGCTCATAAGAGCCATGGATCCAGTAAAATGGTCAGATGACTGTCTCTTTCTGCGCTGTGATGTAGGGACTCGTAAATTTTGTGCCGCATCAAGCTTTAGTCTCTCAGCTTCTGTGGTACACTTTCTGCCTTTTCTGATATTTTTTTATGTATGAGTTAAATCCTCCACTCCATGAATCTCCTCCTGTGGTTGATCCACATTTAGAGGCTCATCTTTGGCAACAAGAAGTTCCTCCTATGCATGCAAGTGTAGCTCTCTCTCAAGTGACAACTTCATGGCTTTCACCTCATTGAATTTTATATCTCGTCGCACCACAGTCATCCGACTATTTGGAAAATACACATGATAATTATGGGGTGTTTTTGTGTACCCCAAAAATAGCCCAACTTCTGAAGTCGGCTCTAGCTTCTTCCTGGCGTCCTTTGTCACATGAATGTAAACATATGAGCCAAAAATATTCAATGAGAAATATCAGGCTTCTTACTAGTAAATCTTCTTCAAGTGTACTCATGCCAAGTACTCTATGAGGACAACGGTTTTGCACATAAATTGCATTGTTTCATGCTTCCGCCAACAAGTGCATCGGTAGGCCCTGGTCATGCAGCATAGCTCGTGCAGCACCCACAATCGTTTTTTTCTTCCTCTCCGCGACCCCATTCTGCTGTGGGTTATGAGGCACTATGAGTTCTCTTCGAAGTCCTTCTTTGCTACAGAAGTCTTTGAATTCACCCGAGATATATTCACCACCATTATCACTCCATAGAGCCTTCACTTGCTTCCCCAACTCCTTCTCCACCAATGCTTTAAACTCACAAAACTTTGAGAATGTTTCGCTCTTCTTCTACATGAATAAGATCTAGCATCTACGAGAATAGTCATCAAAAAATATAACATAATACCTGTGTTTTGTTTTTGAAGCAACTGAGAAAGGTCCACACGCATCTGTGTGAATTCTCTCCAGGATCACCGAAGCATGGTTCTCCTTCTCATGAAATGTAGTCTTCACAAACTTACCCATAGTACATCCCTTGCACTGATATAACTACGCAAGAGTACCCTTGGGAATTCCAATAGAAATCTGCTACAAAATCTTCAAAGCGCCATGGTGAAGATGGCCCAATCTCCTGTGCCATAATTCGCCCTCATCCTGGCTCACCACTTCTTTTTCTTTTCCCATAATTTCAGTGCAGCCATCTACCTCCAGCTTGTAGAGATTCTTAACTCGAATCCCTATCTTCTCAGTTTGACCCATTGTTTTATGTTGAAGGAAGGCTTTTCCCTCACTGAAAACAACGTCATAACCTTTGTCTTCCAACATTGCGACCGAGACCAAGTTCTTCTTCAGACCTAGAACATGCATAACATCTTTCAACAGAAATGGATTACCTGACTCCCTCTCAAAGGTAATGGTCCTAATGTCGGTCGCATTGTATCGGCCATCGTCACCCATCTCTATATGCATTTGGAGATCCTTCTCCTCCAAGTCACTAAACAACTCCTTGTCTCTCGTCATATTGAAATACGCACCACTATCAAGATGCCACACCGATCCCATTGCGCTTGAAACCAAGCATGCGATCAAAGAGAAATAAAGTTCAAATTGCGAGGCTAAGGCCTCACCTACTGCAGCTCCAGCAGCCTTCTTGTTCTTCTTCTTCTATGGGCAGTTAGTGGCGAAATTCCCATGTTCGTGAAAGTGAAAACACTTCACCTTGGACAAATCCTGCTTCTTGCCTTTAGCCTCGGATTTTGAAGGGAATTTCATCCCCTTCCCTTTCCTTGATTTTTCAGCCAAAGTGAAATTCTCTTCATATTCATTCTTCGATGAAGATCCATCCCTAGTACTTCGCCTTATCTCCTCCTGCACAATATCCGACCAAAGTCGCTCCCATCCCGGCAGTTTCTCCCGTCCATTGACAGAGTCTTCGTAGCTATGCCAACTCTTCGGAAGCCCAAGGAGAGCCAAGCTCACCAAGTCTTCATCATAAACAGTAATCCCCACACTTCCCAGTTCATCCCTACAGTGGACAAACTTCGTGAGATATTTTGGAATATTGTCGCCCTTCTCCATTTTTATTTTTCCGAGCTTATCTTTCAACGCCAACTTCCTCTGGTCGTTGTTTCTTTGGAACAAAACTGTCAAAGCCTTCCACATTTCAAATGAAGTGGATTTCCCATGAAGGCTAGACACAATATGGTCCTTCACACCTTCCAACAGAATTCTTCTTGTCTTTGCTACCTTCTTTTTCCATGCGTCAAGTCCTGCAGCATCACTAGAACCCGGCTTAGGAACATCGCTATCGATGAACTCCTTCAGTCCATTATCTTTTAGCACCACCTCCATCCTATCCTTCCAGGCTATTTAATTCAAGTTTCCATCAAGGGCATACTCCAATCGCAACCCATTGAAAGACATTTCAATGAATACTCAACTGTTGCACCAAGAAATTTCTGCAGCAAATTCAAATTGTCCACCAGCACAAACTCAGCAATTCATCACAATTGCAATCTTCAATACTTAACACTCCTCTGATACCATGTAGAAATTATATAACATATACATTATATATCCAGATTCTCCTTATCTAACAATATTTATCTTCTTGCTAAATACAGAATCCTTCCACTGTTAATATTTTGCAGAAATTATAAACACAATTGCAAACACATGAAGCAATAAAAACAATCGCACATAACACAGTTGTTTAACGGGAAATCCTGAAGCTAAAAACCCCAACTATCATATATTATGTATCATGGAGATCATGTAACAATCTCATACAAATCTTAGTACATCAAGCTCTCAGTACAATCAATCGTCACACACTAACATGAAGAAAACTGCAAATCCATGCATTGATTTCTTGCCACCTGATAGCCTGCCTCCACTGTGCAATCCCTGTTGAAGAATAGCTCTGAATGAATTCGAATTACCCTTTCCTTGACTGCGCAATCCTCATTGGCAACTCCAATGTTTGTGTGATGCAATCAATGCATCACTATAGTCACAACAGATAGTCCATATCACCCTTTCACCTACCTCTCCACTGGGTCTCCACTGGAACTGACATGCATTATAGTTAACTGTTGTATTTGTTCAGTTGATTAGTGAGTTATTATTTGTGAATTAATTAACTAATTAATTCACTCCACTCTCACTAGTGTATCATTTAGTTAGACTAGATACAACTAGCTCAACTGAGTTTAACTCCAATAACTGAGTTAAACTGATAACAACTCCATGAACTACTCTTCCAACTTTGTCATAACTTTGTCACATCAGTTCCAACTGAATCCTCCATGCATGAACCACCAGTAAACCCTAGGAATTGCGTAATTCCTTCAGCCCACTGATTTTCCAAATATGTATGTTGAAATAAAGTGCTCCAAGAGAATAATTTGATATTTAGAGTCTGATTATTATTAAGGGCTAATAATAATCGACACTTCTATTTTTAGATCGACGATCTATAAATAGACTTCGCCCAATATTCTAAAAATAGAATTTCATCTATTTTTCCAACTTGACCAACCATCCACAAATAGCATCCTGCAACTTCTAAAATATGATCACCATGTCTAAAAATAGACTTACACCTAAAAATAGCCTGTGGGCCCACTTAGTGAAGGTGACTGATTTTCACTCAGCTCATCATCTTGTTGAATCTCAACAGAAACATTGGATTTTTCAACACATGGTGTTACTCCAAAAACATTTTTCCAATATAAATTTATACTTATTTTTAATAATACTATTTACATTATATAAAAAATTTACATCTCTTTATATAAAAATATTCTTATTTTTAATTTTATTAAAAATGTAAAAATAAACATGCAGATTTCGTCATATAGAGGTCTTGATTACTTTGGCCAAAATGTCTCATCCATTATGAAAAAACACATCTTACATGCAATTAATAACAAAGAATTTGTTTCACATTAATTACCCAATATGGATATTTTGATTTGAGGTCCAGTAAACATAATTCTCCACGTTGGAGCTGAGAAAGTTCCTACTACCTCTTCTTTCTTATATGATATTCTTTCCTATACCACAACCTTACTACGTTTCCTTTGCAACATGTGGTGCAATTGCTAGTTTTTATTTTTATTAAAAATGTAATAATACATATAGTTCAAAAAAATGCACTTCCATTTTTCTTGTCATATTTTATAATTTTTTAATTTAAATAATTTAGAAAAATAATTGATTATAAATATTAAGTTTTAAAATTAAATTTAAATATATAAATTACCCTTATTTTAATTTATATGGTTAAATATATATTTATGTAACATCCAACGTTACACTAATAAAAAAAAAATTTACTTTTCAACGCTTACATCTCATTATAACCCACATATGCATATTCGTCATTTAACATTTAAATACAACTTACTAAACACTTAACAGTAGAACACACCTTAATAAACCACTTGACATTAATATACACGTTAATGTTCCACTTATGAAGTGTTTCTGTGTTTGCAAGACAGTTTTATTAAACATAATCCATAGTCTAAAGACTAACGTTACATTTACATTTCTCATGTCTTACAAGGTTCTAACTGAGAGCTTTCTATTTGATTTAAAAGTTTATCTTGTACCCGCATTCATGGTGATCTAATCTTTGATTAAATAATTAGTTTATTCCAGCATGGTACATCTAATATGAATATTGCAATTAATTAGTCATCGATAAATCCGCCTCCGTGCTAGCCATTACCTATGGTGACATCTGGAAGGCATCTCTGCCATAGATCCATCCTACCCATGATCCAACAATGGAACTGACCTAGGGTTACAGGGATAATGACCTTACCTCCTTAACCGTTTTCGGGGTCTTTCGGCATTTCGCTCTGCTGGAGGATACCACTATCTCTGCAACAAACCCCTCCAGGGTTTTCTACAGCGCTACAGACTCTGTCTTCGATTTCTTCCTCAGTAAGAGTCTTACGATGCTGTGTAATTTTATTGAAAGATCATTCACTGGTTTTAGAGGTTTGTTTATTTAGATATTTGCAATATTATTATGCTTCATGAATCTCTTTTAATGCTAGATTCCAGACCCTTCTTCTGCGTCTGCATCTAATTGGATGTGCTTCATGTCTAGGGTCTCAGTGTTTGATTCTCTTCCATCTTCTAACTGGAACTCCTCTTCACACCCTGCTACTGCAACGGTGGAATGGTGAGAACCCTTGTCTATTTGCAATTGAATTATACTGAGTTTCGCTTGGTTCGTTCTTCTCATCTTAAAACTTTACTAACCATTGATTCTTAATGTAATTTTTGCACGTTAATGCGCCCAGAACTCAACGAGAGCCCTAATAGGTAGGTCTGTGGGGTTTTATGGTTTTCAATGTTTTCTTTCCAGCATATTAAGGTATGAGGAAGTGTTTAACCCTTACCTTCCTATTCATGCAGGTAACCCCAACTGGAATGATTTGTAATGGTTTAATTCTGGAGAAACTCAGTTTGTTGCTTGGATAACTACTTCCATTCCGGATAACAGGTACCTCTTTTAGTTGTGACATTGGGCATGGAACAACGAGCTCTTGGCTTGGATCTTGGCTCACCATGGAACTTTTTGTCCTGTACTGATTATTGTAATCGTGAACCTCGCTCGTGATCTATGCCCGAGTTGTGCATGTTGCATCCATATAATAAATCTATTGTAGTTAATTGTTCTCCTTGCCCAAATCATTTTCATGCATGGTTTATGGTGTGACTCTTCCCACCATTTCTCGAATTTTTCTGTGGACTGTGCAATGAAATTTCCAACGTTGTGTGAAGCATGCACATTCTTGTTTTTTTTTTAAAGAAAATGTCTAAACTCTGGTTTGAGTTGTAAATTTTAAATAGTTGATTCTACGTTTCTTTATCTATACTTGAATTTGTACGAGACTTGACTGTGTATTCGACTCACCAGTCATAAGATGTATTTTCTTTAAACATAAGAATAGTTTGAGTTGAATGTCTTGATAACATTATCTTTGGACTTTTATAATATTTACAGAGACTTTTCCTTATGACCTTACTCATAGTCACGTTTTTGTCTCTTCTCTAGCATAAGAATTGAAATAAAGTTTTTTTTTAGCACTTTCTACTGTTTTAGTTTTCAGAATTAGAATCTACAGTAATTAATTAGTTCTCTTTACGGTTATTCAATCTGTCTTCTTGTATTCTGTCCACAAGAATTTAGTTCACAATCTGTAATAAATATTACAATTTTAATTCTTGGTTTCTGTCAGCTAGATCATAATTTATGATTTTTCCGCATAGAATACAATTTACAGTTCTTTCTCTAATAGTAAATTTAACTATTCCCAGTTCTGGAAATACCTGTAATGTACAATTTTTTATACGTTCTAAACCCGTTTTCCAGTTATCTACAGAACACTTTTTCTTTCAACTTAAGTAATTCTATATTAATTTTCTTCTGTTGTTTTAATAAGGTAGATGGCCGGACCATTCTGTCTGTGTATTATCATAGGTTGCAGACAAAAAACCAACACAGAGCCTTAATCTCGAGGGTTCTGTGTTAACAGTTCTCTACCTTACTATCCTTAATAATGCATCAAACTACCTGACTATTTTATTCATCTAAGGAACATATGTATAGATTCCTTTCCCCATTACAATCTAATTTCTGTAATTCCTACAGATTTGTAACACATAAACTGGTAATATGATTCATAAAAAAACTAAATTTCCCAGTGACAAAAGAAACTTATCTGTCTCTTGAATTTCCTGACCGATGTTGTTCCTCCCTCCCTGGAGAGAGGCAATCACATCCTCGTCTCTCCCTCGTGCTCCAAGTCTGAGCTATGTGAGTTGACAGAAATACTGGAAAAGACCTCGGGACATTTCGGTCTAGTCTTCTAATCCAGACAACTTATAGGAAACCAGAGTATTCCACTGGTTACCACCAGCGCGGGAATTCTTCTCTCTAAATTTCCTTCTCCAATTACCGAACAGGACCCCTCTTCCTCACTGGGATATGCCTTTATCCTCAAAGGTTGGGGTAACTGTTTGAACTGATTCTGTTCAACTAAATCTAAGTTCTTGAATTACTTTTTACCATCAGTCTATTATTCTTTTATGGAAATCACTTCCATAATTAATTATATTTAATCAAAATTAATTTATGTTCATAATGTACCATTTCCAAAAAAAATAACAATAAATGTATTAGTGTCTTAACAATATAACTTAATATCCAGTTAGCATTTAAGCCAGTTGTTACAACTTCCCCCCCTGAAAGTGAACATTGTCCTCGGTGTTTCTATTCTGCTCCAGCAAATAGTTCTGGGTAAGCTTTCCGAACAAAACCTTCATCCTCCCAGGTAGCTTCATCTGGGCCAAAGTGCTTCCATTGCACCTTAACCTGGGTGATGGCTCGTTTCTAGAGCATGATTTCTCTCCGATCGATTATACATTGAGGCTCGACCAGAAACTTGCCGTCTGATTTGACCTGCAATCAACAAACCTTGAATTATTTTTCTCATAAATTTTAGCATTTCTAATCAAGTCTTGTATTCATATCCCACCTGAATACTCTTCCAGTGGATTACGTGCTTTGGATTGTGTACATATCGTTTTAATAATGATACATGAAAGACGTTGTGTACACGGATATGACTGGGTAAGGCCAATCAGTAAGCCATAGGTCCTACCCTTTCCAATATTTGGAAAGGGCCACAAAACCTGGGAGCCAACTTGGCACAAGAAGCCCACCTTAAAGTGCTTTTCTTTGGTTTGATCCTTACATACACATGGTCTCCCACCTCAAACTCACGATATGTCCTTTTCTTATCTGCGTATAATTTTTGTCTATCCTGAGTTGCCTTCAAATTTTTCAGATCTTCTTTACTTCTGACTCCATTTCAGCTAGCATTTCCGGTCCAAGCATCAACTTGGTTTCTGGGCTACTCCAATTAATAGGAGTCCAACATTATCGTCCGTATAATGCTTCGAACAGACTCATCTTAAGAGATTCCTGATACCCGTTATTGTATGCAAACTCTACTAGGTGTAGATATTCCTCCCACTTAGTTGGTTGTTGCATTACATACATGTGTAACATATCCTCCAGGATCTGATTCACTCATTTAGTTTGTCCATCCGTCTATGGATGGTAGGCAGTGCTGAAATTAATCTGAGTTCCCAATCCTGTAAATAACGTTTTCCAGAATGCTGAAGTAAACTTCAAATCCCTGTTAGATATGACAGTCTTTGGGATACCATGCAGTCTAAAGATCTCTCGCATAAATATGTTTGCTATTTACACCGTCTTATAAGTGGATTGCACTGGTATAAAATGTGTTTCTTTTCTTAATCAATCCACCACTACCATTATAGAATCATTATGCTTCTTTGACCTTGGTAAACCAATGATGAAGTCTAAGGATATTACCTCCCACTTCCATTTAGGTACCGGTATAAGCTGCATCAGCCCGGCTGGGTATCGGTGCTCCAATTTCACTTGCTGGCACTCTAAACACTTATTTAGATATTCTGCAATGTCTCTTCTCATACCTGACTAGAAGTAGTTCTTTCTAATTGTTGTTAGCATTTTCTGATACCCGGTATGTCCAGAGCAGTTACTTCGGTGTTACCCATTTAGAATTAGTTCCTTCAATTCCATTCTATTTGGAACAAAAACCCTCTCCTTGAAAGTTACCAACCCATCTTTATTAATTCTGTAATTAGTAGATTTTCCTTGTTTTTTGAACTCTTCTACTTGCTGCCACATAAACTGGTATTCAGGATCTTTCTCAACTTCTGTTTTTATTTTCTCCAGAAATTTGCATTCAACCTGATTATAATACAATTCATAAACACCATGCAACTTTCTACTTAACACATCAGCTACTCTATTCTCCTTACCCTTCACATGCTGCATATCAATGTCAAAATCACTCAGGAAAGCATTCCACCTTGCCTGGCGAGAATTAAGGTTAGCTTGCTTAAAATAACTGGTTAAAATGCTATGATCAGTTTTGAGTACAAATTTCTTTCCAAGCAAGTAGTTCCTTCATACTCGGAGTGCATGCACTACTGCTTACAGCTCCAAATCATAAGTTGAGTACCGCTATTCATGCTCTTTTAGTTTCCATGATTCATAAGCAACTACCTTACCCTCTTGTGACAAAATCACCCCAACTCCTTCTTTACACGCATCTGTGAAGACTTCAAACTCTTTATTGGGATCAGCTACCCTTAACGCTGGAGCTGTAGTCAATAAAAATTTTTACTTTTCAAAACTGTCTTGACATTCCTACATCCATTTAAATATTTTTCCCTTCCTTGGTAAGGAAGTAATTGGGAAGGAAATTTTTTAAAATCCTTCAATGAACCGCCAATAATAACTGACCAAACCCATAAAGGATCGGATGTCTGCCACATTTTGGGGTATTTTCCATTCCATAATCGTTCTGATTTTTTGCGGGTCAACTGCAATTCCCTCAGCAGAAATAACGTGAAAAAGGTACTATATTTCTTCCTTGAAGAAATCACACTTGCTGAACTTAGCGTACAGCTGATGCTTTCGTAACATTTCCAGCACTATCCGTAAGTACTCTTTATGCTCTTCTACATTCTTGGAATAAACCAAAATTTCATCAATAAATATTAACACAAAATTATCCAGAAAGGGGTGAAATATACCATGCATCAGCCTCATAAAGGTTGCTGGTGCATTAGTAAATCCGAATGGTAACACCACAAACTCATAATGTCTGTACCTAGTACAGAAAGCAGTTTTATAAATGTCTTCATCTTTTATCCGGATCTGATGGTATCTCGACCTTAGATCTATCTTTGAAAATATTGCAGCTCCCTTCACCTGATCAAATAGATCATCAATCCGCGGTAAAGGGTATCTATTTTTGACAGTCAATTTATTGAGCTGGCGATAATCCATGCACATTCGCATGGTTCTGTATTTCTTCTTTACAAATAGCACGGGTGCTCCCCAAGGGGTTACACTTGGTCGGATGTACCCTTTATGCAATATTTCTTGTAACTGCATCTTTAGTTTGATCAATTCTGGTACGCTCATTCTATATGGTATCCTTGAAATCATTGATGCTCCAGGTGTCAATTCTATAGTAAAATCAATGTCCCTTCTAGGTGGAAAACCTGGTATTTCCTCTGGAAATACGTCCATAAACTCTTGCACTATCGGAATGTTTTCCATAATTGGAGCCTTTTCTTTGAAGTTAGTGAAACCCACATATATGGCATATAATTGGCATCCTTTCCTCATGCACTTAAGCATCTGAGATGTTGTAATAGGAAACAGTTGTAGGGGTTTCTTTATGCCTTGAATCTCCTTAGGAGTTACATCCTGCATTCTGTAGTATATAATTTTTTCTTTGCAACCTACTAACGTCCAATGCTTCTCCAACCAATCCATGCCAAATAGCACATCGTAGGATCCTAGAGGTAATACATTCAGGTCTACAGTTAGCTGTTGTTCACTAATTTCCAGTGTACCATTTAGAATTTTGGCACACACCTTTCTCTTTGCTCCCATGGCTAACTGTACCAGTCATGGATTTTTGAATTTCTGACTTTGCAATTTACAAATATCTACTAATTTGGGACTTGCGTAGCTTAAACTTGTGCCTGGGTCTACCAAAATAGAAATAGGTTGAGAGAGTAGCTTACCTTCCAACTCTATCATTGTCGGTTGGTAATCTGTTTGTCGATCTTCCAAGGCTGCATTAATTCTGGGTATATTCCTGGCTACATCTCTGACTATTGAGGCTTCTTGTAAGTTGGTAACCGCCTCGCTCCTTCCTCGCTACGGGCAATTTTTGTAGTAGTGATCCACACTACAACCCCAGCATTGTAGGGGTGGTTTCTGGTTTTGTGCTTGATTTGTCTTGTTGGAATCTTCCGTGGGTTTATCTTCCGCATGCCATCTTATTCTCTGATGATTTCTACCAAACTGTTTTCTAACTAAGCTCCTGGCAGCACTCTTGAAATTACTGGTTCTGTTTTTCTTGAAATTTGAATTGCCCTTATGTTCTTTCTTTGTCAGCCAACTTTTACCTTGCTCTCCTTTTGCTTTAGCTTGCTTATAGCACATTCTTTCCTTCCGGATTGCCTCGTCCATGGTTTTGGGATTCACAGACTCAATTCGTTCCTTCATATAAGTCAGCAAACTACTCAGGACCCACTGCACTTTTGCCTTTTCCTCCCACCATAGTGTGGCCTTCTCCCTTAACTTATAGATGGCCAATCTGGCTTTAAGTTTGCTGCTATATTTGTAAACTTGAAAATACTTGTTCATATTTATCAGCCATGCCTCAGCCACCTCTTCCTCTACTCCATCAAACGTAGGTGGTTTTATCTTTCGAAACTCACCTTGCAGCTCTACTTTATGCCTCTTATCTTCTTTCTGATCTGACACATTATCTGACTCAACCTCGTTATAGTTTTTATTTTTATTACTCCGCTGCGAATGACTTCTTTCCATTCTGTCAGCAGTGTGGTTTCTTGCTTGTTTCTCATTTCCTTCCTGTGTGCCTCTATCAAGGTTGGGTTGTTCCATTCCCTGATTCTATTTATCTGAGAGGCTTTTTAGTATCCCTTCTTATTCTTGCATCAAACACTCATTATCTCTTCAAACCCTCACCATTTCTTCCTGTAGCTTTTGTAGTGTGTTTAACAGAATGATACTTTGGTGTCGTTGTTCCTCCAACAGTCTACTTGTTTGCTGGTGCTGATCCACACTTAGCTGAATCCACATCTCAGGATTCATTTCCGGTTGGGGTTGGGTTTCCCCAGTGTTCTAGGGTGGCTATTGCGTTGGCCCTCTTCTCATAATGTCTCTTGTTATGCTTGTTTTCTCTTTGTGAATCAGTATACACACAACTTAAATCGTTAGATGACCCATAGGGTCCCAGTGTGCGAACGTTGCTCTAATACCACTTGTAACATCCAATGTTACACTCATAAATAAAAAAATTACTTTTCAATGCTTACATCTCATTATAACCCACATATGCATATTCATAATTTAACATTTAAATACAGCTTACTAAACACTTAACAGTAGAACACACATTAATAACCACTTAACATTAATACACACATTAATGTTCCACTTACGAAGTGTTTCTGTGTTTGCAAGACAACTTTATTAAACATAAGCCATAGTCTAAAGACAAAGGTTACATTTACGTTTCTCCACTCTTATGAGGTTCTAACTGACAGCTTTCTATTCGCTTTAAAATTTTATCTTGTACCCGCATTCATGGTGATCTAATATTTGATTCAATAATTAGTTTATTCCGGCATGGTACATCTCTGATATGAATATTGCAATTAATTAGTCTTCGATAAATCTGCCTCCGTGCTAGCCATTACTTATGGTGTCATCTGGAAGGTCTCTCCGCTATAGATCCATCCTACCCATGATCCAATGGTGGAATTGACCTAGGGTTACGAGGGTAATGACCTTACCTCCTTAACTGTTTCTGGGGTCTTTTGGCATTTCACTCTGCTGGAGGAGACCACTGTCTCTGCAGCAAACCCCTCCAGGGCTTTCTACAGCACTACAGACTCCATCTTCGATTTCTTCCTCGGTAAGAGTCTTACGATGCTGTGTAATTTTATTGAAAGATCGTTCACTGGTTTTAGAGGTTTGTTTCTATAGATATTTGCAAGATTATTATGCTTCATGAATCTCTTTTAACAGTAGATTCCGACCCCTTCTTCTACGTTTGTGTCTAATTTGGATGTGCTTCATGTCTAGGGTCTCATTGTTTGATTCTCTTCCATCTTCTAACTGGAACTCCTCTTCACACCCTGCTACTACAACGATGGAACGATGATAACCCATGTCTGTTTGCAATCGATTTACACTGAGTTTCGCTTGGCCTGTTCTTCTCATCTTACAACTTTACTAACCATTGCATCTTAATGTAATGTTTGCAGGTTAACGCGCCTGAAACTCGGCGAGAGCCCTAATAGGTAAGTCTGTGGGGTTTTATGGTTTTCAATGTTTTCTTTCCGACATATTAAGGTATGAGGAAGTGTTTAACCCTTACCATCCTATTCATGCAGGTAACCTCGACTGGAATGATTTGCAATGGTTTAATTCTGGAGAAACTCGGATTGGTGCTTGGCTAACTACTTCCATTCCAGCTAACAGGCACCTCTTTTAGTTGTGACATTAGGCATGGAAGAATGAGCTCTTGGCTTGGATCTTGGCTCACCATGGAACTTTTCATCCTGTAATGATTATTGTAATCGTGAACCTCGCTCGTGAGCTATGCCCAAGTTGTGCATGTTGCATTCATATAATAAATCTATTATAGTTAATTGTTCTCCTTGCCCAAATCATTTTCAAGCATGGTTTATGGCGCGGCTTTGCCCACCATTTCTCGAATTTGTCTGTGGACTGTGCAGTGAAATTTCCAACGTTGTGTGAAGCATGCACATTCTTGTTTTTTTTAAGAAAATGTTTGAACTCTGGTTTGAGTTGTAAAGTTTAAATAGTTGATTCTACGTTTCTTTATCTATACTCGAATTTGTACGAGACTTTACTGTGTATTCGACTCACCAGTCATACGATATATTTTCTTTAAACATAAGAATAGTTTGACTTTAATGTGTTGATAATATTATCTCTGGACTTTTATAATATTTACAAATACTTTTCCTTATGACCATACTCAGTCACGTTTTTGTCTCTTCTCTGGCATAAGAATTGAAATAAAGTTTTTTTTTAGCACTTTCTACTGTTTTAGTTTTCAGAATTAGAATCTATATTACTTAATTACTTCTCTTTGCGGTTATTCAATCTGTCTTCTTGTATTCTATCCACAAGAATTTAGTTCACAATCTGTAATAAAGATTACAATTTTCATTCTTTGTTTTTTTCAGCTAGATCATAATTTATGATTTTTCAGCATAGAATACAATTTACAGTTATTTCTCTAATAGTAAATTTAACTATTCTCAGTTCTCGCAATACCTGTATTGTACAGTTTTTTATACGTTATGAACCCGCTTTCCAGTTATCTACAAAACACTTTTTCGTTCAGCTAAACTAATTCTATCTTACTTTTCTTCTGTTGTTTTGATAAGGTAGATGGCCGGACCTTTCTGTTTGTGTATTATCATAGGTTGCAGAGAACAACCAAAAAATAGCCTTAATCTCGAGGGTTCTATGTTAACAGTTCTCTGCCTTACTATCCTTAATAATGCATCACACTACCTGACTGTTTTATTCATCAAAGGAACATATGTATAGATGCCTTTCCCCATTACAATCTAATTTCTGTAATGCCTACATATTTGTAACACATAAACTGGTAATATGATTCATAAACAAACTAAAGTTCCTAGTGATAGAAAAGAAACTTATCTGTCTCTTGAATTTCCTGACTGATGTTGTTCCTCCCTACCTCAAGAGAGGCAATCACGTCCTCGTCTCTCCCCCGTGCTCCAAGTCTGAGCTATGTGAGTTTACAGAAATACTGGAAAATACCTCGGGACGTTCCGATCCAATCTTCTAATCCAGACAATTTATCGGAAACCAGAGTATTCCACTGGTTACCACCAGCTCGGGAATTCTTCTCTCTAAATTTCCTCTAGTTACCGAACAGAACCCCTCTTCCTCACAGGGATATGCCTTTATCCTCAGAGGTTGGGGTAACTATTTGAACTAATTTTGTTCAACTAACCCTCAGTTTTTGAATTACTTTTTACCATCAGTCTATTATTCTTTTATGGAAATCACTTCCATAATTAATTATATTTAATCAAAATTAATTTTTATTCATAATGTACCATTTCCAAAACAAATAACAATAAATGTCTTAGTGTCTTAACAATATAACTTAATCATCAGTTAGCATTTAAGCCAGCTGTTACAACTTATAATTTATATATTTTTTACATCTTTATATTAAAAATATTCTTATTTCTAACCATACATTATATATATCTTAACTCTAAATCTTCCAAACATCTAAAAAATAAAATACTCTTTCTCTTTAATTTTAGTTACTCATTTTCTTATGCCTTAGATAATTCTCATCTTGTTAATATATATCATATTGGAAGTAAAGTTTCCATGTGCCATTATGAGTCCATAAATGTCACTCTAAAAATAATACTTTTCCTATGTGAAGAACTGAATGGATTGTTGTTGTGTGCCACAAATTGGTGCTTTCATGCATGGATTTTCTCCCAAAGCCACTTATATTCTCTGGGTTATATCATTCTCCCCAACTGTTCTTTCTCCCGGTTATAACATTCTCCCCAGTAATGGATGAACAGTCCAATGTTGTTCATGAAGTATGGCTCGTTTTCGCAGCTTTGTTTCCGATCTTCCAGATTTACAAAAATTACCGTAAAGAAACCTTTAGCATGTAGTCTTAGCTCAATTAGACCTCGAGGACTCCATTTTAACTTAATCCATTGTATGATTTCCTATTCCTTTGACCATATTCACAGTAACTTATAGATCAGGGCATGGTCTTTCTTGTATTGGCGCGATTTTTCTAGTCGATTGTTAGGAATGACAAACTTTGGGTTCTTCACAGCCTTTGGGAGACAGTGCCTATGCCCCCAAGCCTTCCATTGCACACCCATGACTGAGATCTTCTTCGTTGTCAATGGATTCAGATTCTGACCCTCCTTTCCTGACTGTGAGTCGTTTTCCCTACTAACCGCATCCACACAGTAGATTGAAAATCACTTCCTGTAAACATTTTTTCAAGTTTCACATTCAAAAAGAGATTTTCAAATTTCGCACTCAAAAAATGGTTTGTATAGTAAAAAAATTCTCTAAACACTTGATAGATCCAAATAAATCTAAAATTAAATAGATCAATGTGAGTGTTATAATTAAAATTATTAATCATTTTATTTTATTTGGTAAAATATGGTCATTCTCTAAAATAGGAGAGGTATTTTTTTTAACATGTGTAATTTTCCATACATATAGATATAAAAAATTTACCAAAAAATTAGTAAGTTTATTTGAGAAAATAACATTAAAAACTTTTAGTTAAATATTATGTATTGGCGTTTATGTAAATTTAATTGAAAAATTAAATAAAATTAAAGATTTGTTCATTTTTAAATAAAAAAATTAAATTTAATGATAATGATGATGATTGTGGTTAACATCTACTAAGACTAATATCGTTTATGGGACCTTAAGAAAAAAATTGATTAGCTGAGACTCTTTAATATTTTATGTCTATGATCAAAAAGATGGGAGGGAAGTGTTCAGAGATCATTGTAGTTTTGTTGACTTAACAAGTCAAGAAGGTTGGAACTGTGGCAAATGTTTTGAAAAGGAGAAAAGATGTGAGCAAGAATAGTACAATCCAAGAGAAAGTGTTTTTCATCTTCAACTATCTTAGTATCACAAAGGGGGAAAATTCTTTCATCCCAAGGTGCTCTGGGAATTCTCTTTGAAGCTCATAAGAATTAGTTTCCCAACTCCAAGTTTCATTTCGAAGCTCATAAGAATTAGTTTTTTTCTTCCTAATGTTCATTTTCTTCTTAGCACTGGTCAAGGCAGAAATATAATTTCTAGCAAGAGTGGGTTTGATCATCTCCTTATAATACTTTAGCTTCCTTTTCCCTTCTAACTCCTTATCATCCTACAACCTATCCTTAAATTTAGAAGTAATAGTGTTTTTAATAGTATCCTTATTCTCGAGGATGATCTCCTCTTTTATCCCCCAATAGTAGAGCCAGAACTAGACATCCTTATGTCAACTTCCTTTGAGCTAAAGTTAGGAATTTTGACTAGAGAGAAACAATTTTGGAGAGCCTCTTGGCTTCCATATTGTACAACTTCTTCTTGTACATCAAATACCTAAACATAATCATGTTTTTAATGAAAGAAAGGTTAACTTCAATAAAATAAAAATAAAAATAAAAAATATTTCTTTTAATCTTAAAATTATATATATATATATAATTTTAAAATTTTATATAATTATAATTAAATTAAAATCAATAAAAAATTCTTTTATATAACTAAAACAAAATTAATTTTAATCTATTATTTTATATTTTAATTTTAAAATATAATATAATATTGACAATATATCTTCATAATTTTAAATTTTGAACCTAATTAAGTTTTTTGAGTACAAGAACCGCTTTTGAAATACTGGTTCATCCATTATTCTTCACGCAAGTATGACGTATGTTCATTTAAAATCATAATCAATTACCTATTCGATACGTTTAATCATTATATAAATATACATTATTATAGATTGATCTTCCATAATTGAATATCCAAAAAGAGTACAACCCTAATGAAACAATAATGGTTCTCAACTAGTACAACTACAAATTAGCTTTCACTCCTATGAAGTGATTTATCTCATTGTAAGTGTCAAGTTTTAAAATTAAATTTAAATATAATAATCATCTTTTATTGAAGAGATCTCCATATCTTTTATTGAAGAGATCTCTGGATTATCCATAGTGACAAGATGTTGAATGAAAGATGAAAGAAAGACAAAGGTCAAGGATTAATAGTGACAGAGAAAATAAGAATAACTAGCAATTGCACCAGATGTTGCAAAAGAAACACCTTAAGGCAGTAGTGTAGGAAAGAGAAACATTAAGTGAAAGTGTGGCCATATGTTGCAAAAGGGTGTAAGTAGAATTTTGGACCTTAAGACAATAGTGTAGGAAAGAGCAACATTAAGTGAAAGTGTGGCCATATGTTGCAAAAGGGTGTAAGTAGAATTTTGGATCTTAGTTAAAGAAGGGGGTCTCAGGGATTGCATCATTCACATGACATGAGTATCCAGTCTTAGGTTCACTCTTTATAGTTATTTAGTGTATTTCCAAAAGATTCACTTAATCTAGAGATAAAAAGGATATCTATCCTTAGCAATTATTGACCAAAAGATCTCGATTTGGTCTTTTGGTTAAAGAGCCATATATATTTTAACTAACAACACTTGTGTTTAAAGTATTTCCCTATTTAAATGATTGGAATTTATCCACACCCTATTTGTTTACACCAACTTTATTTGTGATTCAACATTTGTTGCAATTGATATAGATCTCTTCGGTTTCATTCAGATACATTTACATTGGTCCCCCAATTCAAACTATAGCAAACATTTGTATCGTTGTCTTTTTTATCTGTATGTGGACTAGATCTAGTGACCTGCATCGAATAATTTTGGCATAGTGACTTTCATCAAATTATTTTGGATCAATTATAAGAAGATAAAATTTTGGCATAGTGATCCACATCAAGTGATTTTGGATCAATTATAAAAAGATAAAGTTGAAGCCAAAATTTGAATCTTTTGAATTCAAGGATGTCGAAAATCTCAAATTACCATGCTCTTTGGAAATTCAAATTTATGACTAAATAAAAATCTTCATGAATTCACTTCCTTTTTTATTTCCTTTTAATTTTTTGTAGGCATGGATTCTTGAATTTTGAAAATGTAATACAAAATATAAATTTCTAAGAATTGTTGATTTAAATCTATTTTATTAACTAATTTTTCATTTTAATGGAACCTATAACATCAAATAAAAATAATAACATTATATTGGTTTAATATTATCATAAACAATGTCTCAGGGGTAGTAGTTATAAATTTAATAAATAATTACTTAGGCTTTGTTATGGCTTTGTTATGAAAAAACATGATTGTGGATGAATGTGCTAAACATAAATAATGCATTTCTCCATTAAGCAGGTTATTAGAATAATATTGTTGAAATTTAATAAATAATTACTTATGCTTTGTTATGGCTTTGTTATGAAAAAAACATGATGGTGGATGAATGTGCTAAAGATAAATAATTCATTTCTCCATTAATAAATGATTAAGTTAAAATTAAGCAACGTACGATATTGTCAGAGTTAGTAAATCTACATATATTGGCAAAAATTTCTCCATATTAAAATGACATTGACTTTCTTGTATACCAAGGTTATTGTTATTCATATACAATATACAATTTTTGACAAGCATGAAATTAGTGTTGGGATATGTAGATGAACTTGGAGTAAACTCTATTTCTGTTAATAAAGATTCTCTTTATGTACATCTATGGTAGATAGATTGTACTTGAAGGTATTTAAAATATCTTATTTGAGTTACATGCTTGTATAGAGGATTATTAATCACCAAAGGATTTTCACCCCCAATTTCCTATTTCAATATCTATAACAATTTTTTTATATATGTGAACAGATTATGTTGCTTTATATATATGTTTTCACCCACACTTGTCTATTTCAATATCTATAATAAAAATTTCTAGTTGATAACTCTTATCATCAATATTTTTTAAACCTCCACGACCTACTTCCATGGAAACAAAAATTGTCTTTCATTTCTTTACAATGGCTCCTTCTCTGCAACAACTTATTTCTTCTAGGCCACTTTATCCTATAGTATCCTATGGTAATTCTAGGCTATTTTTTCCTATGATATCCTATGATATTGCCTTACAAAAATGTTTCTTTTGCAACATGTAGTGCAATTGCTAGTTACAATTAATTATTTTATTTTATTTTATTTAATTAATATTAAGCTTAAAAAAATACACATATGTTTAACCCTATTTGAAGACCTTTCTCCCAACTACTTTACCCCAATGTGTTTTGGTCAATTTGAAATTAATTATTTTTAGCGTAGATTAATTAAGCACTACACAAATTTAAGTTATTTTTACAAAACTTTATTTTTTAAAAAAGATTTTCTTGAAATTATAATTCCCTAAAATATTAATTATAAAACTTTGCTTTTTAAAATTTCAAAATATTGGTAAACCAAAACTAAATTGATGGCTTAAAAGTTATATGTCCGTATTTTAAATTCAATTTTATTCCGCGCCATGTAAAGCATTGGGAGCCATGTGACCATGGAGGCAAGCGTGGTTGTATCACCTCAGTTAGCCCCCTTCCACGTGACCGCATTCTGGATAAACCTCGAGAACGTTCTACTGTCTTCCAATTTTCCCTCCCGAAGTTTCCATCGGCCTATACATCACGAGGGTCCGTGGAATTGGAAATTGTCAGTTGAATTTTCATGGTCGATGTCTGCACACTACTGTAACTGCCTGTAATCCATTCTCTTATTTTCAGTGGGTAATTCTACAAGCACTGCTTTGCATTCTTGTTCGTAGGGTTTGACATTATTTAGTTGCAGGGTTTAAGCTTCTGTAGGAACTTTTAATGGCAGCTAGGAGGGTTTGAATTACTTTCTGACATGTTTTTTTGGGAAATTTGTTTCAAATTGACCAGAAATACATTGGGGTAAATAGAACAGCCCATAGTAGTGTTGGAGCAGGACAACTCTATTTCGATTCTGGTTAAGAGAATTCTGCACAAAATCGTTGATTGAGCAAGGTCATAGAGTCACCACAAAGTGAAAATTTGAGTTAAAATTTAAAAATTGGTGGAAGTTAAAGAGTTGTTTGGTGTTTGGTGAATGTTCAAAGCGTTTCAAAACATTATATATTATTTAATACTTAATATTTGATTAAGTGGAGCTTTGAATACTTTATGACCTAAAGGAGATATATAAGGAATTAAAAAGGAGGGTGATTGAAAGTTATAATAATAAAGAACCTTTACGAGAGAGATGCTTTGACTTAGATTTGCAGTTAAAAAGAGAGCGCAGTGCAAATGTTGTGGGCTGTATGAATATTGCAGCAACGACACGACTTTAGTGGGAGCAGGTGGTTATGATTTAATGGACGGTGTCGATTTTTGCATCCATGGATTCACGAGATTGACATTTTTGGCCCAAAGAATTATTTATCCCCCTCAATTTGCTCATTTTATGTCTTTGTGATTTGATGGTGTGTGTTGCTACATGTGAATTCGATTAGCGATGTGATTGAGAGTGGTAACATAGATCCATAAATTTAATTGGCTATTCAAGGTCATGGGATTCCGTTAAATAAATACATGCAGCAGTTTCCTTTGGTTTGGTTTAATCAGTTTGTATATCATATTTATTTTGTTTGTAAAATTGTATGACAGAGAAATAAGTATTAACATAATATCATATATCATATTTCAAATTAGTGGTTTTCAATGTTTTTGAGTGCTAACAGAATATATTGTTAATTTGATTATGTGAATTTGTTATATGTTGATGGCTCTTGTTGTGCTCCGCGTTTCAAGAGCATCAATTACATGTTGTTTTGTATTCCTGACCTTATTTCGATTGTCGATTCTCCAAATATTTGACAATTAGATGGACATGGACGCGGTCAATTATTTGACCGCACCCATGTCTGTTTGATTGCCGAATATTCGAAGAACCAACAATCGAGATAAGGATGGTCGTTTTTTATGAGATCCTTGTGTGTTAGAAAGGTCAGTGGCATAATTGATTGTTGGATACACTCAATACCCTACAAATCACCTATACAACTATGAAAAGTGTAGTTTGTTGCATTTTGATAAATGAGAGTTGGTCGATAGGGTGGTTCAGTATCAAGATTGTTCTTCGGGAGGTCGATAAGTATTAATTATGCACAATACATCAATGCTGGTCAGAAGCAGTTATGTTTTAAATGGAGGTCAGGTAACAACTCGAAGATGTGGTGGTGAAGAAAAAGCAATGTTTGCGAGATTCCAGAGTGGATGTGACTGATGATCAAGACCAGTCAGACAAATATAAATTGTTTTTTTCCCCAGGAAAAAATCGTAATTTTATTAATGAAAATAAAATTACATGTTGTGTACGCTGAAAGAGAGTCCATTAACCAGTCATACCTGGTGATCAAAATTCAAATAAAAGACAATAAAATTACAGATGAGGGGAGAAATTAAGATTTTCTCCCTTTCTTCTTCTCCACCTTTCTTCAGTCATCTTGTGTTGGCATGGAGGAGACAAGGGAGAGTTGATTTTCTACTATTGGTATTCCATTGTCCTTGTCTGAGTTAGAGTTGTCTGATGTATGATGTTGTTTGTTTCCACAATTGTCCGTAGCCCCTCGATTCATAGCAGGCTAATTCGGGGGGATTAATAGATCAAATAGATCATGTGAGTCACTTCCTTGTACATCTGGTTCATTTGTTGTATGATTGTTCTCATTGAGAATGAGCACGTCCACTTCCTCTTTTGCTTCCTCCTTAGGCCCAGATTGGGGAAATTGCCATCCTTTGGGTTGCTTCCCAAACTTCTTCTTTTTTCGATTTTCTTTCTTGGCATAAGGGCATGTGTTTTGTAAATGATCAGTCATCCTGTAGATTCTACATCTGAAGGTAGTGTTTTTGTAATCTAGGTGTTGTGTCCAGTTTTGTTGATTGTGAATCAACTGGATGCATTCCAACAATCATTTGCTAAGATCTACTTCCACACAAATGCGTGCGAAAGTATAGATTATCTCCTCCAATTGTTGTGTATCTTTTTTGATATATCGCCCAATGATGTTCCCAATACCTTATAGGACACGTTCATTCCAGAAGTGTAGGGGAAGATTGTACAACCTAACCCATACCGACATTCTAGAGACAACCATGGTGTTTGCATCAAATTCCAGAAACCATGGGGTAATGAAAAGGCCACTGGATCCCCAGAACCACGGTTCATCATGTAGTATAATGTCTTTAGCCTTCGAATATGGAAATTTGACAATGAAAACCCTTTGGAGCAGAGATGAATTTAACAGTTTTTGGTCTAGTTTGTGAAAATCCAATGAAAGAGCTCCATTGGTTTAGGCCAAAAACAATTGAAACAACATATACTAGCTTGTGATTCATATGTATTACAATGTTCATCTATTTCTAGTGGGTCTATGGTCATTTCTGGTGTATGGTTCAGTTGCTCCACTATGTAGGGGCTAGGTGCATTGCCAGTTTGTTCAGGTGTATCAGTGGTGGTTTTTCCCCCTTGAAGTATGTTATTGTAGGAGGGACTTCCATTGGTGTGTTCCTGTTTTGAGGATCTACTACCCAATGCTCCCCCAACTCCTTTTGTTTTACCATGTTTCGCGGCTCCACCTCTTAGACGCAAATTGAGAGTTCTGGTAGAACTTGAGCTGATGAGGTGATCCTTCATTGACCAATTATCTTATAGCGTTTAGCCTCCATAGATCAAGGATTGCAGATGTACTGGGTATCCCAATGATTGCATGATGTTTTGTTTTAGTTGTATCACCAACTTTGTTTCGTATACCCAAATTAAGGTATTGTTCCCAACAGGGGGTCTAATAAAATTTTGAAAGCACGACGGGGATACCTGTTGCGAGCCCATCGATGCATGTTCCAGTGAATTAGGGTGTTGAAACCCAATTTGGCAACGTTTGATACCTCCATCAAGGCAATGAATATGTTTGGGGCTAATGACCACATGTCCAGGGTAGCTAGTCTAGACCTCCGAGAGAAAATTCGAGGCGACCAAGGCAGTGCCTGGAAAACCTAACGCAAGAACCCTACCACACTCGTGCTCCATTTTTCAAGTTCAATAATCTATTCATGAATGAAAATCCAAATTCTTCAAATATCACATTGTTACTGCAATGTGTGTTTTCCATATTTGTTACATGTAAGCATTACGAGAGGGTATTGGGAGTAATGCTTCCATGTGTCATTGTGTGTCCCGGGGTGTCAATCTAGACGTAGTCGTTTTCCTATTTGTGAGTTGTATTAGCTATCTAGATCTACTTTCTTAACATCTAGATTCATTGAAGTCAATGATGTAAATCCTATATATGTAACTAATGTGATCGATAAAGAATGCATCATGTGATTTGTGTATACAATCTTGCTCCCTGCGCATTTCTCTTAATTTCTATCATACCATCCTGTAACTCAAGGACTATCACTAATAAGCCCTAATGTGTTTGGTTTTTCTTGGTTGAACTCTCCATGATGGCTTACCAAGGTTACAACTCTTCGTGTCCAATAAACACCTAAAAGCTTCATTTGGAACCAAACCAAAGTTAGTCAAGAGATCGATAGATCTATACTACTTGTCCAAAGCCTCAATCCCATGATCCGTAGAGATACTGGCAGGGTTATGTTGTAGACCTTTCGTCACAAGCGAGTGATACACTGGTTCATCAAGACAAAAACAAAGAGAAATAAAAATCGAGTGCTTTGATAGATTGTTTCGCAGAGTTAATATTATTATCAATTTTATTGTTAAAGAGTGATTTTGTTATCAAAAGATGTTTAGCTTGAGTGATAAAGATGGTAAATTGCCATCTTATTCACCTAAGTTCAAGTCCCCGGCAACTTGTTCTGTCACAATAATACTAGAAAAATAAGCATCTCGTTTCTCCATACATTTTTATTTATTATTTTAAATTTCAAAATTTTATATCTCATAATGAAAAAATTCAACAACCTTATCTTATAATATGTATATCTTCTGTAAACACCCGCACAACCGTGTCAACTCTTAAAGAACAGCTTCTCAACGAAACGCACAAATATATTTAAAGTGGGATCAGCCCTAACTGTACCTCGTCAACAATGGATTCCATATTATCATTTATTATATTTTATTTTTTATTTAATGACAGCAACGTTGACATATCCACTGTTCAAGAATTAGTTAAGTTGTATAGTTAAATGACCGGTTATGTTTGTATATTTGTTGATTAGGTAAAGAATGAGAATGAAGATAGTAGATCATCTAAAGTTACTTATGGAAATGGTTGGTCTTATATGTTAGGCTTATTTTTAAGGTTTATGGGCAGCTAACTTTATGGCTAGTTAAATTGATAGTTGTTATTTTTTTCAATTAAAATTATATTTACTGGTTGCTATTCCTCATGTGTTTTGATTTATTATTATTATTTTAAAAATCTATAGCTTTAAATTTAAAAGAAAAAAAAGACGAAAAAGACGAGTTTTCATTATTGTTAAATACTTTAAAATTTTAAACCATTAACCAAGTTTTTCTTACATTTCAAATCAATGATGTCTTTTGAATATGTGTAAATTAATTTTTTATATTATAAAAATGAAAAAATGAAATAAGATATGAAATTATTTCCATAGAGTGATTTGTTTATATAAGACTTATATTTTATAAAAATGAGAGCAGGTAAATGAATTGCAGCTATATATATTTTTTTAAAGTTGAATGTGTAAGTTAAATTTTCATATTATAAAAATGAAAAGACTTATGAAATTATTTTCATATAATAATTTTTTTACATTTCAAATCAATAAACTCTTAAAATAAAAAAATGAAATAAAATGATGTGTAAATTAATTTTTTAAATTATAAAAATGAAAAAAATGAAATAAGATATGAAATTATTTTCATACAGTGATTTGTTTATATAAAACTTATATTTTATAAGAAATAAAACTTATATTTTATAAAAATGAAGACAGGTAAATGAGTTGCAACTATATTATTTTTTTTAATGTTGAATGTGTAAGTTAAGTTTTTATATTATAAAAATGAAAAAAATTTATCAAATTATTTTCATATAATAATTTGTTTAGGTAAAACCTATACTTTGTGAGGCAAGTAAAAGAATGGCAAACTATGGTAGTTTTGTTTTAAAATTTTAGTTTAAGTGGTTGTTGTGGTTTTGATGGCAAAATTATTTGAATGGATGGAGATAAACTCAAAGCATACAATTTTGAAATAGCAATAATGTTAGGAAAGAATCAATAATTTATTCTTAAGCTTGAATTATATATAAGTAGTTTATTTATAAATAACTAAAAGTTTAGTATAATTAAGAAACAAAATGATTTTTTGGTGGGAAGCAATATAATTTCTAGCCAGATTGTGTTTTTTACTGTTTAAAATACACTTTTGAATGCATAAATGGATTCAAAGGTATTGGGTCTTTACAAATTAAACAACTTAAACTTATGATTTAAAAAAAAAAAAAGTTTGAACAAAATTGACCAAAAAATATACTCAGAAATTGAACATTTTGTCTATTAGTTAGACTACATGATAATCAATCTCATACTAAAATTTAATATATGACTTGAATATAACTTTAAAAGAAAGATTATTATTATTATTACTATTTTGTAAGATCAAGGGAGTTATATCACTGTAAAAAAAAAACATAATTACATCATAGATGGTCTTTAATGGTTTGCCATTGGGAATGAGACCAATAACATAAACACAAATTTCCAGATTACCCTTATTGTTTCTAATCGTGAATTTGAAAGTTTAAAAAACACAAAGAAATAGCTTAACATGAACATAATTAAGTATGAGGGGTTTCCCAGTGCATTATATCATTATATTATATATCATTTTTGGGATTCAACTGAGTTAAGTAAGTCATTCATCTACGACCATTTCCATGAAATTTAGTCGTAACTGAACCATGAGATTTTTGACATGCTAGTACAAGTTGACTATATGCATATAGGCATAAGTCCTTGCTTTTGTGGAATTATCGATATCAAGATCCCAGTCCCAGATTTCTCTCTCCCTATGGTGATCTAGAAAAAAACTTCACACCTGTACTTCGATGTTAGCAATGGAGTTATCTACGGAGGTGAAGGAATTGCTCGGACGCCCAAAAGTGGTCGGAATCATGGAAATGGATTCAACACCATCAAAAACCTCTAGGGCACCCAAAATATTGAAGTTTGATAGCTATAACTTGGATTTACAAAAATCCCTACCGGATTTTCTTAAAATCTTACTTGAATTTCCATGATGTCAGGGCAAAAAAAAAAATATTTAGTGTGATTTTTTGAAGGCTTTTCAGGTGGATTTTTCCAGTCTAATTTCTCTAAAATCCGGCTGGAATTCACTGAAAATAGAAATTTGATGGGTAACCTTGCACAATCGAAGTTTCCTAGGGTTTTTTTAGGGTGTTGAATCCATATATACGGTCAAGAACACCAGTTTAAATAACTCCAAAAATTCGCATTAAAGCAGTCCTTAGTGCGACTTTTTAAAGGCTTTTCCGGTGGATTTTTCCAATCTAATTTCTCTAAAATATGGCTAGAATTCAGTGAAAACAGAAATTTGATAGGTATCCTTGCAAATCGAAGTGTCCTAGGATTTTTTAGGGGGCTGAATCCATATATACAGTCAAAAAACCAGTTTAAATAACATAAATCAAGATTTCACCTCAAATTGTTTCACCGGATTTCAACACCGGAAATTCCAAAAAGTCTCACTAAATACAACTCCATTAATGATAGCCCTTTGCATGGATTTCAGAATTTTACATAGATTTCAAAATTACTACATTAGCAATAGCCCATAAACTATTTTTAACCTTGTGAACATTAAAAATAATTTTCTTTTTCTTTTTTCCGTCCATGACAGCGGAGACTAGAGACTAGGTCCTGTGGCATGCAAAGAGCGAGAAAGAGCGAGAAGTGGACGCAGGAGAGGGAGGTGGACCAGGCCTGCCTTGACGATGGAGGGCGAGCCTTATATCCTAGTCTATCGGCCCATAAATGCACCGAGAGACGAAATGGCCAGCGTCAGATTAAAACAATAAATGATCCTACGATGACCATTTCGTCTCTCGGCGCATTTCTAAGCCGATACACTGGGATATAAAGCTCGCCCTTGACGACCGCTCGCGATCGGATTGCAAGTGTACGACGAACCATGGAAAAAGGAAGCAGGGGTGTCTTGTCTTCGGTGAAAAGTGCAGAATGAGGGGTAGCACACAGGTGGGAGGGATGGGGCCGACAAGGCGAAACAAGCGATTATGCATAGAATTTTTTATTTTGTTTGGGATTGACTTCTGCGTTTATGGATAGTTATTGAATTTCCCTTGATTAGGATTTTGTTGTGGAATTGTAAATTTCGGATCAGCTGTAAACATTTTTTTTGCTACGAATAGAAATTAAAAAAAAATGGTTGTGATTGTTGTATTCAATGACCAGACGTTTTCTTAAAACATACACAATGGCCTTCGACTTTCTTGCTATAGTCACCCTCACATGTTCTATTAAACCAAGTTTTCAGCCATTTCAGAGCCCAGAATTCTGCAGAATCCATCCATTATAACAGACGGAAGGTGGTTGGAGCAACAAGACGATGAACATGATGGCGAGTATTGTATGTGGGATTCTCTATTCATACTACGCCCTGTCAAAGCTTCCCAAGGGACTCCCTCGCCTCATTGCAGTGCTTCCTGTCGTTGCTCTGTACACAGCTCTGCCATGGCAGCTTTCCAGCGTACATATGAGAGGTATAACTGCACTTGTGTTCATGTGGGTCGGCTCTTTCAAGCTTTTAATGCTCTGTTTCGAAGTGGGTCCTCTTGCAACGCCGTGGGCAAGATCGAATCTCTTTCATTTCATGGCCGTAGCTGTTTTTCCTATCAGGGTTCGCCAATCCAGATCGGATAACGATTCTCAGACAAAATTTTTCAATTCAACTACCTTGATCAAAGTGATTGTAGAAGGATTTCTTTTATTAGTAGTCTTATACCTGTATTTATTCCGAAATCAGATTCCCCATGGTTTGATCTTTGTGCTTTATGGGGTTCACATTTTCTTGTTTCTTGATGTATCTATGGTCAGCCTGGCAGCTATGGCAGATGCATGCCTGGGAGCAGAATTAGAACCCCAATTCAACAGGCCCTATCTTTCCACCTCCCTGGAAGATTTCTGGGGCAGGAGATGGAATCTTGTTGTATCTAATATCCTCCGCCAATCTGTGTATGATCCTGTATTGCACATCTGCTGGAAAACCCCCCACAAGCAATCAGAGAAGAAAAGTGAAAAGCCTCCTCTCTGGGCTCGAGCAGTTGCAGTAATGATGACATTTGCAGTTTCTGGATTGATGCATGAACTGATGCTCTGCTGCTGTTCCACAGAGACAAGTCCAACCAGTTGGGAAGTTACAGCTTTCTTTATAGTCCATGGTTTCTGTACAGTCATTGAGATTGGTTTGAGAAGAAGCAGCCTCTCTCGTTACATCAAATTGCCAAGATTTATTGCAGTACCTTTGGTTTTCATATTCATGTGCATAACAGGAATTTGGCTCTTCTTTCCATCTTTCACCAGATCTGGCGCTGATATAAAGGCCATTAATGAGTGCCAGCTTTTCATTAAATATTTCTTTCCAGCAAGTGTGCAAAATTGATATTGTAATTCCCTGCCATTGCCATAGACTAAAGGGCCATCTGTTTAGTAATAATTGAGCATTCTATATTTTTCATATTACACTTTTGGATTTTTGTAGTTAAACTTTGTGCTTCCAAGTAAAGTACACAGAAAAAGACATGTACTTGAATGTATCTTTACAATTATAATATCAATTTTAAGCATAGTTAAAGCATGAACTTTGCTAAAATATGTGTATCGACTTCCCTGTAATAATTGAACCAAATTTATGGGGTAGGGGAACAGTTAATGGACAAAATTTATGGTCTAGGGGAACAGTTAATGGACTTAATGGGTGGTTAACTGAGATGGAATTTGTCAAATATAGTCAAACGATTTATGGTGTAGGGGAAGAGTTAATGGACTTAATGGGTGGTTAACTGAGATGGAATTTGCCTTTGCCGGTTAAATATTGTCAAAAATTTCTTCAATGTTAAAATGATTAAAATGGGTATTAGAGTTGCGTAAATTATCAGTATTGTGGGTTAAAATAATTAAAATGAGCAATTAGAGTTGCAGAAAACTATCAAATTTGAAAGACATTTCAGATTTGAAATTCCTACTTGGTATACCTTGGTAGTCACAGGATGACAAGTTTGTAAATTAACAGTGAAAGGGTGCAAATATTGTTGTGCAGTAGAGGAAGTTCATGTCAAACCGCTCTGTCTAAATTGGTCACAGAAGCATGGGGCAGAGAGTGGAACCCCCTCAATATGCAGCATGCTGTTCTTCAACTTCCCTGCTTTGCAAGAGGTATAGAAGACTAAGGCCTTCTTAGTTGAGGTGAGGTCATGGAACAAAATCCCCTTGACAAGAGGTTTGGGCTGCTTCGGAAGGCAAACGGGTAAGGTCGGGCTGTTGCAAGAGACAACTAGGGAACGCTCAGGTTAGTGAATCTTCTTCTTTCTGGAATCAGATTCTTCTTTCTGGCTGAGTCACAATGTTGAAACAGGGGATCAAAATAGATAAGTGATATACTTTGCCTTGATATACTTGCCTTCACATTTAAAAAAACAAAGTTATTGGTCTTGAATGTGTATTTAGGACTAGGAAAAAGTGAAAAAAAAACATATACAAGAAAATCCAGGCTAGTTTCAATTGAAGTCTTTAATTTTTTTTACCTGCTTCATATCCCAAAGCATATCGATTACCGGAGCCCTTGCAAGCCATTTGGGTAGAGACTAATAAGATAAAAATACAAGTCATTTGGGCAGGGACTAATAAGATAAAAATGAGAACTTTAGACTACACGTTTATAATTGAAATTAATATGGAGAGCAAAATATTGAAATCCTCACTCAAGGGTTGAGAAATTAAATGTTTTGAGAAGTGTAAAATTTGAAAAAAATGCTTGCAGTTAAAACGATTTGATCTCTCTTAATGTCTTATAGGTCTGTGGTAAGATAATCTATACTGGTTTTATATATATTATTTAAATTGTATTTTTTGAATGTATAAATAAAATTAATTCCTTGAAAATTCCATTACATACTTGAATGATGCATAATTTAAACTTGCAATTTCAACAAATATTTACATCAAATTATTATTTATGAACTTCAATGTCCATATTAAAATGTTCTTTTTATTATTAATACATTTTTAAATACACATCAATATTACTTACCTACCAAATATGTATGTCCATTTTAAGAAAAAAGTATAATATACATTATTTTTATTTAGAGAATATTTTATCATTATTTTAAAAAGGATACAATTCAACTTAAGTTTGAGCACCTAAATCCATGGGTCTTGTTTTATAATAATTTTAATTAAAATTAACCAAACAAATATATTCATTTTTATTCTTTATTATAACCACTATTATTTTTTATTTGCAAAATATTTAATTTTTAATATATATATATATATTACACATAAAACTCACAACATAATATAAAATCAAACTTAACCTCTACAATGTAAACGGGGTACCCCATGAATCACACATCTTACGTTCATTACAGTGGATGAATATATTCCCAGCATAGAACCATCTAAAGCACAGATCTAACATGAGCGGACAGAGATCAAATTTCTTTTGTTGCAAACTTATTTTAGTGTACAAAAAATAATGTGTATTTTTTTACTATTTAAATTGCTTTTTTGAATGTTATAGAGATTACATAACATGACCATTTTATATTAATTCATATTAAAATATTTTATTCATGACCCACATTAGATATTTTATTTTATATGACATTAAATTATTTTCTTTTAAGTTTTTTTTTCTATATATACATATATAAAATTGATATCACTCATTAAAATATTTTTGAAAAACATAAGGTTTAAACATCTTATTCACATTTTTTTTTCACTTCTAATTACTTTAGAGGATATTAGATTATATGGACAACTAATTAAAAATATGTAGCATATATTTTTTTTCTTTTTCATTATGGCCTATGTTGCTTTTTTATTTAGAGAAAAGTTTATTTTTATTTTAAGAGGGACTAACAACTTACACATTGCTACCAAGAACTTAGAGGGATCAAATTCAAACTTGAAAAAATATTAACACATTGCTATGAGGAGCTTAGAGGGATCAAATTCAAGCTTGAAAAAAGATTTACACATCTATTAATCAATTTAAGTGTTTGGTAAATATGTGATTAGCATAGATCTATAGTGGTAATTTTTCATTGTTTAGCTTTTATATTTTGATATTTTATCATTATTAATATTTTATATTAAAAATCGAATGCTTTACACATTTTCCTCTTATTAAGAAGTAATTAATTATTTTATGTCTGTAAATTATATCAACTTATATTATTTAAGATAGACATTGAAATATTGTATTTATTACTTGAAGAGTGAAAGCGAAATATCAACAACTAAGTTAATTGTTTTGTTAATAGATTTTTATTTTTTTTATTAACATAATCGGTTGCTATTTTGTATTCCAAAAAAGAGGAGGAGAAGCTCCATGTTTACATGATAGACTCCTCGCAATGCAGTAGAGGAAGTAGCTACAACAAAATGCTACATTTCCCTTGTTTCTAATTTTCGAGAAGAGCTGAAATACAGACAATGCATATATGCGGACAAAGTGAGACAGAAGAAAGACAAATTTAAAGGACATGCTCAATAATGTGAGAGGAGGTTAATCAATGCTGATATGGCGCCCTGTTGAGGCATCAATATTGTCTTCATTGCCAGCATTCCTCATGTTGTTGGAGCTGGAGCTAGGAGTTGTGCGCTTCTCCAAGATGTATTTGAGTATTTGAACCGATTCTTCAGCATTAGCACACCGATTAGAGAGTGCATTGTACTGGTTTTGAAGAGAGGTGACCTTGTGGAGAAAGACATTAACATCTGCTTCATGTTTTTCGTCCAATATTTTGACTTCTGTTTGCAGCTTTGCATCGAGGATTTTTTGGTGAGCTCTGATTTGCTCAAGCTCAGCTTGAAGATTCGCGCAGTGGATGCAGTCTTCACTGCGTGCCATGCTGGAGGCGATTGCTAAGAGGAGGGAAGGCACGAGTCCGCAGAAGGCAATGTAGTGCAGGGACTGTAATGGCGCAGCTTCGAAGGGGAGATGAGAAGGACAACGACTGCGAAGGTGGAAGGCTGTGGAGAAAGAGGGAATAGCGCTGAAATAGCTGAGCAGAGCAGAGAAACACAGGAGGGAAGGATTACCAAGGGAGGCGCATAGCAAAAATTAATCAGAGGCGCAAAGCAAGGGAGGCGATTATCACGCAGACAGGGAGCAAGGGGATGACAGAAGGAGCAGGGAGCATAAGAATAAATAGAACAATGAATGGAGAGGGAGGTAGCTCGGGGGGAGACCCAAAACAATAAGGTCACGGGAAGGCGAATGGAGGGAGTAAAAAAATGACAGAGGAGCGCAGAGAGGTCTGAGTGAGAGATCAGATAAGATCTGAAAACAGTTTGCAGCAAGATCATGGCAGAGGAATGTGATTTAGGACATTATTACTAAAAATTTGCCCCGAGGTTCGAGCGCAAGCTCTGTTGGAAAGAAGATCAGCATCCTTGTTATTTTTCAGAGGATGTGATAGAAGGTTGTGTCTTCAATACCTTCTAAAAGATTGCGACATCTGCTGATTATCTGGTGGAGGGCTATGGTTTTGTTGGACGATCATGATTCATCAAGTTGATGATAATGGAGGAATCACCAAAAACGATAGCATTTGAAATGTTGAGCTTCTTTAGCTGAAACAAACCTTGGAGAAGGGCAAAGGCCTTCGCTCTGTTGTTGGAGAGGGTGCCAAGACCCCATTCAAATTTTGTGAGAATGGTACCTTCCACACTTCTGATGATGCCTCCAGCCCCTGCAATGCCCGAATTCATTTTTGAAGTGCCATCAAAGAAAAGAGTAGGTCTTGCACTGCTATTTATCCAATCGGTGAATTCCGCTTCTTTGAGTCGAATCTTCCAGCTTGTGTCTGTTCTAGAGGGCTGATTTGAAGGAGGCTTAAAGCTGTTAGTTCTGTCCCAAAGGTTGCCAAGGAAACTCCTTTCCTCAACATAGAGCTCACTGTAGTCAATTCTTCTATTGCATTTGGCAAAGATTGTTTCAAGGGTGAGGCTCCATGACTTGTTGCAAACTTTTTTGAAAGAAGGTTCTTTGTTTATGAATATCTTCCTGTTCCTAGTAAGCCAAATATTCCATAAAACTACGTATGGCAGGGTGTCCCAGACCCTCCTCGAAATATTGTTCTTCTTTTTCCCCCATGGATAGCTGCTCTTCCAAGATTGGAGAACCTCTACAATTGTGCCTTGAAGTGCCCAGCAAGGCTGGAAGGAAGGGATGAGCTCAATTCAGCAGCGAGTAGCAAAGGGACACCTAATGAAGAGATGGAGAGCTGTCTCTTTAGCACTTTGACAATTTAGGCACATTGAAGGCCCGGACACGCCTCTTTTCTTGAGATTTTCTGAAGTTAAAATTTTATCTTTCAAGAGAGTCCATATGAAAATCTTAATCTTGGGAATTGCTTTTGATTTCCATACTGCTTTCCAATTGGGCCAAATAGAAGCAGGGTAATAGTCCTTGCAGAGTTGCTGGTAGGCGGCTTTGATGGTAAATGTTGAGCCTGAGGGGTCCCATCGAAATCCATCGATGCTGTATTTTTTTAAAGGAGCTGAGCCATATACGTTAGTTTTGAGGGTGCCAAGATCAGCGTCAAGATGGGCTGGGACTTTGGGGAAGTGCCAACCAGTACAGATTTGTGTTTGGTTATCCCATTTGGAAAATTGACTTAAGAGGTTGAGGCCCATGTTGCTGAGGTGAGAGATGATGCGTTGGGTGCCAGGCCTGTCTAAAATGGGAATTTGTCCCATAATTCAGTCTTTCCCAACGTTGATGAGTTACCTCCCATGGGGACTTTAGAGAGATTTTGGGCTAAAAAAGGAATGGTTTTTTTGCAGAGGGCCCAGATTTTAGAGCAAGGTCTATTAGGAATGTCATGGTCAAAAAGGTGTTGCTGGGTAGAATTAAGGTATTTTACTTCCATGAATTTTTTCCACCAAGCCTGATTCCCACTGATTAACCTCCAAACAATCTTCCCTCCAAAGGCTTTGTTCAGGAGCTTGGGAGAGCGGACTCCAATTCCTCCATGCTCTTGATCTTGGATTACTTGTCTCCATTTGACAAGATTATATATTTTTTTTTCATTCTTTCCTCCTTGCCATAGAAAGTGCCTAATGATAGCTTCGAATTTGAGGTGGATGATAGCAGGGGCATGAAGGAGTGTGAAGTGATACAAAGGCATAGATGAGAGACCATATTTAAGGAGGACATGGAGCCCTGCTAGATTGAGCCATGATGAGCCCCATTGTTGAAATTTTCTCTTCATTTTGTCAATAGTAATATTCCATACTTCAGCCTTTAAGGGGTAGGCGCTGATAGGCATGCCCAGGTAGGTGAAGTGGTCCCAATTTAGATTGCAAGGGACACCAAAGATGTTAGAAATACTATGGATGGTTTGATTAGTGGCATTCCAACCATAAATGCAACTTTTTTGATGATTGATCAAACCTCTGGAATAGAGCATGAATTTGTCCAAGACAGATTTAAATTGTTGTGCTATTATACTGGATGCTCCGCCCATCAAAAGAGTGTCATCTGCAAATTGTGAGTGATTCATATTTTTGACACCGTTGCCGAATTTGATGCTTGTAATGAGGCCAACTCGCCTCATATGATCCAGGGCCTTACTAAAAGATTTCGCCATGAGGATGAAGAGGTAGGGGGAAAGAGGGCATCCCTGCCTTAAGCCTCGAGAGGATTGAAAGGAGGGAGTTGGTTTGCCATTGATGAGTGGAGATATCTAAGGCCGAGAGATGCAAGAGTTGATGAGGGCAAGGAAGTTTGGGTCAAAATCCATTTTTTGGAGAACAACAAGATGAAAGGAGTGCCTGACCCTGTCGAAGGCATTGGCAAGATCAAGCTTTAAAATAAAACCTTTTTCTTTGCGAGAGATGCTTGAGTGAATGGCTTCTTGAACGAGGAGGATGGAATCAATAATTTTCCTTTGGGAGATGAAGCCTCCTTGATTTTCTGAAATGAGGCTATGAAGATGTGGTTTGAGGCGCATGGCAAGAATTTTAGTGATGAGTTTATATGAAGTATTGCAAAGAGAGATGAGCCTAAATCTAGAGAAGGAGGAGGGGTGATTTTCTTTGGGGATAAGGGCAAGGAAGGTAGAATTGGTGTAGCCTCCACTTTTCTTCTTCCTTTGTTTCCATTGTATCATTTTGACAAGATCCTTTTTTATTAGATCCCAATAAGTTCTGTAGAAACTAATAGAAAACCCATCTGGCCGAGGGGCTTTATTCGGATGCAAGGCCCGGATCGCATTTTTGACCTCTTCTTCATCGATCTCTTTGCTGAATGCGTTGTTCATTTCCTCAGTGATCATGGCTGGAAGGTATTGCAGAAGACCAGAGTAATCTTTCGGCTTTTTGGTCTCTGTCAGGAGGTCTTTGTAATGCTTGGTGGCAGTGCTTTTAATTTCTTCTTGATATGTTTTCATAACCTTCTGCATCGAGGATGGTGGAAATATTATTCCTGGCTTTTCGAATTGTGGCTTGCTTGTGAAAAAAGACAATGTTTTTATCACTTGCTTGAAGCCATAGATTCCTTGATTTGACTCGCCATTTCTCCTCCTCTTTTCTATTGGGTCTGTAGAGTTGCCAATAGAGGTCTTTTTCCTGGATGAGGAGATCATGGTTAAGGCCATGAATATCGATGCTGTTGTGGACATCATCTAGTTTGGACTTAATTTCGATCTTGGCCTTCTTCGGCTCTTTGTATTGAGATTTGGCCCAGTCCTTCAAGGCCAATTTAGTTTTTTTTTTTAACTTGGTTTCCCATATGAAGGAGGGAGAACCTTCAATGTGTTGCATCCAAGTATTATGCACTAGCTGATTTGCTTCCAGGATGTCATTCCAGAGAAGACTGTATTTGAAGGGAATGGGCCCAAGAGAGTGATGGTCAACAAAAGTGAGGGTGATGGGGTAGTGATCAAAGGCTGAAAAAGAGAGAATGTTGGCAGCGACAATGGAGTAATATGAGAGTAGAGTGACAACAACAAGAATTCTGTCAATTCTTTCCATGATATTTCCTCTCCGAATTCTTCTGTTGCTCCAAGTGTATCTACGATTTTTTGGGACAATGTCAACCAACTCGTGGTCTTGCATGATGAATTCAAGCTGATCTAGAGTAGGGTCCGGATTGAAACAACCTCCCCTTTTCTCATTTACATGAAGGATTAAATTGAAATCTCCTCCCATTATAATGTTGCTACTGTCCTCATTATCTATGTCTTCTTTAATGGAGTTCCAACAAATCTCTGTCTCTGTAATGATTGGGGCCATAAACATTGTAAACAATAATTTCTTTCTGATCTCTGTAACTTTCTAGAGTCACTTTGATCTAATTATGTTTTACTGTAGTGTCTTTATACTTCCATATGTTGTGGTTCCAAAGGGTGGCTAACCCACCAGAGGCTCCCCTTGATTCAGATAGGGTGCCACCATAATGCTTCATTTTGTCCATTATTGTCTTCATTTCTAGATCTCCCTGCTTTGTTTCTTGCAGGAGAATAATTTCCGATTTCTTTTGATTTATTAAGTCTCTTAGGGCTGCTAATTTGGAGGGATGCCCTAAAACCATGTTGTTCCATGAGAGGACTTTCATCATTACAAAAAGGTTGTTCAGAGAGCTGCTTTCCCTCCTTATTCCTTTTGTCCTATATCCTTGCTATTCTACCCCAATATGTAAGTTTCAATGGGGTTCTGAGTTCCCAATGCTATATCCTTTTGTGCGTTTTCATCACGGTGCTTCTTTGAGGATTTCCTTCCAGGGCCATGCTTTTTAGTGTTTTCCAGCATTACTTCATTCTCCTTCACAAATTTTCTTGTGATTCGGACAGAAGAAGGATCTGGGGAGGAGGAAGGAGGGTCAGGGATGGAGGGAGTGGGACGAGGAGAGTCAGGTTGGGAGGGGGAGGTAAGAATGGGGGGATCCTCATCAGGGGGAGAAATGGAAGAAAAAGGATTGGAGAGGTATAGCGTGGATTTGTGGGAGGGGATAGGGGGGGTGGCGGGGAGAGGCAGGTGCAGTAGCTTGATGGGTTGGATCCGGGACCTTGAGAGAAGAGGAGGATGAGGGGTTAGGTTTAGGAGGAGGCGTTGCAGGGGTGTTATTCTTAGGGTTAGAGGTGGTCTTCTTTCTCTTCACAGTTTCCCATTACGAATCAGTCTCCAGGATTTCAACATCAATAATTTTTGAACAACGATTAGCAAAGTGACCATACTCGTGACATACCTTGCATTTAAACGGGATCTGCTCATAGTCGAGTTGCTAAATATGCGTCCATTCATCGACTTTTAGCTTGATAGCCTCGGGAAGGACTTTGCCCAGATCCACCTCCACACAGATCCTGGCGCAGGCTTGCATGTTATCTTTTGGCTCACTTCGGTCTATGAATTTTCCAACTGCATTCTGGATGGCTCGAACATAATCATCCCCCCAGCAGTGTAGAGGGAGGTGCAGAAGGCACACCCAGACAGGTACATCATTTGGAACATCAAGTTCTGGATCAAAATCTAGCGTCCATTTGTTGAGGTACAGGCCCCTGGTGTCCATAAAATAGGGTCAATTTCTGAAGATCAGGTCTTTATCTTCTTTTGTCTTAAAGTGGAAGGTCAAGTAGCCCCTTCCACAGAAGCGAATGGAATTTTTTCCATTGATCTTGTTAGACCAGTTGCGCTCGACCCATCTTTGCACGGTCTTCGGCGAGGGCCAGAGTCCGGTGAATTGATTGATGAGGCCCTTCTCTGCAAGAGAAAGGGCAACCATGCGAGGGAGAGAAGGTGGAAGAACAACCTCCTGTAATCCATCAAGTTTTTTCACAAATTTGGAGATCGCCAGCCTAGGGCAAGGAGGGGCCAAAGAGTTTACAAGAGCAGAGAAGGCTTGGGCCTGGATAAGAGAAGCGGCCATCTCTGGGGAGGACTTCGGAGGGGCCATGCTCGAGCAAGGAGCAGTAATGAACCGCTAGGGCGCCGCAGGCAGGGCACGGGCTCAGGCAAAAAAATTACCAAAAAAAGAAAATATATATATATATATATATATAGTTTATTACTACCTTGTTAATAGATTTTAATTGTTTATTTATATGGTTATTTAATTTTTTTTTTTTTTGTTTGGCCGATATGACCAGAAATTATTTTTATTATTTTTTTAGGACATGACATATTTACACATGTCCCCATACTAGATTATAGAATAAGCCTCTCAACTCAACAATAAACAAATACTTGTCAAACCAAAAAAATATAAAAGATATATAAAATAGATAGTATTAAAGTTAGATTAATTCAATAAACAAATACTTGTCAAACCAAAAATATATCGAGTAGATAGTATTAAAGCTACGACTATCAACGAATATATGATTTTCCATTTGATGTACCATCACATGGCCGGCAATGGTGTCATTAGTATATAGTGGCGCATCTACAACAGTGTGAATTTGATTAGAATATTTAAATTTTATTTTACCGAGAGGGTGGGTGAAAATTTGGAATTTTGTGTGTCTACGTTGTCTAAATTTTAAAGTAACTTTGAACCTCTAATCATAATTCTGATTTAATAATTTTTTTATATGTAATATATCTTCATTTCAACCAAAAAGAAACTATTTGGATAAATGGATTACTTCCTGTAACAATAATGGCTTGGTGCCTGCTACACACATATGAAGAAATTTTCAGGAAATTACAAAGATGTGTTTCATACTCTACAACACGTAATGCGGTGTGCAATGGAGACAATAAGCAAATTAGAGAATTGAGGATACTATTATTGTCATGGTTTTGGGCGTGTGTGAATAATACAAGAGTTGATTTCAATATTTTGATTAAATGAGATGGGAGCTTATGAAGGGACAGGTATAAGTAATTTCAATATTTTGATTAAATGAGATTGGAGTTTGTATATGTATAGGAAGGGACACGTATAAGTCATTTCAATATTTTGATTAAATGAGATTGGAGGTCATGTATATGTATATCGGCAAAGTAGTATAGATTTTATTTTATTTTTAAATTATTATTATTATTTAAAAATTAGAAGTGTTTTTGGTAGTATGAGATTTTATGAAGTGGTAGCATTTTGTTGGAATTATTGATGTGACATGTGTGCACTTTTCACTATTAGATGGTTTAAACAATCATCTAATCTCATTGTGTTGTTAATTTCTTACTTCTATATCTTAAGCATGGAGTTCGGTAAACTCTGGTTGTTCCTCATGGTTTGACTGCATAGTTCTCTTCTTGCTTTGCTCATTTCCATATTTGTATAGGATCCAAAAGGGATGATTCATGCTCTCGATCATCACCTCGCTCAATGTTGATAACATTTACAGGTTGCTTAGATAGACTTTCTTTGGAAGCCTCGTAACGATGTATCAGCTGGAAAGGGTTTACTAGAGATTACATGGAAACACATCCCAAACAATCTGTCACATGGCTATTCAAAGTTATCTAATATGTTGAAGCACAATTGAGAGATTTTGAGTTTTTTTTGCCACGACAAATGCCTAGTTGAGGAGGAAATTTGTAATGAGGTGCCAGGGTAGAGCAACGATGATATCACTTATTTATCTACTCATAAATCATTCCAAAAAGCATTGAAAGAGGCCTTGACAAGAAATGGGTCGCCTCAAATTACAATGGCATGAATCAATTTCCACATGGGATGGAGGCTCTCAACACTTTGATTGTTGGTTGGCCACCTTATCCGCCAATCATAATGTTCTTCACTTACTAACTATAGTTTTTAAACTACATTTTTCCAACTATAGTTGACAATGAAATTTCCTTTAGACCTAGGTCACATGAGTGGTTTGCTCCCTTCATTTAGGTTCTTACCAAATATATGTTTCAATTGTTCTTTTGGATGCAAACCATCTTTGTCTAACATTTCCATTATGGACTTGGAATCTCACCAAATTATTTTCGAGTCTCAATAGTATAATGTCTTTGATTTGAAAAGTTAATTAATTTAAAATCTTTGTTTTGAAAAGTTAATTAATTTATTTATTTTAACTATATGCTATTGTAAAATATTTTTTCCTGCTTCCAAGCATGTGGGAAATAGGAGGTTCCTGAGCGAAATTAAGAGTTAAGAAGACTGAGTTACAAAATTTACAATTGCCCAAAAAAACAAACTTGGATAAAGCCAAAGAAGGTGACTGATAGAACTATGAGTCAAAACACAAAAAAACACCGAGACGAGTTGCATGAGTGTCGATTATGGGAGAAATAGAGGGATGCCAATATAAATCCAACCGGAAGGGAGTTAGATTTCCATATTATTCGCCATCGCCAATGGAGAGGGGTGCAAATTAATTGACACATTAGTTCTCTGTACCTGGAGATCGCACCAAGGATATGAGACGATGCATTAGAAGACAAGCATTATCCAACATGCTATAGGGCATTTAATGCAACCCCATAGCAAGCTCTAAACATACATACACCATGTAGTCGCACATATCCATATCTTTTCTGGTAGCCCTATCAGGCAACAAATAATAGGCAACCATTCACCATGCATAAGCATGCTATGCATCTGGAGGCCGCATCTAAGATGGTACATAAGCATGCTATGCATCTGGAGGCCGCATCTGAGATGTCATGTATTGTCGTTCTTTTTTCGATCACTCCACCTTTCCCAGTAAGTGAGAGGTCGCAGTAATGCCAGGTACCCACCCTATTTAAAGGTCAACTACCTTCCCACCATATTTTTCCATTCAGTTGTAAGCGATGTGCATTAATGCGGTGATAATACTCCCAAATTCAAAATTTCAATCCAACTCCCGCCTAAAGGAATTGCTCTCAAATTCAAAATTTCAATCTAGCTCCCGCGTGAAGGCAATGTTCTCAAATTCAAATTTTCACATTTTTGAGGAAAAGGGAAATCAATAGTTGGTAAGAAAATCTATTTACCAGAGCTCAAAAAATTGTATCCATTTCCTTTGTCAGGCGTATTGCCTGTTTCTCAAGGCTGGAAAGTATGTTGAGCAGGATGGAGGAGGACTAGTTTACCTCCCTGTCATTCTATATCCTTGGTTGAATGCTCACGATATGTTATCTGATTTACCCAAAGTACTTTGGAAGCAACAAGGAGTGCGAAAGGAAAATGCACATTGTCCGGAGGCATCATGGCTTCCTTTAGGCATCCATTAGCTTGATTTGGCCCATGGATTTAAGAACAATGAATTCATGTTCACGAGATACCCTGTCATGGGGTTTCAGAATTGCAAGCAGACATCCAAATCGTGCCAGAGATCGTCATCCGCCAATCTCCCGAGCGCTTGTTTTTAGGATCCCAAAATCAAATGTTTGTTCTTCTACGAGACAACAACTATTTTTAGGCTCTCCAAAAGCAAGGTCGTCATATCAAATGTGAAGAAGCTGCAGGACATTTACAATGGTTTTCGAATGCGCTTCCTGAAGGGTAATCTGAGGATTCGGTGGTCATCGACTTCAATTGCTTTTTCCCAGAGAACATATCGAAAGCGAAGCTGAATGAAGATGTTTGGGAGGAGGTTGAGCAGATGGATTTCTTTAAGATCAGAGTTGTCTTGCATTGGGAAAAAAACAAAAACCTCGCTTTTCTTGGCGTGAGAGCTAAGTATCCTAACCTCAACAAATTCATACGATCCTAATGGACCATTCACGAGTGACTGGCCAGATAATTTTTTTTTGCAGGGGCGATATGATTCAATGGTGGAGGAGAAATAATATGATGGGTGTGCACTAGATGGAATGTGTTGTGCAAGGAAAAAATTCATTGTGCTCTCAACGATGATTGCTTCTGCTGACTTAGGAAAATTTACTTAGAAGGTAGAGTCTGTCGATACAACGAAGGACCGTATTCTTCATTAGCGAAAGGTTGTGAGTATTTCTTGTTGGAAAGGCAGAAGAGTAAAGGCACAAAAACACACACGAGCTGCGGCTCTTCTATTGATCACACAAGATTGATTGATCCTTAATCTCTGAATACAATGAACACGGTGAAGGGTATTCATCATTTTCGACTAACGACTCGCTTGACATGCACACACTTACCAAAATCATCTATCACATAACTTGACTTGACTATTACATAACTCGACTTGACTCAACGCTCACTTAACTGACTCTCTAAATTTACATCTCCATGTGGAAGTTAATTGGATATTCTAACACTCCCCCTTAAGTACGACTGCTAAACTAAAACATGACTCATGAAAACTCAAACATGCCTACCGGTCTATGTCTCAACTAGGCTTACAACACCCAAGTTTATTTTGTGAAACTCAAAAACATATTTTTCTAATGGCTTTGTAAATATATCATCCATTTGATCACTAGATTTACAAGGCTTCAAGTGAACTTCTCCATTGCTCACAAGTTCTATAATAAAGTGATATCTAGTATCAATATGTTTTCTCTTTTGATGAAACACACTATTTTTGGAAAGTGCAATCACTGAGGTGTTGTCACAATATATTGATGTTGATCTTTGTTGTTTATGCTTGAGTCCATCCAATACTCTTCTTAACCATACTGCTTGACATGATGCTGATGTTGTGGCTACATACTCTGCTTCTGCTGATGATAGTGTCACAATGGGCTGCTTCTTATATGCCCATGAAATCACACCTGAACCAAGATGAAGCACATAACCATAAGTGCTCTTCCTATCATCCAAACGTCCTACAAAATCACTATATGTAAATCCAATCAAATCTTTCTTTTATGTACTTGCATACATTATGCCACAATCTCTAGTTCCTGCTATTTATCTCAAAATTATTTTTCATGCACTCCAATGTGTGCCTTTTGGAGTATCCATAAATCTAGAAATCAAACTCACTCCTTGGATAATATCCAGTCTAGTAGCTGTGAGATACATGAGGTTGCCAACCAATATTTTGAATAGAGCTGGATTGACATCTAATCCTTCATCATCCACTTTGTACCTGTTGCAACTGGTGTAGGTACAGGTTTGAAATTATCCATCTTGAATATTTTTACAAAATATCTAGCATATTTATTTTGACAAATAAAAATTCATTTTTCAGATTTCTCAACTTCTATGCTAGGAAACAATTTCATGAGACCAAGATCTATCATCTCAAATTCTTTCATCATGGCTACTTTAAATTCATCTAACTTAAGATCACCTGTAAAAATCATGTCATCAACATATAAGCAAACAATAAAAATTTGTCCATGCTCATTTACATTTGTGTACAAGGTAGGTGAGTCAGTGCTACTTTGGAAAAATCCATTCTTAATCATGTAACTGCCTATTCTACTATACCATGCTCTAGGTATTTGCTTGAGACTATAGAGCGCTTTCTTCAACCTGTAAACTTTATCTTCTTTACCTTCAACTTCATAACCTGGAGGTTGTTGCACATAAATTTCTTCTTCTAGAATTCAATCCAAGAAGGCCGATTTGACATCCATCTAATATACTTTTCACTTGTTCTGAGCTGTTGTGGCTAGAACTGCTCTTACAGTATCCAATCTAACTATCAGAGCAAATGTTTCTCCAAATTATATTCCTGGTTGCTGTGAGAATCCTTTTGCTACAAGTCTTGCTTTAAATCTGCCAACTTCACCTTTCTCATTCAGCTTTGTCTTGTACACCCACTTCACACCAATGAGGTTTTTATCCTTTCGAAAATTAACAAAATACCATGTATCATTATTTTCAATAGAATCAATCTCTTCATCCATCGCCTGCACCCAATTTTCATCTCTGATTGTGTCTTTAAACGAAGAAGGTTGGAATGATAACAATGAAAAATTTAAACTAACATCCAAATCATCATAGATATATTTGAGACGTCTCATATTTCTCTTACCATTGCTTGATTCATCACATGATTGGCTACTTGGAGAATTCTGGTCTGTTGATCTACTTGAAGATCCATGCTGCTCTGAAAATCTTGGAGTCCTTGCTGGTGAGACTCTGTTTGGTGTCTGCTCTTTTGATTCTTGCTGCTCCTTTTCTACTACATCATCCTCTTCCATCAATGGTGCTTGTGCATCAACTGATTTGTCTACAGTCTCATTCCATGACTCTTGTTCTTTGAACACAACATCTCTGCTAATTATTATCTTCTTGGTGACAGGGTTATACAATTTGTAATATTTTGATTGTTCACGATAACTAGTAAATATTCATTTTTCACTTTTATCATCCAATTTTCCTCTTATTTGCTTCAGTACATGTGCATAGGCTACACATCCAAAAACTCTGAGATGAGATACGCTGCATGACATACCTGACCATTCTTCTTCTGGTACTCTGTTCATCACACTCTTTGTAGGAAATCTATTTATCACATAAACAACACATGCAACTTCTCCGCCCAATACTCATTAGACAAGTTTCTTTCTTTCAACATGCTCCTTGTCATGTTCATAATTGTTCTGTTCTTTCTCTCTGCTACACCATTCTGCTGTGGTGTGTATCTAGTTGTAAATTATCTTTTTATTCCATTTTGTTTGTAGTAATCATGGAATTCCTTTGAATCATATTCTCCAGCACGATCAGACCTCAATACCTTGATTTGTCGATCACTTTGGTTCTTTGCTAAGGCTTTGAATTCTTTGAACTTTGCAAAAGTTTTAGACTTCTGCTTCAAAAAGTAAACCCAAGTCTTTCTGCTATAGTCATCAATAAAAGTGAGGAAGTAATGATTTTCACCAATCTATTTTTTTCTCATAGGTCCACACAAGTCTATATGCACCAACTCAAGTGGTTTTATATGTATGAAACTCCCTTTGGAAAACTTTCACGGTGTTGATTTCCCAAGATGCAACACTCACAAGTACTAGCAGGTTCTTTGATGGGAGGTAATCCTCTGACCATCTATTTATGTTGCAACAATCTTAAACCAGAAAAGTGCAAGTGTCTAAACCGAAAGTGCCATAACCAATAATCATTAGAACATGCAACTATAAAAGAACTGCCTTGATTGTTGTAATTCATAATTAGAGGAAAGAGTCCATTCCTCGTCATTTGCACGTTTGTTATCAGCTGCTTGCTTGGGGCATGTCATAAATAACACACTCTTGTCCCTGAAAGATAACTTTGTATCATTTTTGTGTCAATTGACGAACACTTATCAAATTATGTTTGAGACCAAAAACATAATATACCTCTAAGATTGTCTTTGGCCCCTCCTGCTTGGTCATAATGTTGACCACTCCTTTGCCCTCTACATCCACAGTCTTGTCAGTCCCCAACTTTACTTCTGTCTTCACAGATTGATCCAAATTTGCAACCAAAATCTTGTTTCATGTCATGTGGTTATTGCAACCACTGTCCAATAGCCACACGTTATCAGATGGTTCAAGCATGGTAGGAACATGGAGTTAGTATTCTCTGTACTAACATTAGCTCTCTGGTTTTCTTGATAATCTATCTTATTCCTGCAATCATGGGCATAGTGGCCATAATAACAACTCACATTTGATTTGTCAGATCTTTGATTATTGTTGAAGCTTCTGCTGCTGCTGCTTCCACTTTCATGTTCATGCTCTTCTCGGCCTTCTTTTTGACCACCATATCTTCCGTCTCGTCCTCTGCCTCTTGATCGACCTTTGCCTCGATCTCTTGAAATGGAAACTTGACTTTTGAAAGTAGTTTCTGAAGTGGAATCCTTATTTCTGTCTATTCTTGTCTCATGCGATAGAAGTGATCCCATCAACTCATCAACTGTCAATTTTTCCAAATCCTTGGCTTCTTCTATGGCTGCTGCCACAACATAAACTTGGTAGACAAAGATCTAAGGACCTTCTCAATCACTGTTCGATATTTAATTTCTTCACCATAAATTTTTAACTGATTTACTACAAACATGACCCGATTCATGAAATAATCGATGTCCTCTATCTCCTTCATCTGCAGACTTTCAAAATCTCTCGTAGTATTATGCAATTTAACAATATTGACTTTGGCCATACCTTGATAGCTTGTCACCAAAGTTTCTCATGCTTCCTTTGCTGAAGACGTGATCATAATCTTCTGGAACACTGCTCGGTCCACTCCCTGTTGGATAAGAAGCAACACTTGTGCATTATTCATTTTGTCTTTCTTCCATTGTTCCCTCTCTGCATTACTGAGAGATCGTTCTTCTGCATCATTTTGAGGTTTTGCAAACCCAAACTTGACATGATTCCAAACATCATGCTCTTTTAACATGGTCTCCATTGTAATGTCCCAGACATCATAATCTTTCACTGTGAAAGAAAAAAGTTGTGGCTGGAAACTGCTTGTTGACATCTTTCTTCAAAAAGAAATTGGCTTCTCTTATGAAACCCTAAATTTCTCTTTTTATATGCTTTGCAAAGCTCAAAAAATTACTTTGTAATAAAACCATGGATTTTATTTTTATATATTAAAAAAAACTTTTATAAAAAAAATTCTATATATAAAATAAAATTTTATAATAAGCTCCTTTTAAAAAAAAACCCTTATTATAATATCTCCACTTTTTAAGTGTTTCGAAATCCCTTTTGAAAAGCTTTAAAAAAAAAGTCCAAGAATTCAAATCATGAAGGGATCTAATATGTCAAACTTTGATTTTTTTAAACAAAAACATATGTGTTTTTGTTCACTAAAGCGTGCTTAACATGATAAGGCTGCGTGGTTGACATTGTGCACGTAATTGTTGTCATGCCTTAATGCCCTAACGAACGAAAATTCAAAGGAGCCCGCGTGCCCGAAAAACGGGACTGCATGTAACTGTTGTGCTGCGTTAATGCCCTAATGCACGAAAATTCAAAGGAGCTATGACTACCAGATTCGTTATAGTTTAAATAAGCGAGGACAAAAAAATTATCCTTTCACACATAGATTAATGTTTTTTTTGGTTATCTCTTGACATGCACACACTTATCAAATTCATTTATCACGTTGAGATGCACACATTTACTCATCTCGAATTGATCATTACATGACTTGACTCAACGCTCACTTCACTAACTCTCTAAGTATAGTTAAATCTCCATGTTGGAGTTAATTATATATTTTAACATTTCTAAGAATTGGGACTTTCATCAACCCATCTTACTCTGAAGTTGAAGATGATATTTTTTTGACGTCTAGCAAATTCTACATTATTATTTTTAAGTGATTTTTTTTTTCTTTATCTTCAATGCAAAATTTTAAAACATTCCAAAATTTTCTTGATAAGAAAATTCATTCTTATTAATCAGTGAATGGTCACTCTTTATTATTTTTAACTTCTTAAATAGAAATATGAAATCTGGGTGGAAATGATTTTAACTTGTCTATCTTTAAATGCATAAAAATATTCTCGAATTTATTTTTTTTAAAACTAATCTGGGTGGAAAATATTTTAACTTGTCCATCTTTAAACGCAGAAATTTTTTCCCAAATTTAATCTTTTAAAAATTAATATAGGTGGAAAGGATTTTAACTTGTCCATTTTTAAATCTAGAAAAATATTCTAAAATTTATTCTTTTAAAAATTATTATAAATTCAAGAATATTTCCAAAATATAAAGAGATACCTAAACTATCTCTTTTTGTTCAAATGTCAAGTCACCAAAACATGTGTGGTTGTACCAATTTAAATTCATAATATGCCATCAACTAATTATTTAATATAGATTTAAATGAGGGCTAGAAAAAAATCAATTTTCAATGCACTGACAAGAGTCTAGGTTTTTGAGATTGATAGTCAATCAAATTGGTTTTTAATTTGATAATTTTGTTTTAGAAAATTACAAACTAAAATTGACAAACCATATTTATATATTTGAACTTTATATATAATAAATGTTTTTAAATTATCCCAATAAATTTAGCAATAATAATTTGAGATATTTTTTCTTGTCAATTTTGAAATATTTAAATTTATCTAACAAATAAATGTAAGCAAAATTAATATTTTAAAAATATTTTAGAATTTACAATTGGATAAATAAGATTTTTATGATGGATTAAAAAAACAAAAAATCAATTTTCACATATAAGATTCAATATCTATTTTAACTCATTATTTAAATTTCATACATACTATCTATATTTTTGTTAATTTTTTATTATGGATATAAAAACAATTGTTTATTAATTTAAATTTTGTATTTTTATCATGAGATGTTTTTACTTTTAAAATATTGTCCAACCAAATAATATGATATGTGTGCATCTTTTATAATACTTCAAAAAGGTCAAATATATTCAATCTTATTCATTCCTATTGTCAAATTAGCCATTTATTTTGTGCAATTATGTAGTCACTATTTATGTGATTTCAACGATTTTTCAAATCATACCAAGCCATTTTGTCAATAGCTTCCCCAAACCCATTAACTCTAATATATTTTGAAAGAGGAACATTAATCTCATCTTTTAACATGATGACTTGGACTAAAGGAAAACCTTCTAAATCATAAAACAAGTTTGGACCCACTTTTAAATAGGACTTTGGGAGTATTAATAATAAAATACATGGCATGCATTTTGAAGGAATTCATAATATTCCAACTAATAAGAAGGATGGAGCTCTCATCTTGACACCCTAGCACTTGAGAGGTCCAAACCTAATTACATTCATATTCAAGGATGAATGCATCTAATGCACCATATCCTAGGATCTTTTTCAAACTAATAAATAGGGTCATTTTATACAAATATAAATCTATCACTAATGTATTAAAACTAAATAAATTACATTAAAAATATCAAAATCATGACAAACAAGAAAATTGAGTGTATTATTTCTATTAGACAATTAAAAAACTCTTTAATTTGATTAATCTATCTCCATAGGTTAGTGTTTTATATAGTATGCCAATGGCCTATAGGTGTGGACATTCTAGGTGAGTATTAACCTTTAAGATTAAGGCTTTAAGTTTAAGTCTGTATACAAAGCAAGGTTGCATGATATCAATGGAGACAAATACAATTTTTTATAATAAGTCCAAAGTCCCCTTGTGGGTGAGTCTATGCTTATCTTGTGTGTGTGTCTATATATATATATATATAGACTCACCCACAAGGAGACTTTGGCCTTATAAAAAATTGTATAATTGTATATATATATATATATATATATATATATGTATGTATGTATGTATGTATGTATGTATATTCAAGACCAAAGTGAGTCATAACTAGGAAATGTAGTTGATTAATGATTGAAGGAATTTAATTCATTGTACTAATGTCTAAGAGAGGTATATCTTAACATGTTAGAAAATTTATGGATGTATCTAGTTGAATATAGAACATGGATCAAAATTATTTTGTAATGAAATCTAAGATCATCATCAAATATAATAATGTGACTAGTTATGAAGAAGAACTTATAAAGTTGTTATTGATGATCATCTTAATGTAATGGATAATGTTATGTTGATTCTTGGTTAATTATGGGAAAAATTAGAGGAATGTTTATACTAATGCATTCACATTACCATTGTTGATAGGGAATAGACATAATACGTCTTTGGTTTAATGTACGTTGATATATCTAAAAAAAAATATTCCTTTGATTGAAAACAAGAAACTTTAAATGTGGATAATGAGTTAGATAATTGAGAATGATGTAGAAAGGAGAAGTGTATTCATTGGAGACTCACATGCTAAAACCAACACTAATGCTCTAGGTAGAATGAGGATTTTGGAGACAATTTTGTTAAGAAAATTTCATATACTTTAAGATGTATCTTTGTTGAATACAAGGATTTGGAAATATCTATGTTGCATTGAGAAACATTGCATCTTGGGTCTATACTTGATTTTCATGATGCTTGTTAGTATGTATTGATGGTACTGACATGTTTAGGCATGGATGGTTTCATAACCTTCTCAAGTTTATTCAATATTTGATCAATATTAATCAACGCTTATTGGTGCCAAAAATTGGAAATAAAAGGTGCATTTATGCTAGCACATATTGATTTGCAAGGAAAAATGTATAATCTATAAAAGGGATATTTTTATTTAGGGTAAGTGATCTGTAAATTTTCATGGGTATTCCATTAGAATAATTTGTCACAATAGATATAGTATAATTAATTAAACCTTTACTATGAGTGTTAATTCCATTTACATCTCAAATTGTTTAGTTACTATTTTTATGCTTAAATGCACGGATTATCTAAAGCACACGAATATATAACAGAAATAAATACATACACCATCCACATTAGAAAATTTTTTCCTTGGGAAATTAATAAAGGAGAAGGGGTAGGTCCTACCTTCTATAAAGGTCTTAGCACCAAATGTTCATATAGAGTTGGCAAAGGACATATTTTTGCATAAGAGGTCTAGTATTTCTCCTGTGAAAGTATATATATTTTCCTAATGCATCAATATGATTCTTTATCATTATGAGGAGGATGGCTATGAGGATTATGGAATGGTACAGTGATGAACCAGTCAGTGAAATTGGCGAGGGGGTTCAAGACTGACAGGGGGAACTTATTTTTGACGAGTCTTGTGCTCGATATTTGGAACTAACAAAAATTATAGAAACTAGTTGGTGAACCCTAGAAGGTGGGAATCACAGAGGGATTGGCCATCCCAGAGAAGGATGTACTACTTGGGTTTTGGACTAACTATAAAGACAAATTTCTTATGGCATGGAGGGTTCACAGAGCCATAGAGAAACATACTTGTTGGGTTGGAACCTTGGTAGTTAGCCTAGAGGGTACCTAGAGACCTGTAGCAACATGTTTGTTGGGTTAGCACCTTAGTTAATATTGTACCCTGGAGGGTGCTTAAAGCCTCGGAGAAACATGGTTATTGGGTTAGCTCCTTGGCATTTATCCTAGAGGGTGTTGAGAGAAATAAAGCAACATGGTTTTTGGGTTAGCACCTTGGCCATAAAGGACATGTTACTATCGGTTTATCGTTGCCCTAAAGATTACAACCCTAGCTTGGGGGCTGACTTGTGGTTGAAATTGGCGAACCACGAATTATATGGTTGGGAGGAATGTGGAGATATTGTTTCCAATATGTTCATTTTGACCAAATAAGTATTTTTATTGATGTGCCAAGTGAATTATCTATTTATGTAGAAACCCTAATTTTGGGGTTTTGAGTACTTGCATGTATTTATGTGTTTCTATATATTTTTATGCATTTATATGATCCATAATTCATGTGCTAAACTATGGAACCCTAATTCCAGAGTTCTATGCTAAAATTTATGTTATTATTGTTATTATATTATGAAATATTTTACAATTATAAACCCTAAATTCTACAAGTTATAATTATGTGTATGATGAATATTAATAAATGTTAGATAATATATAATATTAGGTTATGTTAATGAATTCAAATCAAGCTCCCCCCATCGAAATTTTCGATCGCATTGCTGCTGCTGAACGCCTGTGAGCCCACGCGCTCCTGGTGCTAGGGCTCCCTATCGCTGCCATGGAGGATCTGGGTTCGCCCGAGGCCCCTCCTCCTCCTCCTCCTCCGTCCGTAGATGAATCCTTCAAATCGATGCTGGCATCGCTATCGAAAAAGAAGAAAACGGACGCTGCCAAGTTCGTGAAGAAGTTGGATGATATTCCAAAAATCTCCCTTCCTCCAGAGGGTCCGATCCAGGTTGCTTGTCTCTAGTAGATTGCGCCCTTGTGGGTTAGTTTGTTGGCCTTTGGCCCTCTCCAAAAACTACTGAGACCTGGGTTGTCAAAAACTGGATGTCATTGATTAAGAACAATATAACCTCGTACTTCTTGGGGAGAGGCTACTTTCTGTTCGAATTCATTTCAAAAGAGGAAAAAGATCTGATCTTTAAGAATGACCCTTACTTCATGGGACCTCAGGGCCTGTATCTCAACAAATGGACGCCAGATTTTGATCCAGCAGTGGATGTTCCGACGACCGTTCCTGTGTGGGTCAGATTGTCGAATCTCCTGGTGCATTGCTGGAACTGGGAATCTCTAAAGCACATAGGCAACGCCCTGGGAAAATTTATTGACCGAGAAAACAACAAGGATCAATACTACCGTGCCCAAATCTGTGTCAAGGTCTATTTAGAGGTGGGACTACCGGAGGCAATAAAAATCAATGTTGACAGCTGATCTCATGTGCAAAAACTAGATTATGAGGAGCTTCCTTTCAAGTGTCAAAAATGTCACGAATACGATCACTTTTTTAGGGGTTGCTCGAGCAACGGAGAGGCGAAGAAAGGAAAAAATGAGGGTTGGAATCAGGTTAAGAGGTCAAATAATACCCATAAGACCCCAAAACCTATTGGGGCTCTAAAAGGTAAAGGTCCTCAGTCGACTCCTGATCAGCAAAACCCTCCCCCGAAGGGTTAAGAAAACAAGTTTGGGCCCTTAAGCTCAGCTTCAATGGAAGTCCAAGAGGTCGAAATGCAAAAGAAAGTAACCCCAGACAAAGAGATATCCTCAGGCTCGAGGCAAGGAGAAAGCGCCTCAGAAATACCTAAGGAAAATCATGCAGAAATTGAAGAGGAAGAACAAGATTCAGAGGAATCATAGGAGGAAGGAGAAATAGGGGAATCAAAAATTTCGGCTAGAAGATCGACAAGAGGTCGAATGCCTGCCCAGGAAAAGAGAGAACAAGAAACCTACAAAGACAAGCTCCAGGGCAGTCAACCAACCCTTGAGAAGCTATTGGCAAGAACTCCGAAGATGACAAGAAACTAGACACTGGGCTCCAAGGGAGCTCATCACACCCAAAAAAGTAAGTGATGAAGGTTGTCTCTTGGAATTGCAGAGGAATGGGGAGCAAAGTGAAAGAAGAAGCCATAAGAAGCCTATTAAGGATAGAAGCCCCATATATTCTTCTAATCCAGGAGACAAAAATAGAGGACAAATATTTCCTCCAAACAAGTAAGAAATTTTGGAATAAAGGGGGAGGACAGGTCGTCTCAACTCAAGGAGCTTCAGGCGGGCTGGACACTCTTTTGAATATCAAGAAGTTCACAATGGTCACTGAGATCCAAAATAATCACTGGCTGTTCTCGAAACACCAACATCAAGATACTAAGGAGGTATTTAGCCTCTTCAATGTGTATGTCCCAGTAAACGCAGTGGAGAAGAAGGCCTGTTGGAACTCTATCAGAAACCTAGAAGATATAGAGAATTTGGAAAATACCATTATTGCTGCTGATATCAATCTCACCTTGCTTTTGTCTGAGAAGTGAGGAGGAAGCATTGTTAGGGACCCAGCAAGGGAATGGGTGGAGGACCTCATGCAGGATTGGGACTTGATCAAAATCAAGCCCTCAAACGGTAAGTACACTTGGTCAAATAAAAGATTCGGTCTTGGGCATACTGCAGCAAGACTAGATAGATTTCTTGTTCAAAGTTATTTTCTCCTTCTAGGATTAGAGGCTAGACTGCATATTCTTCCTTGCAACGCTTCAGATCATAAACCGATCAATCTTGAACTGTTGGCCCAGAATGATCTTGGTCCTATTCCATTCAGATTTAGTCCTTTATGGGTCAAGGATCCGAACTTCATGGATAAGGTTAAGGAAAGTTGGAGGATAACTGTCAAGGGTTCTCCTTTCTTTGTATGTGAGGAAAAGCTCATAAGAGTGAAAGTTGTTTTGAAAATTTGGGCCAAAACCCTCCCTAACCCAGCAGTAGAAAGAAAGCATGCCCAAGTCAGTCTTGAACTCCATCACTTGCAAATGGAAGATGTAGACATTACAAAAGAAGTTCTAGACAATGAGGTAGATTTACAACAAAAGTTTCATAAGGCATGTTTGTTGGAGGAAGAATTTTGGAGACAAAAGTCTCATGGTCTTTGGCTTAAAGCAGGAGACAGAAACACTTCTTTCTTCCACAAACAAGCTCAAGTGAGAAGAAGCTTCAATTCCATCTCATAAATCAAGGAAGATTCCATAACTCAAAATGACTTCATGAGCATCAAAAGGGCAACTTTCTCTCATTTTAAAACTCCTTATAGTGAAGAAGGTGTGCTGGATCAGAATTCTAAGTTCCTAGATGTGGTTCCCTCAAAGATCACCTCCAGGATGAACCATAACCTGGAAGAAAAGGTTACTAGAAAGAAAATAAAGGTTGCTCTCTTTGCTATGGAGCCCAAAAAACCCCCCGATCGGATGGCTTCACAGCTAGATTTCTCCAATCTTGCTGGCAGATAGTGAAAAATGATTTGCACAAAATGGTCTTGAAGTCCCAAGCCTGTCAGAAAATTGGGGGCAGCACGAACTCAACCTTTCTTTCCCTCATCTCAAAGGAAAAGGGAGCTAATGCTTTCAACAGATTTCATTCTATTTCTCTTTGCAACATAGGCTACAAGCTGATAACCAAGGTGATAGCCAACAGACTGAAAGGTATCCTTCCAAAAATTATCTCGGAGAATCAAGGAGGTTAAATTGTTCATGAGAGGCAGATTGTGAAAAATTTCATCCTAGTGCAAGAGGCGATTCACTCAAGCCTGCAAGGAAAAGAAAAGGGAATGGTGGTCAAACTAGATCCAGCTAATGCTTTTGATTGTGTTAGACACAACTTTCTCTTTGATGCTATGCACAAGTTTGGGTTTGGGCTTGAGTTTATCAATTGGATTCGTGCTTGTATCTTCGAGCCTTGGATCACCCCTCTGGTGAATGGGCGAGCAACAAATTTTTTTAAAGCTACAAGAGGGCTTCGGTAGGGGTGTCCTCTTTCTCCCCTTCTATTTTTTCTTCAAGCCTTTGTTATAAGTTTCTATTTGGACAAGAAGCAACTTGACCAAGAGATCCTGGGCCTCAACATTTCCAGGGGAATTAAAAATATAAATCATGCTTTATTTGCCGAGATTCTCTGCTGTTGGGCGCAACCTCAGTTCTTTCTGCTACAAGGTTCAAAGAAGTGTTGGATGATTACTATGATGCTACGAGAAGCAATCTAAACAAGGGGAAATGTCATATTTATATTTGGAATATCTCTAACACCATTCTCAGTGCTATCTCCAGATGTTTGGGCTTTGCTGGCTCTTCCAATTGGACTTCATTCAACTATCTTGGCCTTCCAATCTTCCAAAAAATTCCTTCAGCAGAGATTGGCTCCCACTGATAGACAATTTTAAACTCAAGATCCAGGCCTGGGGTTTCTCATGACTCAATATTGCTGGTAAGTCAATGCTGATCAAGGCTATCCTCAACAATCTTTTGATATTTCAATTTTCTGTGTTGCTGGCCCTAATCTGCATCCTCAGGAAGATGGAGGATCTCATTCGTAGGTTCTTTGGGAAAGGTGGCAAACAAAACGAAAAGAGAATTCTACTTGTTAGTTGGGACAAAGTCACCAAGCCTCTGATGGAAGGAGGTTTGAACTTCAAAGATCTTCGCACTCAAAACATTGCTATGGGGGAAAAAACCATTTGGAGGATCATTGCTTTTAAGCCTGGTTGGGCGAAAAAAGCTATGTGGAGGAAATATATCTACGGGCAAAGGAAATGATGTCTTGATAGTCTCCTCACAAAAACTGGCTCGCATATGCTCAAGCTCTGCACTCATGCCATCCCGTTGATCCATCAACATGCTTACTGGATTCTGGGCAATGGAAAACAAATCAGAATATGGGATGAAAACATAATGAATAAGCCTCCTCTTGCCGAAAACCATTCTCTGCATGCGGTGCGAGCCTGGATGTCCAGTGCTGGTTTCATTTCCCTGTGGGACATCTTGTGTTGGGAAGACTACGATTGGATTGGTTGGAAGCAACTCCAGGTGCCTTTGGATCTGATGTAGGACTGTGACGCCTTGTTTTCCCATTTGAAGGGCATGGCCACAATCCACGCAAGGAGGCATGACAAGCGTGGATGGGGTTCACATTTTGTATGCTATACAGTGGCGCTGGGATACGCCAAATTGAAGGAACAACCTCATGTTCTGCCTAATCCTATGATTTGGAAAGGGATATGGCGTCAGAAGACCATCCCAAAAATCAACTTCTTCTGCTGGCTCATGTGCCACAACAGAATTTTGGCTGTCCTTTGTTTAGATGTTCAATGTGCTGCAAAAGTGAAAATAATGTCAGTCATCTAATGCTGGATTGTAAATTTGCTGCAGAGGTTTGGCATGAGGTTCTGGGTCCTTAGGGAAACAATTTCGCAACCCCCACTTCCATCAGTGATCTGTTTTCTAGTTGATTGCACTGTTATCCATGTGAACTCCCAAATAATGACAGTTTTAAGGCTGCCTGGCTTTCCTTGCCAAAGATTATTTCTTGGCAAATCTGGCTTGAAATAGATAAGAGAATTTTTAAAGGTAAAGCACAGAATGCAAAGATAACCATGGCCAAGATCAAAAGCCAGATGAAAGAAAGCTTGGGTGATCAGCTTGAGGGTACAAACTTAAACTAGCAGGATTTGGAATGGGGCGACATGACGGGCTTTCAATTCTCTGCAGCAGTAAAGTAAAGCAAGACAAGTAAAGAATGGAAAATTAGACTCAACGAGAAAGACTTCTTATCTTGGATCATCAAGCAGTAAGACATAATTTATTCTTCGACGAGGTTGCCAAAGGCAATCCAGGGAAAGCAGGTGCAGGAGATGTTATTAAGAATATATAGGGCAGAATCACGCATAGTTATGCCTGGGGCTTGGGACATAACACTAACACCCAAGTAGAAGCACTAGCTCTATTCCAAGGCCTCAAGCAAGTCAAGGAAGCCGACATCAAAGAGGCAAATGTAATTGGCGACTCCTAGTCCATTATAAAAACAATCGTGGACAACTCTGTTCCTAAAGATATCAGGCTTGCAAGAGTGGTGACAAGAATAAAAACAATGGTAAAAACTCTTCAAAGTGTTAACTTCTTCCATGTATTGCGGGAGAATAATAAGGACACAGATTTGGAAGCCAATAAAGCTGTTCTTCTTTCCACCGAAACTCTTTTAAGAGACAAGGACGAAGAATGGGATTTCACCCCTTAAAATCTAGTTTATATGTTTTACTGAATTTTATTGCATGAGTTCGTTTGTATTCACAAGTTAGGGAAAATATCGGAGATTGATTCGATCACTAAATGTAAAAAGCATCGGCATATAAGTATCTGGGTCATAGAATTCCTGACATATGAGGAAAATTGGGTGTTGCTCCCATATTTTGTAATCTAATTTGAGGCATTCATGCCAAGGTTTTAATATAAAACTATATCCGTTCTTGTAAAAAAAATAAAATAAATGTTAGATAAATAACAATTGGGAAGTGGTTAGTTATAATTTTCATGCGTGATCTTAAATTAGGGTTATTACTCGGGTCATTGAATTATGAGGCTTATTAATGGAATTCACAGGTTATATGTTCTCCACTTAAATTTTGGTGAATTTTGATTTTGGATGATGTAGTGTTTCCCAATTGGAGGCTAGGGACATTATAAAGTGGTATCATAAGAAAATTAAATCACTAGGCTTGATTGGGCCCGCAATTAAAAATGAAATTGAGAAGTTGCAGGTTTTCCTTAGGCAATTGGTTTGTATTCATCAGTCAAAATCACGTGGTACTATGAGTTTATGAGCCTGTGGAGGTATGCATCAGGGAAGTTTTTATATATTTAATATCAAATAGTGACATTATTGTTATTTAAGTTTCCTATATTGATATAATATTGTTATATTCCATACAAGGTTGTTATAAAATCACGTTTATAATTTGAAAACCATGGGTCAGTTGGTGAAAATGTAAATCACTTGTATGTAGGTATGTATGTATGTATGTGTGTATGTAAAGAATAATGCATATGGATTCGTGCTTATCTATATAAACACATAAACACATGTTTGCATACATAAATTTTCATCGATGAAATCATAAAAGCCCTTTTGTTTTATATCTATTACATACAAATTTGGTTTAAATTGTTTATGAATTTGTTATATGTTTACAAATTTCGTGTGTGTGTGTGTCTTTAAGTATTGAGAGTGTATAATTTGATTATGCCTCATGGAAGATGAAAAAGGAAAGGGCCACGTTGCCCAGGTTCAAAAGGCACGAGTTCTTTCCCAATAAGAATGAAGTGGGATTGGTGTTAAAGAATAAATCTAGATTGAGAATTTAATTGGGTGTTACAACTCTATAAAAACTGAAGAACAAAACAAAAGAAAGGATGGACTTATGAGAAGCATATATTTGTGCTCTGGAGTTGGAATTTGGAATGTGAATAGTTTGAAGAAAGGGAATTATGAGAAAAACATATCTGGAGTAATAAAAACATGAACTGGTGGATCAAATTTCTTAAAAAAATTACAAGCAAAGCTACAAGGTTTTAGAAAGAAAGAAACGGTGTTTAATTGAAGCTTTTGGAAGGCGTAATTTTTAGTGTAAGTGCTATATTTTCGTAAAAAGAAAATATATGGAGAGTTGCAGGTGAGTAGAACTCATTGGCAATAATATATTTTTGAATCGAACTGAAATTTTGTAGAAATTTGTTGGAACTGTAAGTCTAAAAGGAAAGAGTCATTATGAGAACTGACGAAGCAAAAAATATGCCAAGCTCTAATAGCCCAAAGGAAGAAGTTAGGGCTAAATGTATTCTAAATTGGTCTTTGAGTAAACGAAATGAAGAATTAGAGGAAATTTTCGCCTTAAAAGTGGCCTCTTGAGGAAAAATAATAAAATAATAGTTATAAATTTTGGAGGGAAAAGAAAAAAACTACTTTTTTAAATTGTATTTTTGACTTATCTCCTTATAGTTTTACTCAAAATTCAAGTGCAGACACTTGTTATATGTAGAATTAAATTTTGCATCCAACGGGTACCCATCATTCATACTTTTGAGAAGACCCACATTGATAAACATTGAAGATACATTAAAAAAGTGTGTTGAACATGTTTTTTTAATGTATCTTCAATGTTTATCAATGTGAGTCTTCTCAAAGTATGCATGATGGGTAATCGTTGGATGCACAATTTAATTCTACATCCAACGAGTGTCTACACGTGAAATTTGAGTAAACCGATAAGGAGATAAGCCAAAAATACAATTAAAAGAGTTGTTTTTCTTATCTTCCCTCCAAAGTATTTACATGTACCTCTTTTTAAATTTAAAGGATTTTGATTGGTTTACATATTATGACATGGAAATTACGTGAAAATTTCATGGGCACTTTTAGGCTAAAATTTCCTCCAATGGAAATCAAGAAAATATTTGAGTGATAATTCTAATAAGCTTAAGGAGGTCGAATTAATTTCGTTGCCATTATAATGCATGAATTAATAAAATTGGTAAAGGATTTTTAAAGGTGTATTGGGATTAGGTTTCGCCAAAGTGATCATTATATAATCGTTGGATATGATATGAGACAACAAGATTTAATAAGCCTTACAAAGAGAAATTTGTAGCTACAACAATTTGAGTTTATTCAAGGCAATCTTGTTTGTCTTGTTACCTTTAAGAAAATGGATCAAGTTTACTAGCTACATAGCTCTACCTGATTGGTGAACTCATGATGTGAATATTATCTAATGCGAGGATAATATTATAGTTATGATTTATTGAAGATGAAAATCCATGGGTAGGTTGGATGTTCGACTATTTCTCTCTAAGACTGGTGTTACCTTATAGAAATTCTATATTTAAGCTCCTTAGTTGCAATTTGCTATGCAAATAATAAATATGACATGAAGTAGATATTTGAAAAATTTAAAAGAAGAGGCTTGCCCTTGTTACTATATTGTCATCGGATTAGGAAATGGAAATGTACAAGAATGGAAACACTCAGAAGATATTACAACTAAAGAATGTAACATTGAAAAGAAATTTGTTTAATGATTGTTTTGATGTTATCACTTCGGTAATTTTAACGGTTGTTGAGTATGGTGACATGAGGTTGCAATCATGTTGCATGAAGTTGAAAAGGGGATATTATTTGATTTTGTTGGTCACGTAATCTAGTTTAATTTTGGAATTGACAATATGGGAAAGTATGTATGGAGTTGTGCCTGGAAGAAGGATTCATTAGGGGAATTTTGAGGTCTAAAATGGGCCTCCTAAGGAAAATGTACAATCAAAATTCACTTTATGAGAACTAATCACATTTTAGGGGATGACATCATCCTTAATAGTTGAGGTGGCATTGATTGAGTTAAAAGTACTTACTTGTCACATTCTCAATGGTGGATAAAAACTCATGGTTAACCATGGTAGTGCTCTAAGTACTTTTAAAGTCAAAGTAAAGTACTCATAATACATGTCATTTCACACTTTTTGAATAAAAATATATTATTTTCATTTCATATTTCTTGAAAGAAACAATGCATATCCCTATACATTTATTATATTATTTTTATATAGTATATTAATTACATGTTATTATACAATTTAAATAATATAAATTTCAATTAATAATATATAATAATTAAGAATTTATAAATTTATATTTGTATTTTATTTTAAGTTATTTAAGTACAAAGGACAAATGCATTAGTTGTTCAATGATAATGACTTTTTCTTGAAAAGTTCATTCTTATTTATAGTCACATCAATACAAATTTTTTATTAATTTTATTTTGGTACAACTTTTGAATTGAATTTAACTATGGTTGCATGGATTGTGATGCAAAAAGTGAATTTCAAATTAATAAATATTATTTTATTGGTTTAACTATTATTTTATTATTTCCTTAGGAGACTCATTTTAGATCTCAAAATTCCCCTAATGAGGGTTTTGAGTAAAAAACCAAAGCTGGAGCATGTTGGGTATGGTTAGAGAATCTATAATCAACCTATTATAAATTCAAGGTCTGAAATATTCAATAATTCTAAAAACATAGTTTCAGATCCTGATCAATATAGCATTAAGGATATTGTTTGATGCTTCAAGGTAGAAGGCAATTTGAAAAATTCCATGATTGCAATAAAATGGAAATTATTCTTCTAACTGATGCATTTTATTTGTCTTTGTTATTTAATTAATGAAAAATAATGAATATATCACAAATACAATCCTCTCAATTAAAATTATTTGAGGAAAATAAATCAGAAACTGAGAAATAGAGGTACACACATAAAACGACACCAATGTTTTGGACTAACGTTCCCGAAAAAACCCTGACGGGAAAACTCATGCAATAGATGAGCGTTTATATTTTATTATCTTCAAAAAATTAGAGAGTACACAAACTTGTTTGCCAAACATTGGAAAATCTTTGGATAATTATATTTACTACTCCAACTAACATATCAACCTAGAAACCATATGTATCCCTTGCAAAATCAAACTCTACCTCCTCTAGTAAATGCGCACAAAAACATTGTTTTGGGAAATACACACTAGCTGGAAACTGAGGTTTTGTTGATCATGTATCGTGTTGGTGATCCGACACTTGTACTAGGAAAATCACTCTGTCCTTCAAAGTTGATTCCCAATAACTGGAAATATGATCCGCTACCCAAATCTGTGCACTGGAGAACTCACACCCACTAGTATGACCTTCCTGCAAAAGAAATCGACCTTCCCTCTAACTCCAGAAATTTATGGAAAATCTCCCTTTGAAATATCTCCCATTTCTATTGAATCATCTCATTAATGCTCTGTTGGCTCAAACTCTTCCCTTGTTGAATACTTAGCACTGGGAAATTCGCACTACCTTGCTCCCTTGCTCATTCGATGTGTCTTCTCTAAGCCCCATCAACTGGATCTTATAATTCTCTCGTTGGAGCACCAACGGATAAGATCTAATCATGATAGATGGCTCAGAGTATTTTTGACTCCGTCAAATTTATTTTGAGAAGTATTTAAAGTAAAAGTTTATTTCCTTAATTAATAAACTTTAATTAACCAATTTTCGTAAGTTAGACTTGGGAAATTTTAATTATCCAGATAATTAATTTAATTAAGTTGTTTCAGAGCTAAATCTCATAAAACCATTTCTTGGTATTGGAAATCTCATGTTCCTTAGGCTCATTAACACCTTAGAGACTAGAAAATCTGTTTGATGCTACCACAATATCAAAAAAATAACACTCCCTCTTAGCAAGGAATATGTTCTCTTCCCAATATCTCTCTCCTATACAACTTGTAGCTGGACTGATCACATTTATAATGTATGGCATCTATTACATATCCTTTCTTCACATCTCATGTTGATTTGAATCCCTATCATTGGAATTCACTATGAAGAAACCAACTAACTAACATTGTCCATCAACTACTGTGCATACTCTGATCTACCCCACACTATTGCTGCTAATGCTATGTTTTTTTATCCTGCACTATGGTTGCAACTACTGCAATAGTTAGTCTGATTTCCTCAGAACCCAATCTCTAATCTTCCATAGGGTTGCTCCCTCTAAAGCTATACCATTCCTCTAAGTCTCAATATCCCAATGGGAAATCACTCTGGCTATAACTGCAGTAGATGAGGGTTTATATTTTATTATATTTAGAAAATTAGAGAGTACATATATCTACTTTACAAATACTGACAAAGCTCAAAAAAATTATCTCCACCACTCCAACTAAAAAATAGACATGGAAACCCTCTGTTGTCCTTGAAAAATAAAACTTCTCCTCCTCCAATAAATGTGCACAAAAACTGTTATTGCAAGAAATTTGCACTAGGTGGCAATTGAGGTTCTACTAATCCTGCACTTTGTTGGCGATCTCACATTCACACTAGGAAGATCAATCTGTCCTCTAGAATTGATTCTTAGCAACTAGAAATACGATCTACTGCCCAAATATGCACACTGGAGAACTCACACCCACTAGTACAACCTTCCTGCATAAGAAATCAACATTCCCTTTGAGTTTAGAAATATTTGGAAAATATGTTGGGTGTGGAGCTTGATTATCTTCTTTATTTTGTATCACAACATTGGACCTCTATTCTTAATGGGGCGGCAACGCCGCCTGTAATTGTACGCTGCCTAGGGGGTCCAGATGGGGCGACTGCAAGTTTATGGAGCCCCCCTCTAGTGGGGGGTTTTGGGGGCGGTGCCCCCGAAGCTAAAAACAAATGTAAAATTTCTTTGTAAAAGTATAGTAATTTCTATTCAATATGGGCCGTTCATTAGGTAGATGATTTGACGGTAGAAGTTATGTTTGATTTAGGGTTTTTTTCCCTAGAAGGCGACCCCTCGTTTTTTATGAGGGTATTGTATTGCGGCTGTGTATTGTATGTATATTCTCAGAGTGAGAAACTGATAGAGAGATTGTGAGAGAGAACAAAAGATATTACAACGAATCTGTTGTAGGTTGTGTCTCTTCATTTTTCTGGATAATAAAAAGGAGGACTAGCTGTTCGAGGTGGATGTAGCCCAAACTGGGTGAACCACATATATCTCTGTCTGTCTGGTTTTATGTGTTTTGTGTGCTTGTGTTTTCCGCATATTTTATGTGTTGCATTGCTCTGTAATATATAATTTTCTAACAAAATCTCCCTTGGAAATATCTCCAATTTCTATTGAACCCTCTCACAAATTCTCTATTGGCTCAAAATATTCCCTTGTTCAATACTTAACATTGGGAATATTTCACTTTATTTCTCCCTTGCTTATTTGATGTGTCTTCTCCAAGTCCCATCGACTTTCTCTTATCATTCTCTTTCTAGAGACCAATGACCAAGATCTAATCACGATCGATGGATCAGATCATCTTAGACCACATCAAATCTATTTTGAGAAGTCTCTAGAGAAAAAATTTATTTCCTTAATTAATACACTTTAATTAACCAGTTTTCCTAAGTTAGAGTTAGCAAATTTTAATTATCTAGTTAATTACTTTAATTAATGTGTTTCAGAGCCAGTTGTCATGAAACCATTTTTGGGTATTGGAGATCTTATGTTCCTTAGCCTTTTTGATACCTTAAAGACTAGAACACCTATTCGATGCTACCACAATATCCAAAAACTAACAAACAAGAATTATGGAAGTTAATGAAGTTGTGTAATAAAATAAGGTAGGAATTGGGTAAGCAGTACACTTGGCTACAAGATAGGTATATAAAAAGTATTTATATACTAAAACGATTCTTTAAGAAAAATGCACAATGGGTGCAGGATTGTTTATTAAAAAAAACAAAAATGGAGATAAGATGGTTTGACATGTTGCATTTTATGAAGCATGTTAGTAGATTTCAATTGAGTGTGATAGGGCCACAAGAAAGATCTGTGGGAACTCTTGAATTGCGGGTTTAGGTTATGGATAACTTCAGGGTACTCTTAACAACTACAAGAAATTGAAGTAGACAAGTAGGACCATAATAAGAGAGTATGTAGGGACACATTTAATTCTTTTGAGGACATATATCTAAATATGAAATAGGGGTGTGTGATATATTAATGTAGGATAGTTGATATATTTAGAAGTTTCATATCGGCGAGCCATGGTATTGCACCAAAAGTGTTGCAGCTCCCAAGGGCTCCTCAACTCTATTTATCAACCCGGGGTTTGTACAAAATTTGAGATGACAGTACTATATGAAAAGTAGATGGATTCCACTCATGCCACCCTCAACTAGGAAATCTAATCAATAGTGATCCAAAGCCATTCCTCCTACTGAATTAGAGTTAAAGCTAGCTAAGGAAGATGAAAATTATAAACTACCCCTAACTATGAAAAGGAAAATTCTGTTAAATTCAACTTGCAAATGCGATTGAAAACATTCATGAAAAGGTAAGAGCTAAACTACTTGCAAAAATGAAACTACATCATCTTGCAATAATCCATCTAAGTATCAAATCTAATTGCAGAAAAGATGCTAAATACTCTTGTATAACCTATCAAATTGTAATTCATAACTTCATGTATCATCTAATTAGCTTACACTTGCATTTAAATCAATGTTCTACTTGTACCAAATCTATGATAGAAAAACTAACACTATTATGTTTTTGCTGCAAGGGAAAATGAGGGTTTGGAGTGGCCTAGGAATTTCCACTGATCATGAAATCATAGATGGGGGTCAACAACATCCTAAAATAAGTTCAAGTTGTAGTAAGGCTCAAAAGTGGTGGGAAAATGAGGTCATATAGGTATGCTACAAGAGCCTTGTATTGCTACAGGAAGCCCTATAATGCTACAGGAGGGCTTCCGAGAAGGTTTGAGAGGTGAAGCTAATGGTTTAAGGGTGTGGGAAGGTGGATGGAAATGGAGGAAAACGAGTGAAGGGTGACCAAATCCCTTAACGAAGCTTAGAGCCCCTTGAGGGCCTGTTTTACACTAGGAGAGATGCTCTTGGTGGTCCTAGAAAAATGATCCCTTGAAACAAAATTTTTAGGACATAATTTGAAGTTCATACGAGGGAGTAAGGGAGTCCAAGAATGGAGGTGATGATGGTGCCCTTGACTACATATTCAAACAGCCTTGCAATCATCACATGCATGCATTCATTTATCATTGACAAAATAAAACAACCAGCAGTGGAAAATATGAGTTGAATGTGAATGTTGTCTAATCTATGACAGAACTATGATTTAATCATAAATCCAACTTCTAAGCTACAACAAGCAAATGAAAAATAAGATAACTACACTAATATCTTCCAAGAAATCATAAACACAATGTTTTTGGGTTGTGGTTGGAAATCCTTCTACTCATGCTCCCATGAGAGATGAGGTAGAGGCTGCAATCATAGGTTTTGATGGATTATTCTTCTACTGAAATGAAAGAAACTAAGAAAAAATATAAAAATAAGAGAGATAAAAGTACACAAGATGGACCTAAGCCAAAGGGTTGGGCCGAAACCCAAGAGCCTTAGCCCTCTGAGACTAATTCAACGATGAATCAAATAACAACTTCTCATTATCATTGAATGAAGGTCTAATACATCACATAATAGTAAAAAATAACAATGCCAAATGCCTGAGCTCAATAGATACCTAGTTGAAATAAAAACTTGAATCCTAATGAGCTCTTCTATATGATTTTTTATACAAGAGAGTAGCTACTAGAAACTCCCTAGAAAATAGGCATAGTTTTCTCCTACAACTCGAGAATGGTGGATATTTCTCCTCATCAATTTCACTTTCTTGGTTTCCAATGACCTCGAGCTGATGAGAGAGAGAGTGATATGCTATTCAGCTGATTGACGGAGTTAAGGAGGTGTACAACCCCCTAGATTCTCTCCTTGTTGTCTACTCTGATCCCCTACATAGGAATCATCTCAAAAATTGCTCCATTCCCTACAATTAAACCATATTATGCTATGTGACATGACAAACATATATTATACTTCTCACTAAGAATAATATAACAAAAAATTTAAATAAATGTGAGAAAGAGATAGTTCTAAAGTTGGAGGATGGCATTATGGACATTTATAATGTACCTCTTGATGAGCCTCATCACATATATGTCGAGGCATGGTGACAACAATGTGAGATGTAGATAGATTATATAGTAAAAAGAGAAGTCATGAGGAAAAATAACTATATTGTTGAGTTTTATGACACATAAATAATGAGGAGAAATACATTAGCAAGCTTCTCACACTAAGGATTATGCATATGATGAAAGATGTATGTGTTGATATATGCATGCACTAAAATGTGTAATGTGGGTTTGTATGTATGGTGTTTGCAACATGTATATGTTGTGTATGTTGACCGTCAAGATTTTTTGTTTATCATATAATAGAGCATAAGGAAAAAATAACAACGTATTAAATCTTACTAAAAGGTTTGAGTGTAACAGCCAAAATATTGTAGACTGCTGACATGTCCAATTTATGGTGAATACATTATCTTTTAGGCCATTTTATTTTTGTGAGAATGTGTGTGGACGTTAATTGCTATGGATGTGATATCTAATACATTTACAATATATGATTTCTTAAAATTCCAGAAGATACAAATGGTTTAGATAGGAATGCATTGGTATGTATATGCATATAGTGTATGGGGCATGTGTATACTGTTGCGTGTTGATTGCAGAAGTCAAAGGACAATAAATAGTTTTTCTTGTAATTTTTGAGACAGAGGATAAAACTTAGGGTTTTATCCATGCTTTATGCCAAGTAAAATGAAAAAATATGTTACTGACATTCCCGCCTAATGAAATACATATAGCCGACTTCAAAATATAATCCTTCATTACGACATATTTCCCCATATCCACGTTGACTAGCATTTCACCCTAAATGTTTTGATATTTGAACATAGGAATCATGCTTAATTCACTAAGGGATGGAGGATGGTATTAATTGACGATTAACCATAAATTCTCCAAACTTCAAATCACAACCTTGTTTGGTACATTGATATGCTTCCTAGTTATTATCCCTTATAGTGTGGTTGCAAATATGTTTGGGATATCTTTGATACCTTCTAAATTTGATTTAGGATATTATCATAAACTTGGCCTCTAGGGGAATATCCTTTGACCAAACAATGCATAATTAAAAGGGAGTCACCCAACGCAATGCCAGAAGAGACATGAAATTATTTGGCAAGAAGAATTCCTACGATCAAACAATAAGATTTTTTTCTAATTATTTGTCATCTTCCCCAGCCCCATGAATACTCTAAAACTTTGATTTCTTCAGGGCCATAAAGGACCCCTAACCCTCCTGCTATCCCTAGCGATTTCTCCTCTCTTAATAGTGTTTTTTCAATTATTAAAACACAAATGATGGTCACTACAAAAAGAATCAATGGAAGCTATTGTTCCTTAAATGTGCTCTAGGCATATTTACGGATTGACTCTAGAAAAACATAAAAAAAATCCATTACGCAAAAAAAATCAAAATGACGTCCATTTAGTGGCTCTTTTCAACTTGATTGATCAAGACATGGCTTTGATACCATGTCCTAATTTAAGATGAAGAGTGAAAAAACATAGTAAACACATATTTACCTAGATTGAAAAACCAATGGAGCATTAGAGTTGTTTTCACATTAAATTACCACTTTGCCACACCAAACCAAAAACTAGTTACATGGAGAGTATATAAAATTACTTATTTGACTCAATCTAACACCTTGTTTGATATGGTCTAACTCATTATTGCAAACTAATTCATGTGAATTGAATGCACTACACTATCAAAGCTATCAACGAAGTAAATAACTTAAAAAACTAGAAGATGTAGTCAATAATTTTTTGGGTAGAAGTTTTAGTATATTTTGTTTGAAATTTAATTTAAAATTGGTAGTCTTAATCTTAACTTTTCGAGTTCACCTAATTCAAATGTTTTAGATGTTTTCCAAGACCATGAATTTGGTTTTACATTCAAAAATAGTTTTAAAAAGATGTAACATTATAATCTCACAAAATAACATCTCACTAAATTCAAATGAATATCTAAGCTTATATTTGACAGATATTTACTATTGTTTTCCTTATTTCATTGTCAATATTGACCATTTGAAAGTATGCACATCAATAATAATATATATTTAATTTTTAAAACTCTCAATTTGATGGATAAATTAAAAGGTTTCCACACACACACACATATGATTACAAAAAATAAAAGAAACCCACTTTCCAAGCATAGAATTCTGAAACCCACTTTCCAAGCATAGAATTCCCCCATAGTGATGAGATTACAAGATAATCATAGACTCACCCACAATGGGACTTTGGACTTATTATAAAATGTTGTCTTTGTCTCCACTGATATCATGCAACCTTGCATTGTATGCACACTTAAACTTAAAGCCTTAATCTTAAAGGTTGATACTCACCTAGAATGTCCACAACTATAGACCATTGGTATGTTATATAAAACACTAACCTATGGAGATAGAGCAATCAAATTAAAGAGTTTTTTAACTGTCTAATAGAAATAATAGCACTCAATTTTCTTGGTTGTCTTGATTTTGAGAGTTTTAATGTAATTTCTTCAGTGTTAATACGTCAATGATAGATTTATATTTGTATAAAATGGCTCTGTTTATTAGTTTGAAAAAGATCTTAGGATATAACACATTATATGCATTCATGCTTGAGTATGAATGTACTTAGGTTTGGGCCTCTCAAGTGTTAGGGTGTCAAGAGGAGAGCTCCATCCTTGTTACTAGTTGGAAGATTATGAATTACTTAAAAATGCATGCCATGTATTTTATTATTAATACTCTCAAAGTCCTATTTAAATGTGGGTCCAAACTTGTTTTATGATTTATAAGGTTGTCCTTTAGTCCAAGTCATCATGTTGAAAGCTGAGATTAATGTTCCTCTTCAAAATACATTATAGTTAATGGGTTTAGGGAAGCTATTTGAGACAAAGGCTTGGTATGATTTGAAAAATATTTGAAATCACATAAATCGTGACTACATAATTGCACCAAATCATTGGCTAATTTGACAATAGGAATGAACAAGATTGAATATATTTGACATTTTTAAAGTATTATAAAACATGCACACATATAATATTGTTTGGTTTGACCATATTTTAAAATTAAAAAGATCTCATGATAAAAATACAAAATTTATATTAATAAATAATTTTTTTATATCCATAATAAAAAAAATGAACAAAAATACATATAGTATGTATGATATTTAAATAATGGGTTAAAATATATATTGAATCTTATATGTGGAAAATGATTTTTTTTTAGTCCATCGTAAAAATCTTATTTATCCAATTGTAAATTCTAAAATATTTTTAAAATATTAAGTTTGCTTATAGTTATTTGTTAGATAAATTTAAATATTTCAAAATTTATAATAAAAAACTATTTCAAATTATTATTGCTAGATTTATTTTCGATATTTTAATTTTTTTTATTATAAATTAATTTTAAATATATAAATATGGTTTGTCAATTTTGGTTTGTAATTTTCTAAAACAAAATTATCAAATTAAAAAACTATTTGATTGAGGACTCTATCAATCTAAAAATCCTGGACTCTTCTCCGTCCATTGAATTTTTTTTGTCACTCTCATTTAAATCTATATTAAATAATTAGTTGATGACATATTATAAAGTTAAATTGGTACAAACCACACATGTTTTGGTGACTTAGACATTTGAACAAAAAAGATAGTTTAGGCATCTCTTATATTAAAGTCTTGTAAATTTTGGAAATATTCTTGAAATATTAAAGAAATAAACTCGAGAATATTTTTCTACATTTAAAGATGGGCAAGTTAAAATCATTTCCACCCAGATTAATTTTTAATGGAATAAATTCGAGAGTATTTTTCTACATTTAAAGATGGACAAGTTAAAATCCTTTCCACCCATATTAATTTTTAAAGGAATAAATTTGAAAATATTTTTATGCATTTAAAGATGGACAAGTTAAAATCATTTCCATCCAGATTCTATATTTCTATTTAACAAGTTAAAAATAACGAAGAGTGACCATTCACTGATTAATAAGAGTGAATTTTCTTATCAAAATAATTTTGAAATATTTTAAAAATCTGCATTGAAGATAAAGAAAAATATTTTCACTAAAAAAAAATAATGCTGAATTTTCTAGAAGTCATCAAACATCATCTTCAACTTCATCAAACATCATCTTCAACTTTAGATTAAGATAGGTTTAGTAAAGTCCCAATTCTGAGAAATACTCACAACCTTTCACTAATGAAGAATATGATCCTTCGTTGTATAGACAAACTCTACCTTCTAAATGAAATTTCCTAAGTCAACATTAATCGTTGTTGGGAGCACAATGACTTTCTTCCTCGCACAAAACATTCCATTTAGTGCACATCCATCATCTTATTTATCCCTTGCCATTGAATCATATCGCCCCTACAAAAACATTTTATCCGACCAGTCGCTGGAGAACAGACCATCGGGATCGTATGAATTTGTTGAGTTAGGGCACCCAGAAAAGCGAGGTTTTTGTTCTTTTCCCAGTGCGAGAAAAATTCATGATTGAAGATGATGACCTTGCTTTTCGAGAGCCTGAAAGGGGAGTGCAATCCATAATTATATATTAATGTGTAATCCATAATTATATATTTAACATGTTCATAATATTTCTGTATATAAAAAAATATTTATAAAAGATATATACAAAAAAATATAAATGTAAAATTCAATACTAATAAATATAGTGTAGTTAATTATACGTCCCATATTTACAAAGAAATAATAAATTTCTATTTTAAAATTCATAGAGGGTGTCAAAGTGGCTTCAACAAAATCATGATCATAATCTATCACTACTATTTAGTATATACAACATGTGAGGTATATAGAGTATGTGATGTGATAAGACCTTTTTTATACTAATTAAAACATTTTTTTTATTAGAATAGGAGAATATCAATTTGTTCTAAGTGGTGGTCTGTGCAACACCTTAAGACATGTTATGGTCATACTTGAAAGAAGTAAGCTATTTATCTAATTGGTGTAATAGTGCATTGATGTCCAAAAAACATTCAAGATTGCTAACTATTTGATGTGATGTTTCTTAAACACCTTATATTTTAGTCATTGATCTTTGTGTGATCTTCTTAACATTTTAGATTTTTAAAACTTTATGCCATATTTTTTGGAAACCTTTGAGCACTACAGGGATCAGTAGTGTGATCTTCTTAACATTTTTAACCAATTTAAACTCCACTTACTGAATCATTCATATAACCAACAAAATATTAGAATATCTCATAAACATAAATCATGTATGCAACTAAAACAAGATAATCATATGAGAAATAATAATCAACACATAAAAACATCCACGAAAGCCATCACACAAGACACACAAGATATCTAGTGGAAAACTCTTCACCAGGAATTAAACCACCCTAGTTGTTGTTGTTCTACTTTGAATTTCTATTAGTCAAGCAATTGGTGTTTTACATAGTTTGTTGACTCCTATCAGCATGGAGACTCGACCTCATATACAAAATTCCAACATCCATCGCTTAGGAGACTTGATACTAAGGTTCAACTTAGAAGACGCTGTTCTGTGAAAATATATGGACTACCATCCATTGAAGGCTACCACGATCAACGATCCTCATCCAAATCCAATTGGATTGTCCAACTACCATTGGATGGTAAGCTTGTTCCTTTTGCTGAAGCTTCACTATCACTACTCCTCTCTCATGAAGTCATTGCTCCTCTACCACTATGTGGACCCCCTTTCATCTATTTTGAAACTGGATCCAAATACATTATGCTCAACAAGAAATAAACACTACATTCATTCTCTTAACGACAAGATATCATCATAAAATAAAAATAATAATCTCCACAAAATAATGTTCTCTCCAATAGAAAGATTGTGGCCATAATAAATATTAATACTTTCAAACCCTCACAACAATATGATGCCATATAATACAAATAACATCATGAGACATTATTTCTATATGATAAATGCATCATCAACTCCTACAAAACTAAGTGTGGTCGTATCACTAACATATACTCCAACAACATACAAAAAATATTCCTCAAACAATCTCTACTCCAACATCTTAAATTCTGATCAATTCTGAAACATTCTTTAGATATGCTCACTATTCAGTCATTAAGACTCATAGACTGAAGGATCTAGGATCGATCTACTCAAGTTTTGAAGCATAATCTCCTTCTCTGATACCTTCTCACTCGCATATATACATCATCAACAACCACAAAGCTCACAAGACAAGAATATAAAACATGTAGGGTGTAATTGAGCTTGGGGCTAGGATCAAAGGTGCAAAAATTGGACCAAATAAATCCACTAAGGTCACTACTAGTGCACTGAATGCATTCACATCATGAGAGGAACTTTTAAAACCATTTCTTAACTTTTTATTTTTTTTTCTGGAATCCTATGGGAATTTCCAAGCTAATTTGCTTTTGATCAGCGTGAAGAATGCAGAGAAAATCCCGTGAAATATCTCAGTCACTCCCACAGGTCTGTCTGCTAGTGACTGAGGCCTTTTCAGTTGCTCCTATAGGCTTGTTTGCAAGCAGCTATGGCTAAGGATGAGGGAAAACATCATTCCTTCAGCCCATAACCTCTGCCACCTATTGGATTCTCTTATTCATATCCTGTACATACTTCCAAACCTCTAATCATATCTCCAAACCTATAACATGGCCTCTGAGACATATGCAAGTGGATTAAACATGCCTCACAAATGTCACTTCCAAATTGACCTAAAAGGAAAACAAACAAGGTTGGAAAGTGTTCCAACATGTCCTCCACTCTACATCAAACATCTAAACAAGCTGCAACACCTCTAAATTGACCTGATATATTATGTAAAAATTCATCCTCATAAGCATGGACATGAAGCCCTAGTTGAAAACTCAACTAGTGTGCCATCAAACAATACCATCACATGTAGATATATCATTGATCTGGGTGGCTCCAGAAATAAAAGTGGCCTTGATAAAGCTCAAAAAACAAAGTCATCATATGGAAGTGAAACCAGGACCAGATCACAGTGCTCGTCGCCCTGATTCCAACAGTGCGATCGACACTAAAATTCGAGTTCGTATGCTCAAGTTATATCAGGTCAAAGTTCTGGTCAAAATAGGCCTCGTGACAGTCACTAACGAGGAAAAAATTTGGCAGAGTCTCGGTGCATGGAATCCGACCACCGGAATGAGATAATTTGTCTCCTATTTAATTTTCCCAGTGACCCTTAAAAATCACCACCATTTTTTTTTCTATTGTTATAATAAAAATAAAAAATAATAATAATAAAATTGGGGTGGCAGGCCACCACCCCCCGCCACCTCTCAACGGTTAAATGAAATTTGTAATATTATAATAAAAATATATGTTATATATGGGTCGGGCCACCAGAGACCCGAGCCTACCCAACTATGTAACGAAACACATATGGAGGAGCCGACGTGGGCTGAACCTGCTTGACCCACGTGGGTCATCCCGCCAACAAAATACTCCAATGTTCAAACTTTTGAACTATATAAATATATATGCCATTGATTAAAAAAAAATACATGCCATATGGGGTGTGGCAGGTTTTGAACCCAACCTACCCCTGTCCTATATGCCTCTGCCACTAACGAGCCAACGAATCTTACGTTGGTGGCTCCAACGACATTTTATATATGAACCTTAATCATTTTCCCATTCGACCGACAAAGGAGTGGAGCGGGGTCCAGGGCGGAACCAAGAGCGGTACTGGGGGTGAAACCCTAAATTAGGAATCTTTTTTATGCTTAGAATATTCCTTTGGGTTCTAGAAGTTCCAGTGTCAAAACATGACAAGTTTATATTCATGTTTGCATAATTTTTCACCATGAATCCAACCGTGCAGTCCATTTCTCCAGATGAGGTATCCATTTTTAAGCTATCACTAGAAGTGGAGGTATAAGGTATCAATTTGTAAATTTCTTGTAATCTATTTATGCTGCCATTTAATGAAATAGGCCTCGCCACATTGAGCAGGGCCCGAATACATATCCCACACTGGGTGAACTATGTAATAAAATCATCTTGTATATCTGATCTCATGTTTTCTTTTGATTTCTGCTTCTTTTCACGTGTTTAAGTTACTTGGTTATACACTTTTTATATGAAATTATGTATGCATCCATGAAGTAAAATATCTAGATCAAGTTTAGTATCAGAGCATGTATTCTTGATGCGAGTTGCATAGGTGAATGATAACCATGAAGAAGCTCCAAAGAGGAGAAGGAAAACTCAAATCCTTTGATCCTGAAGGGGGGCATGCACCACAAATATGGAACATGGAAAATGAGGATGCACAAGCGGAAGCAGAGCGAAATTGTCGCAATATATTCTTCACCATGACAGAGAAATTTAACAAGTTGTTTGAATATTATGAGAAGACAATCGGACATGATAAGAAAGAGCTCGATGATCATGCATTGGCACACCATGGAGGTGGAGAAGAGCCTCCTCCCTCTCCATACACCAATGAAATTTCTTCTTCTTCCTCTTCTCATCATTTTAACAGGCACCATAAAATAAATCTAAGAGGCCATTTTTTAAGCTAGATGTAAAGTTTGATTTGCCCACATATAATGGAGAATGTAATGCAAAGAAAATAAACAATTGAATTTGACAGTTCAAGGTTTATTGATGGATTCAACAGATCGAGGAGGATGACACCAAGATCCAATTAGCATCCCTTCGGCTGAGTGGAACTGATTTTGTTTGGTGGGAGATAAAGTTGCAGAAAGGTAGCAAAGACTTTGGTAATCTCTTTTCTTCTTGGTCCAATTTTGTTTCTGCATTAAAAGATCAGTTTATCCTTTGGGTTATTGACAAAAGGCTTTAATGGAGTGTTAAAATTTGAGACAAGGAAATGGCCAAAATGTATAAAGCTTCACAGAAGAGTTTAGAAAACAAGCTTTGAATTTAAACATTCCAATTGATTCACTAGAAACTGTAACACATTATGGTTTTGATTTACATAGTTACATCAGGAATTATTTGTTGTTATTTGAGCCTACTACTATTGATGTGACCGGTGTGAAGGCCATTCACCTTGAAATTAGGGGCAAGAATGACAAAGAATATCAACTAAAGAAATCGTCTTTAAACCTCATAATTTCAAGTTCAAAGGAAAAGGCAAGGGAAAGGACAAGAAAGCAACTACAACCAAGAAGGAAGAAGGAGAAAAGCCATCTTGCACACATTGAAAGAAGGAAGGCCATGATGATGAACACTATTGGAAGTTGCATCCGTAGTTGAAACCAAAGAGATTTAGTGGGAAGAACAAGAAAAAGATGGTGGAAACAATACAACAAGACCTTGGATCTGACTCTGGTGATGAGACACAGATCACAACAATGGGCATACAAGGTAACCTTTCTCTTCATGCTAATGAAAATTTTGAATCACATACAGGTTCAAGTTCTTCAAATTAGTCTCTTTTTAATAAACAAAAGAGGACTGAATTGTTCCACATTAGCATCGTAATGAAACAAACTAAAGTGGAAACCTTGTTTGATCCAGGCTCACAAGTAAATTTGATTTTAGAATCCTTTGTTAAGAAATTAGGATTGGAAACCAAGCCTCATCTGAAACCTTACCCTCTTGGTTGGGTATGTGATAAATCCAAATTTCATGTAACCAAACAGTGCAGGGATATATTTGTGATTGCATCCAAACTAGTATATGAGGTTGATCTTGATGTTTTATCTTTGGATATCTGTGGTGTGGTATTGGGGATTCCATATTTGTATGACAAGAACGAAATTTCATTTTTCCATGAAAACAAGTATCATATCATGAAAGATGAGGGCCATTATTGTAAGTGCAGGTCATATGAAGAGGTTGGTGAATTCCACCAAAGGGTGCATGCTCATGGTTGTGAGAGAAAAATATGCAGAGACATCTGAATCTTTCCAATGTTGTGATCCCACTCATAAGAAGGAATTGTATGAAATTGTTTTTAACTATAATAGGATTTTTCAGGAACCAAGTGGGTTGCCTCCAAAGCATGAAATCCAACATGAAATTCACTTGAAGCAATATTCTTATTTACCCAACATTGGTATGTACAGGTTGTCAACCATTGAGATGGAGGAGATAAAGAAACAAGTGAAATATTTGCTGAACCAAGGGGTCATAAGACCAAGTTCTTCGCCACACGGTTTACCTATTGTTTTGGTGCAAAATAAGGATGACACATGGAGGATGCGCATGGAATACAACGAACTCAACAAAATAATGGTGAAAAATCGATAACCTCTCCCTCGCATAGATGATTTATTAGATCAATTGAAAAAATCTCTCTATTTACAAAATTGGACTTACGCAGTGGCTATCATCAGGTTAGGATTGCAAAATAGTATGTATGGAAGATTGCATTTAAGATAAAACAAGGGTTGTTTTAATGGTTGGTGATGCCATTCAGACTATGCAATCCTCCAACCACATTCATGAGGGTGATGAATGCTATTTTCAAGCCTTTTCTTGATGATTTTCTACTTGTGTATCTTGATGAAATTCTTGTTTTTAGTAGGACATGGGATGATCATGTGAGTCATGTTAAAAATGTGCTTGATTTTTTGCAAAAATAAAAATTGCATGTCAAAAGATCTAAGTGTGAATTTGGTAAGACTTCTTTGGTTTTCTTAGGTCACATTGTCGGAGGTGAATAATTGAAAATAGATCCTTCTAAAATTGATATTATTATAAAGTGGCCTAAACCCACTAATGTTATAGAGGTTAGTAGCTTTTTGGGTGCAGTGGAATACTGGAGAAGGTTCATTTCCAACTTCTCTGTCATTGCATCCCCCTTATATGCATTGAAGAGCATGAAGAAAACCTTTAAGCGGGGAGGAAAGCAACAAAAAACCTTTGATACAATGAAATATAAGATCAATATCGCATCAATTTTTGCCTTACCTGGCCTCCAACAAAATTTTGAGATCGAGATAGATGCCAGTGGGTATTCCATTGGAGCAGTATTGATGCAGGAAAGGAAACTTGTATGTTACCATTCGAAGACATTTTCCCAAGTTTTTGTGAACTATCCCACATATGAAAAGGATTTGTATGCCTTGGTTCAAAGCATGCAGAAGTGGAATAAATATTTTATTGGCAATGAGACTATCATTCACACAGATCACCAACCCTTGCAGTACCTCCAATCACAAGCCAAGCTTCAAGAAGCATGTCATTTCTGATGGATGGGATTCCTCCATAAGTTTCACTTCGTAATAAAATATAAGAAGGGCACCATCAACAAAGTGGAAGATATGCTTTCTCGCGCTCCTATTTCTGCATATATATTTTCGCAAAATGATTCTTTATCTTTTGAAAGTTATGTTGAAAAATATGTTGATGATGAATATTTTAAAGAGGTTTATGCAAAGCTGACTCATGGTTCGTAGGTAGACAATTACCATTTACAGGGAAAATTGTTGTACCATATTGGAAAAATTTGTATTCCCACCAATGAAATGATACTTGTAATTAGAGAGGCACATACCTCTCTTGTGTTAGGTTATTTTGGTGTAGAAAAAACTTTGTGTCATTTACATAGGTTTTGTTATTGGCCTCACATGAAAAACATTGTGACTCGATATGTAAAGGGATGTGTGTTGTGTTCAGTTTGAAATCCCTCTAATATAAAATTGAGGCTCTACACACCACTCCCTATTTCGATTCATCCATGGGAAAGTGTGCCAATGGATTTTGTTGGCAATTTTCCTTTGTGTAGGAGAGGTCATGACTAATTTTATGTCGTTTTGGATCAATTTATCAAAATGTGTATCTTAATGCCTTGAAAGAAGTAAGTCAATGCAGAGAAGACTGTTCATCTCTTCTTCCAATTTGTATGGGTCCATTTTTGGTTTCCCACATAATTTATGTTTGATCGATAATGTTTCTTTCTTGGAGAGTTTTGGACTCGTTTGTGGATAATGATGGACACAAATCTGAAGAGAAGCACGAAATTTCATCCACAAACTGATGGAAAAATAGATATTTTCAATCGCACAATGATACACTTAATTTGAGGCTATTGTGGAAATCATCCCAAGTTGTGGGACAAGAAACTTCCTTATGTACAACATGCATACAACCGGACATTGAATTCATCTAGTCAGAGCTCACTGTTTGAGACATGCTTTGGATATTTTCCAAAGGATCCCTTAGACATGGTATTTGGTAGAGATGAAGATTATAGTGCAAAATATGGCATGGATAAGGCATGGAAGTTCATTCAACATATTAAGATGATTCACCAGGAAGTATAGGAGTAGTTAGATAAAATTCTAGCTTGATACAAAGGTCGACATGACAAACACAAAATTGATCACCAATTTCAGGTTGGAGACAAAGTGTGGCTCCACATCAGTAAATACAGGATGAAAGGGGAATGGAATAAGTTGAGACCAATCCGATAATGCCAATTCAACGTATTAGAGAAGATTGGAGAGAATTTGTTCCATCTCAAATTTTCAGCATATATGGAAATGTACTCAGTGGTGAACGTTGAAAACCTGAAGCTTTATGAGCCTCCTTTGATCTTGGACACCAAATAGATTGGAAAAGTTCCTATAGTGGACGACTTTGCACCTAAATACTTTTAAAAGCTACCCGAGGATATCATTCTTGACAGGAAGACTAGGACTTCATGATGGGGAGACGTGGAGTACTTTCGTATTGGTTTCAAGGGAATGCATATAAGTAAGGCTCGATGGATTGAAAAGGAGAAAGTGAGGGAGAAATTCCCTCACTTTCCAATTGACTGATAAATCTTTTGGCAACCTAAAAGCTCTTTAGTGTGGAGGAATGATATGGCTGGCTCAAAAAATAGAAGTGGCCTTGAAAAAGCTCAAAAATCGAAGTAATCAGATGGAATTGAAACCAGGAGTAGATCGTAGTTCTCATCACCCTGATTCCAATAGTGTGATCGACACTCAAATCTGAGTTTTTATGCTCAAGTTATAACTAGTAAAAGTTCTTGTCAAAGTAGGCCCAATGGCAGTCACTAATGAGGAAAAATATTGGCAGAGTCTCGATGCATGGAATTTAGCCACCAGAATGAGCGAATTTGTTGCCTCTTTAATTTTCCCAGTTACCCTTAAAAACCACCACCAAATTTATGTCTAATGTTATCATAAAAATAAAAAAATTGGGGTGGCAAGCTACCACACCTGCAACCCCTCAATGACAAAACAACATTGGTATTAATCTAATCAAAATATATGTTATATATGTGTCAGGTCACCAGAGACCTGATCATGCCTGATTGTGTAACGACACATATACGGAGAAGCCGGCGGGATTCAAACCCGTCCGACCCACGTGGGTTTGCCCACTAACAGGTGTCTCCAATTTTCAAACCGCCGAACTATATAAATATGTATACCGTTGATTCAAAATAAATACATGCCATATGGGGTATAACGGGTTTTGAACCCAACATATCCTCGTCCTATATGCCTCTACCACCAACGAGCCAACGAATCATACGTTGGTGGTTATGTTGACCTTTTCTATATGAACCTTAATCATTTTCCCATTCGACTGACAAAGGAGTGGAGTGGGGTCCAGGGCAGAACCAGGAGCGGTCCAGGGGGCGAAACCCAGAACTTAGAATCTTTTTTATGCTGAGAAGATTCCTTTGGCGTCCAGAAGTACTAGTGTAAGAACAAGACAAGTTTATAGTCATTTTTGCATGATTTTTGGCCAGGAATCCAACTGTGAAACCCATTTCTCTAGCTTAGTTCTCCATTTTTATGCCATCACCAAAACTGGAGGTATAAGGTGTTAATTTGTAGATTTCTTGTAATTTATTTCTATTTCCATTTAATGAAAGAGGTCTGCCCACATTGAGAAGGGACCAAAGATGTAGCCCACACTAGGTGAAGTCCTAACCAAATCATCTTGTGTCTCTGATATCATGTTTGATTTTTATTTTCTCTTCTTTTCATGTGTTTAAGTTACTTAGTTATACACTATTTTATATCCAATTTTGTATGCATACATGAAGTAAAATATCTGGATCAATCATCCACTTGTAGCAACATCATCATCCAAACGAAAGCCATCATATGATCACCAAGAGTCTGCCATCATCATAGGAAAAACATAAATGCCAACACATACCGACACACAAAAACTACATCAATCTACAACATCATGAGGTTGACATAATGAGTTGACATCAATGCCAAAATATAGGACCACCAAGTCAAACATTCGTCACACATGCGTATGACAAGTATGACCATGACCCTTTTGAAATTAATGCCAACACTACAGTGCCAAAAAACTCCCCCTTTGGCATTGATGTCAACCTCAACAACATGTGAGGTTGATCTCCATAGACTCTCCAAAACTGAATTTGCACTCAATCCATCCAAATTCTCTCCCCCTTTGGCATCAATGGAAAAGGGTCAACTCCATATGAATGGCAGAAAGAATTGAAGCACAAGTACTGAAGAAATACATCTCTTCATGGATGAAATATAATGCATAATAAGAATCATCCATGCCTTCATATAATCAACAAGAAAAAAATATATCCAAGCAATATTCAGAGAAACATATCAACCACCAACTACTAGCAGCAAGAAAAAACATGCCAACATAAGGAAAACATCATCAACATATGAAACATCATCATATTCAACAACATCCACGTGATGCAACCACAACAATCTCCCTCATAACTACATAACAACAACCACAAAAATATATCATCACATGAGGCCAAGAATCCCACTATGATAGCATAGTATGAGACATAACATGAACACCTCCAAGTGGATCATAATGCCAACAATGTATGGCTCAAATAATAAGAGCAAATAGTTCTCCCCCCGAACACGTGCCATCTCCAAGTTTTAGAGATACCAATTTTTGGGTTGTAATGACCGCTTCCACTGTAAACAATGCTTTGTTTGACAAATAGAAGCACCATATGGACCAAGACTCCACATGAATATGACTCAAGTGATATATACATTGATAAATACATGGTTATAGTAGTGGCATAAGACCTCATACATGATTATTAAATTACCTCATAACGCATGTCTATATGACTCAATGATACTACAATAGAAATTCATGGATCCATGAGTATTATACATAAATTTATCAATGAAATACATAGTGATGAGGCTCATCATTAGGTATATCTTAAGGGGTTACATCACCTTTTAGCTTATTAACTCTATCTCTCTCTCATTAGGATTCAATTTTTTTTGGCAACTAGAGAGATCTTGACTACGGATTAGAGATAATTTTTACTGTCATTTTGATGTAAGAGACTTGTTATGAAATGCGAATGAGAAGTTAGTTTTCCACTCACTGATTTGATTTCAGAGGGCTGAAGGTTGTGGGTTAGTGCCCAATACATGAAGTGCAGTCTCTCTTGTGTATCCTTATTCTTCCTTTATGCTTCAATATTTTAGTTGATTTCATCCCATTCTAGTAGCATCAGAAGACAATCAAAACTGTGTTGGTAGTCTCTCTCTCTCATCTCTTCCATTGAAGCTTGAGGAGAAAGGTCTCCAACCACATACCAAAAATATTTATTTTATGATTTATTGGAAAGGATAAAGTAGTGTTCATTCTGTTTATCATGAATTTTATGTAGATTAGAGGAATGTTACCTTAAGTTAAATATAATTTCATTCAACTCCATCTTTTTCACTATTTAACATGGTAGTTTGTTAATGGTTAATGAATGAGTGTATGTACTGGTTGCAAGACTGGATATAAATTTAGAGAAGGACCCATTTTAGCACTATCATCTTAGAATTCAATCCTCCTTCATTTTTCCTTCCATTCTGCTACCCATTGTTGATCAATGGTTTTCATTGATGTCAACCCAAGCAGCACTAGGGGCTACCCCGATCTTGCATGGGAATTTTGACCTACCAAATTTCTATATTCTGAGTCAAGGATATTTTTTGATGGGTTCTACTTGTTGATATGTTTTTGTTGATATATGGCTCGCCATGTAATTCTTCATGGTTTGAGAGATATTCATGTTTGAATTTAGTAACCCCAGTTAGTGGGCTAAAACCCCATGGGGTTGTGGCATGACACTAATAATTGGTTGTGTTCATTGAATAGTCAATAATTAATAGTTTTTTAACTCTTAAAATCCCTCCCACGTTCACTTGTTGAAGACCCTCTCAACCTAATAACTTATATAAATTGTGATCCTCATATCCTCCTCATGTAGGGATTTCACTACTTGAAACAGATGATCGTGTAATTTTCTCTATAAATTTATTTTTGTTAAGTATTAGTTTTTGAAATTAAAAACCCACTTGGGAGAAATCCTGATGAATCTCATGTCTGAATTTGAAATCTTGGTTCGCTATATTTTCGGAGATATGATCTGTGGAAGTTAGGGTTTTTGTAGGCTTCCGAATTTCATCTCAAAGAGGTGACCTTGGGAAAATCATCATAGATATCTCTATAAGAAGTGGATTGGAATTATGTAAACATTGGTGGATAGTGCACGGGTTTTAGTCTTTTGTGTATCAATTTCAGAGCTGAAGGAGGAAACAATGACACGTGACACACCGTACAAGTTCGCTCTAATTAACTAGTCCATAATTAGGTCATTGTGAGAGATTGGGCATAACGTTGCCTTGAAGAATCAAAATTGGGTCAGACCTATGGCATTGGAAAGAAGACTCAGACGGCTACTACAGGACAGAAAATCACATATTGGGGATCTTAAATAATAGAGATACATCAGATTCAATATCGAGCTCCTAGAAGGAAAGAAAAAGCTAGATGATGTGTTGTCAAAGGCTGCAAAGGACCAAAATTTCTAGGGCAGCAAAGCAAAGCAAGGTGAAAAAAATGATGTAGCAGAGGTAAGCTATAGGTAAGTATATTCTGTAGATGCATGTTCATCTCTTAATTGCATTAGTTTCTTTGTATTCTAATTTGTTTTTTTTTGTTTAGCAGTGACATATGCTCTACAGGATGAGGTAAGTTTTGCTATTATCATGTCATGGGTATTTCCATGAAGAATTTTTTCAGCTATTATATATTCATCAAGATAAGACTCAATGAATGATATAATTTTCTAAAGAGTGAGAAAGGGTAGCATGACAAGAGCAAAAATCAAGGTGCATAACAACGGCAAGAAGTTCACCACATGAAGTCTTCAAGTGGGTAGCACTGCATATAGTCATTGTAAAGGTATCATTGTAAAAGCATCATTGTAAAATTTGTACAATTTTCTATCTGCCAAGAATTGAAGAGGTAGTGTTGGGAGGGCTAGGATCATCATTAGGTGGTTGTGTCATAGCTGGGGTTATGGTCTAGTGTGTCTTCTTCTTCTACATCATTCTATATTATTGTAAAGTGGACCATTTTCCTTGGTATGAGAGTCCATTCTTCTTTTATTCTTCTATAAAGTGGTAGGGTGGTGCTAGGCTGGTGCATGAAGTCACCAACAGGTTCAAGCCTGTGAAAAATTCAGGGTGGTAGGGTGAGTTGTAGCTCATTGGGTGTTGGGGCATCTTTTCAGTTGACTACTGAAGAATCTAGGGTGTTGGAGTTTTCATCTAGTGGGAGTTGGAGAAGAATGCTTTTCTAGATTCTAGGAAGTTGGAGCTTTATTTTCAATTGGAGTTGAATATTAAAGAAATATTAGAAAAGCATTCACGTGGTTTTTGTCCCAGAGAGGGTTTCCACCTTAAAAACTGTGTGCATTTATGTTCCTTTTGTTTACTGCTATCATTGTACAAACACTGATAATAATTGAAGATTAACTGATGCTATGAAATATTAATAATAATACTAATTGAAAGGAATACTGACTCACCCCCCCAAGTATTTCCAACAATTGGTATCAGAGCTTGGTTCCTTCAATAGCAGTTTAATAGCGAGAAGGAGGTCATGGAGCATACCAAGAATGGTGTACCTTTTTTCAATGAAAATAATTATGCACTATGGAAAGGAAGAATGGAGGTTTATCTCTTGGAGCAAGGTTACAAAGTATGGGACACTGTCCAAAATGTCTTTACACCAACCGCGGATGAACAAGGTAAGAAGAATTCAACAAATGATGCAAAAGCAAAGAATATTATTATCAGTGGACTTATTGAGTCTTCTTATCATAAGGTATTGGGTTGTAAAACCGCCAAAAATGTATGGTACAAGCTTGAGAATATATATGCAGGTGACTCAAATGTCAAAGAATCAAAGCTTCAAATCTACATAGCAAAATTTGAGCAACTCAGAATGAAAGAAGATGACAACATTGTTGCATACTTCCAACATGTTGATGAAATAACCAACACTCTGGAAGGATTGGGAGAGCCTGTTGATGAGAAGGCTATTATACGAAATATTGTTAGAACATTTCCAAGGAGATTCAACCCAAATATATCGGTCTTAGAATACAGTGAAAATCTGGACAAAATCAGCAAAGAGGAATTACATGGAGTTCTCATAGCATATGAAATAAGAATTGATGAAGAAGAGGGTACTTCTCATCTAGAAACTATGTTCGCTGCATCTAAGAAAACCAATAAGGACAAACAACCTTCAAGGGAAAAGACCTACCCCTGCAAGTGTGAATAAAAGGAAGATGATGAAGAAGGTCTTCCAGATGGAGAATATGCTTACTTTACGAGAAAATTAAAAATTGGTAAGGGAAAATTCAAAGGTAAACTTCCATTGATATGTTTTGGCTGTGGTGAGGTTGGGAATTTGGCAGCAAAAATTTCGAACAGAAGTGATGGAAACTCAAAAGGAAAGAAAGGCTTTAAGAAATTCAACATGCAAGGAAAAAAGAACGGATTCAACTGGAACTTTCTCTCTGAAGAAGATAGGTCATTATCCAATGAATAAAGTGACAACGAAGAAGAAGCCAGTGAGAGAGTATTGTTTATGGCCAAGCACAATAAACAAGAGGTATCAAACAACGAAGAAGAAGGGTTGACCATAGAAGAATTTTATAAGGAGGAAAGGAGGCTTATAAAAGAGCTCAAGGATGAGACGATTCGTTCCAATACTATTGAAGAACAAGTTAAAGGTCTCAAAATTGAATTTGAAGAACACAAACGTATTGAAGAGTCACTTCAAAATAAGTTGGAAGAAAGCAACCACTAAAGGGAAGCATTAGAAGCCAAAGTAGTCTCATTGTGTAAGGAAGTGAAGAAGGAAAAAAATTGTCCAAACTATGCCAACAACTCAAGGGAATTGGAAGAACTCATCAACAACAAACGATCTTACAACGACATAACTGGCCTTGGTTACAAAGAAGAAGAAGCAGGACCTTCTACAACAAAATACAATGAACCTATGAGATCTGACATGCATGTAGAATTCATTGGACAAGATTCACAAGAAAAACCTTGGAAGAAAATTCCCTGATGAAGATTTCCATCCAGGTACCAACATATTTTTCATGGCTATTGTTATTCATGTGGAAAATTTTGTCATAAAGCTACAGAATGTTTCATGTACCCTAGGAACTGATACAATTCCAGGAGATCTGTCAAATATGAACCTCCCAGGGCTCAACAAAACATCAATAGATTTGAATATTTAAGAAATAATATGGAATGTTACAAATGTCGAATCTTTGGACACATAGCCAGAGACTTCAGACTTGAAAATCCTCCAGAAGAATCTTCGAAGCCACGGAACGAATGAACATGGAAGAAGAAGAAGACTGATAATTGTGCTCTCGCTCTCAAGGCTCAAAACCAAAAAGATGTGTGGTATGTTGATAGCGGTTGCTCAACACATATGAATGGAGATAGAAAGAAAATTGTATCTCTGAAAGAGAATAAGGATGGAACCGTATCCTTTGGAAATGATGGATCTTCAAATGTTATAGAATCAGGTACTTCCACTCTCGAAAGCAAAGATGTTCTAGCCAAGAATGTTCTATTGGTTGAAATACAATCTGCTCAGTGTTGGACGAATATGTGATCAAGGATACACAATGATATTCAAATCCACAAAATGTTAAATGAGGAAAGGCAGGTGTGGTAAAATTGTGGCTATAACTAGTCGGGCTCCAAACGACATATATGTTCTGGATGAAGCAACTAAAGCATGTCTACTAGCTAAAGAAGATGAAAGTTGGTTATGGCACAAACAAATGGGTCACATAAACTTTGAAAATATCGTCAGGATAAGAAAAAATGAAGCAGTACGAGAAATGTTGAAAATCTCAATACCTTCCAACACACTATGTGAGGCTTGTCAGCACGGAAAGTAGACAAAAGTGGAATTTAAAACAAAAGAATGCTTTGCATCACATCCATTGTAATTGATACATATTGATCTATGTGGTCCCGTGAGAACAAAAGGCTTAGTTGGAGAATTATATTTCATGTTAATGATAGATGACTATACCAGGATGACAGCCGTCAGTTTCCTAAAGAAAAAATATGAAGCATTTGAGTGCTTTGAGATCTACAAGGATTTGGTTGAAAATGAAACTGATTTGAAAATAAAGTGCCTAAGATGAGATAATGGCGGAGAATTCACTTCCAAATTATTTCAGCAATACTGTGACGAAAATGGAATAAAAAGACAATTTTCAACAACATGAACACCTCACCAAAACTGAGTTGCTGAAAGAAAGAACAAAAATGTACAGGAAATGGGTAGAACAATGTTGAAGGACTCAAATTTGGATGAAAAATTCTGGGTTCAAGCAATTTATACGATAGTCTTAATTATCAACCGAAGTCTTCTCATAAATAATTGCACAAAGACCCCATATGAATTATGGTAAAGAAAACCGGCTAATGTAAAATATTTCAGAATCTTCGGAAGAAAATGTTATATCAAAAGAGAAGATCCAAAGTTGGGTAAGTTTGAATCACGTGTTGACACAAGTATCTTTTTTGGTTACTCACGCAAAAGTAAGGACTATAAATTCTATAATCTAAGACGAAAACAGATAGTGGAGAGCATAAATGTTACATTTGACGAAGATGGTGTTCTAACGAATAATGATGAGGACCTAGAAACTTTGAAACTTGAGACGGAGGCTGAAAAAGGCACAGAGAAAATTCTAGAACAAGAAGCAACTGCCAACCAGGAAGAAGTAAATAGTTATCATCAAGATATACATGAACAAAAACAAGAAGCTCCTCCAAAGAGAACAAAAGAATGGATTCAAAAGAATCATCCATCAAATCAAATCATTGGTGACAGAAAGGAAAGTTGACAGCTTCATTCATCACAACAAGCCCACATTGATTTTCTAGCAACCTTTGAGCCTATTAGTTTTGAGGAAGCCAACCAAAATGAAAATTCGATAGAAGCTATGAATGAATAATTGGATCAAATCGAGAAGAATAATACCTAGGAGTTAGCTCCATGACCAAAAGATAAAAATTTCATTGGGACTAAATGGGTGTTGCTCCCAGAGCATGGTATTCTCGTTTTTATGGATATCTATGTTAACAAGGGTTAAAGAAAGGTACTTCTGATAGCAATCATTATGTACAAATAGAAAAAGATAATTTAACAATCATTGAGGTATATGTGGATGATATAATCTTTAGTAGCAATGATGATCGAATAAGTAAGAAATCTACTACAAATATGCGAAGTGAGTTCGAGATGTCTTTACTTGGTGAGATAACATACTTCTTAGGGCTTCAAATATCTCAACAAGAGAAAGGAATATTTATATGTCAAGCCAAGTACATCAAGGAAATTCTCAAGAAATTCAAAATGGAAGATTGCAAACCCATCCTTACTCTAATGGTAATAGGTTTAAAATTGAGCATAGACAACTCGTCTAAGGATGTGGATCATAGGTTGTACTGATCTATGATTGGTAGTCTTCTATATGTAACAGCCTCCCGGCTAGATGTTATGCAAGTAGTTGGACAAGTAGCAAGATTCCAAGCAGCACCAAAAGAATCATATGTTATTTCCATCAAAATAATTCTTCGATATCTAAAGGGCACAAAATAATATCGCTTGTGGTATCCCAAGGGTAAAAATCTCATTATTCAAGCCTTTACAGACGCGGATTGGGCAGTAAGCGTTGATGATTGTAAGAGTACTAGTGGAGCAACATTCTATCTAGGTGGTTGTCTCGTATCATGGTCGAGCAAAAAGAAAACCTCAATCTCATTATCTACAACAGAAGCATAATATATTGAAGCGACAACTTGTTGTACTCAAGTGCTTTGGATGAAACAAAATTTGCAAGATATTCAAGTACAATTCAGTGGGCCTATTCACATCTTCTGTGATAACACTAGTTCCATCATCATCTCCAAGAATCTTGTCATGCATTAAAAAACAAAACACATTCTAATCAAATATCATTTTTTTAGAGAACAAGTCGCTGAAAACAATATCAAACTTGAATATGTTGGTACAAAAGGACAAACTGTTGATATCTTCACTAAACCTTTTGTAGAAATTACACAACAAGCATGTATATCTTGGATTCACCCGTTTTAACAATGTACTAAAGTTAAATACTGAATCGCTTCTACAAATATTTTGCAGAATTAAAAACACAATCGCTAATCACATGAACATGAAGAAGAATCAAATCACACACAACATAGATAATTTCCCGGGGAAAGATTACGGCTAAAAACCCTACTAAATTCTATTCTATATTAAGCATGGATCATGAAACAAATACAATGTATTTCTCTTCTCACAAGAGCCTCCAACATTCAGCTATTTGTCTCACACTTTCCTCACAGAAATCTGACCAATACTTAGTCAATTTTCAGCCTCCTGACAGCCTGCCTTACTTGCGCAATCCATAATGGTTAAGATCCCTAAAATATAGGAATTCTATCCTGCCTTCACTGCGCAATTGTCATGGGCACTCCAATGGGTGGTTGGCTGCATGTGTGCAAGCCAATAATGTCACAACTGATAGTCAACTTCCCTTTCACCTAGAACTCAACTAGGTCTCCACTGGATGTGACATGCATGCAGCTAATAATAGTAAATATTCAGTTGCATGTGATATCACTACATGTGAATTAATTAATATTTAATTCACTTGATCTCTCACTACTTTTATCTTTAGTTACAACTAGCACAACTGAGTTTAACTCACTTAACTGAGTTAAAATATTTACAACTTGCATTAACTAATGCACCACTACACTTCGAACTCTGTTACAACTAGAATTAATCTGCATGTCCCACCAACCAACCTCTAACTTGAAATCCACTAACTAACTGAGTTTTCCACTTTCATTTAACTCATTCAAGTCCATATTGAGAATAGATTACAATTTAATGTCCATCTAAATTAAGGGATAATAAAAATAGACATGCACCCAAAAATAGAACTGTGGGCCCCACCCTAGTTTGGGTGCTTAATGCACTAGGTGTGGGTGCTGAATCTTCTTTCTGAATATCAACACTCCCTCTCAACAAGAAAGGGATTATCCTTCACCCCGATCTTGTCTCTACGGTATTCAAATTTGCTCCTGGTGAGCGCCTTCGTCGGAATATCTGCATCATGATCTTCCGTGGTAATGCACTGTAGAAAAATGATTCTTCTATGCAAAAAATATATGAGATGATGATACCAGATATGTATATGCTTGGACCTATCATGAAACACATGATTAATCAAGAGTTTAATGCAACTCTGATTATCACAATGAATCACTATTGGATCCATCTGAGAACCAAACAAACCAACCAATATCTTTCTCATCTATATAGCCTCACATGCAACTTGACTTTCTTCCATGTATTCTTCTTCCACTGAACTGAGTGCCACGGATATTTTCTTCCTGCTTTACCAGGAAACTGTTTTCGAACCAATGCTAAAGATCCCCCCTGATGTGCTCTTTATATCCGATGGACTGCTAGCCCAATGTGCATCTATGAATCCATGCAACTCCACTCCATCGGCCTGTCTGTACCATAGACCATACTCTGATGTGCCCCTCAGGTATCTCAGGACATGCTTCCCCACCTTCCAAAAGATCTTGGTGGGGTTAACCATAGCTTGAATCAGCTGGTTAACTGTGTAGCAAATGTCTGGTCTCGTGTTCACTAGATACATTAGCAAACCCACTAACCGTCGGTAGACAGTAGCATCCAATACGTCTCTAGAAGTAGCATCCTCTTTCCTCCAATTTCTTGGAAGAAGAGTATCCATGGGTTTTCAACTCTCCATGTTAAAATTTCCCAGTATCTCCTTTGCGTACTTGCCTTGAGACACAGAAATTTCACCATCTCGCTTCCATATTTCCAATCCAAGGAAATAATGAAGGAGTCTCATGTCCTTCATTTAGAACTGCCTTTCAATATCCTCCTTGCATGAGTGTATCAACTGCTCATCACTAGTCAAAATTAAATCATCAACATAAAGAAAAATGATCAATATCTTACCCTCAACCACACTCTGGTACAATTTTTCATCTTCTTCACTTTTGGTGAAGCCCAGTCCGGTGAAATAGCTATCTATCCGAGTGTACCAAACACAGGGTGATTGCTTCAGCCCATACAACGCTCTTTTGAGTCAGCACCCATGCTGATAGCGGGGTCATCCACAGTCCCATTTTGCTCAACCTTTTAACAAAGCTGTGTGTACAATTGCATTCAAAATTTCATGCCCAATCAACTCACAATCTGGGAAACTCAACATGTTCTTGATATAAATCAACCATATCATATAACCCTCGGCAGGTACATATATTAAACCACGTTCCTACATCACATATTTCATATTGCGCCAACTTCACATTATACGTAATATATCCATACATATATTATGACGTTCTTCAATTATTGGAAACATTACAACGAAGTCCAACAATAATCGGGCATACTTTTATTAACTCGCAACCTTAATACATCTTTGATTTGGGTTAAGCCGCAAACCTCAACACACGTATGCATGGGCCCAGTGCTAACGGCCTTCTCCATCCGACGGCTGTTATCACGTCACGCCGCTTCGTCTGATCGGACGAATATCGCACGACGTAGAAGCACGAACAATAATGTGCGATGGTGTGCAGTGGAAGCGGTTTTCCCCAACCGCTTGAGGCCACGTGGCAGAAAGCTAATGGAATCGCTCCCGATTCTTAAATGCTGCTTGCCCGATGAAAGGTGGTGCGATGAAAACGAGAAACCGCCTTCATTGTTCATCTGGTCATGGTTCCGCTTCTTCGACATGCCAGGTTCTGCTCTAATCCGTTGCACTCAGGTTCCGCCTTCAAGGTTCATTCAGCTTTCGAATTAAACATTCAAGAATTCGCCTCGATACACAGCTTCACTTATTAGGTGAAAATATCTAGCGCTTGAATTAGATGCTCTATTTTTGAAAGCGTCGATTCCTTTCGAATCGATGCTTCGGTTTATATATCAGTTCACCTCACGGTACTCGAGATACCCCTCAGATATTCAACCAAATAATTTCATGATTGCAAATATCAAACTAAGCCAGTTGTTCATTACAAGAAGGTCTCAACCTGGAATTCGAATCCCACCACCATGATTCCTCAACAGGTTTTCACTTTTAACTTCATACGCAGAGATTCATACTATACATAATTACAGAGAATAATCAACGAACGTACAAACACGCAAGGTATTCCCCACACAGAGTTTAAACAACAAATGCACAGTTACACTGGGATAATTTCCTCACACGATTCGACCAAGAAGACATAATATCACACATGGAAATTATAAACAATTCTTCAAAATAGATATATATACATATAGGTGATCAATCTCAAAAATAATTCTTACAATTTCATGACAGGCCAGATATTCAGTTCAGTGGCCATTATCCTCCTACTCTGTTGCTGAAGAGGTTCTCTAACTCCAACTCTCTCTCCCTCTCCCCTATCTAAAATCTTCAGGATTACATTTATACCAAAAGGATGACCTGAATCGATTCAGGTCTCCAAATAGTTCAACAACTCTTAGCATTCCCAATTCCTAAAACCAGACTCAATAACTGAACTAATCCTAAACTGACTCTTCGTATTCCTATCTTAACCAATTTCTCATGTCCTCAAAATGACTTGAGAATGATTACAATTCCCTACCAAATTTATTTAATATTTACAATAAATTTAAAGAACATGGGACCCCCTATGTCTACTTATGTACAAAGTAACTTTTGAGCCTAATGCCCCTGCATCAGACTCCCAAGCTTCAAATTATTCATGATCTCCTGATCATGTGTCTTCGTCTCTTCCTCCAGGATCCCATACTTGATTTTTATGTTGTCCATCCACTGCATCCTCCTTCAACTGAACTTCTCCAGGCTTCCAGACTTTGTTCTGTAAGTCACCTCTAGCTATATTTTCACAATCTGCCCTTGTCTTTCTTTTGCTGAAATTCTCATGCCTTCCTACTGCTGTCTGCTACTTCTGAGTCACTCTCGTCATCAGTCTTCTGATGTAATCAATCTCCATGTCCAGCTTATCCTCTAGCTGGAAATCATCTTGCCCTCTGCTGCTGCTTCCAATCTCTGTCGCTGCCAATATTGTTGCTCTTGCAGTCTCACATGCTATTAACATGTTTACTACTTCTGCAGGTGTCATCCTCCATTGCGTCTGCTGCCACCATGGGTGTTGCTGCTGCCACCGTGGGTGTTTCTGCCTCCCTTTCCTATCCCTCTGCAACACTTTCCTTTTTTTCATCATCTGCAAATTCATTCTCAGAAAACAATCCACTATTTAAATTCCTACCAGCAGTGACATACTCCTCCAGTATACTAGTAAACAGAATTTGATTCTGCAAGCTAGTATCTACTCCTCTCTTCTTCACAGCTTCAGGCATCCTTGCTCCAGGGTCTACAATCCCTTTCTCTTCTTCAAATGCTCCCAGCAAACAACTCATCCAATTCTCGTGTGTTTATTTTACATCTTCAACATGCTGGAAGTTAGACTTCGCATTTTCTTCTTCTTAGTGGGAAATCTTCAGCAATTGCCTCTCATCCTCCTGATGGATTCTGGAAATCCAATCAAGTTATTAGAGCTTTTATTTCTCATATTATGTCAGCATGGAATTCTAATTCCTCCTCACTTCAACAACTTTTAAAATCTGCTCTCCAGTCTACTCTTGGCTCATCAGTCTAGCCAATTCTTCTCTGTCAATGACAGTGATAATTCCCTGCATATGAGACATGGTTGTCTCATCCTCCTTCAGCAACAGTTTTTCTTCTCTCAAGACAATTTCAAAAGATGAATTTTCTTCTGCATCACCTGTACACATAAACAAACTGTCAGTGTTAAACCCATGAGACCCAATGGTCTCAATTGATGACCTAGTCACCAATTCTTCTCCCGGCAATTCCAAGTCTGGTTCAAGGCTCAGAAATTATTCATCATCTTTCTCTGCATGATTAACACACGGATCATCAGCAGTAAAGTTCCAATGCTTCAATGCCTTATTTTCTTCTGACAACACATTAGTATGTTGTCCGGAACTTCCTTCCAAATCTTTTGTCAACACCTCAGCATGCTGATCTGCATCCTTCATGATACTGTCATCTAGTCTCACTTTTCTTCCATCATCTGCTTCATGAACTCCATCCATGAAGATCTTCCTGCCTTGCTTTCCCAGCAACTCATCCAGTGCATAGGTCCTCTGCTTTTCCAATTCTCTTCTCTGAGAATCCAACCTCCTATATAACTCAAGAACTTCAATAGGAGTATATTTCGGGAACTTTACATAACCCTTTATGCCTCTGATTGTCCTTGACCAATCCTCTGTTGGCCCTTCTTTCTCAGATTCAAAATTCTGTTGGATATCTTCATTTGAATCTTCTTTCTTCATCTCTTCCTAAGACTTTACTATCTCAACATTGATCTGAACAGATTTCAGATTCAATGTCTTCTTCTCACCAACAAACTCTAAAGCTTGTTCATCTCCCAGTGGTGTACCTGCAAACACACACAATTTTTTAGTGTTCAAATCACAAGACCTTTTAGTCTTTGCTGCTTCCTCAAGCACTTCTTCTTGAACAGGTCTGCACATGGAATCTTCAGTTTCCATCCTTGCCTCAAGAACTCTGGGTTCTTCTTCCTCTCTGGAGTCTGCCATCACTTCACATTTGTTAAACTCAAGAACAAAAGCCCCTACATCATTTAGACTTGTCCAATAACTCAGGAAATCCTCAATGATATCCTCCTCAGCAAGACAAGATTCTTGCTGCCTCAAGTCTTCACTTGTCTCACAAGATCTCCTCCAGGTCTCCACTCTTCATCTATGCTCTATTCTGCTTCACAAGCAGAAATTTATTCTTTCAACTCAGCTGCTCTGAGTTCTTCTCTCAGCAAGGCAATATTATTTTGCCTCAACCTCGTCTGTAATGGTTTCCATTTCACATTCTTCCTCATGAGCCAACCAACTCTCTGGCTTTCTTCTATCCTCAGTTTCAATATGTTGAACTCTTCCCTAATCTTAGTTAATTCTTTCTGCCATTCTTCATCTGTGGATTTCTTCTTCATGTAATTTGCTTTGGCATCTTCTTTCCTTCTTCTGTTGTGGTCTCTCTCAGAACCTCTGCAATCTCTACAGTCTCTGTAATGGCTCTCAATAGCCATTTTATTCTCTAGGAGTTCTTCACTCACAAGCTGCACTAAGCCTCTGCAACAACAAGCTCTCTTGCTGCAACTTACCTCACCAATCCCTTCCTCCGGATCCGGCTTTTGGCAAGTATTGGTCCCCTTTATGCTAGAACCTTCTAGGCTTCACTATGCAAATTTCTCAAGAACACCTCTTTTCTTCTGTCATCCAACCTCTATTGGGAATCTTTCAGGTTTTGCCACACTCTTTTTGCACTCAAAATCCCTTGCTGGATTCTTCTATCATTGCTCTCAAAGTTGTGATCTACTTCTGCTGAGATGTATTCAATTGTCTGCACTCTGACTTCTGCAAAAAATCCTTCAACCATAGTTAAACACTGCTCATTTCTCTTGAGAACACTACAAATTTCCTCTTTATCTAGACTTCCGTTGAATACCAGGCGCACTACCTTCACTATCGAAATCTGTCTTCAATTTTCCGCAACCATAATTCTGCAATTACAATTTCAAATCATATTAAAGTTAATTACCTGCAAGATCATGATCCTGTCCTCCATTCATCCTGAAAATCCTGTTCACTATGATTCTGTGTATCCTTGCTGTGTGATATTCCTTCTTCAAATCTGCAATTTTCAAAACTCTCGTCCTCCAATTGGACTCTGCAATTCTGCAATCACCCTCACTGTATCTTTGTAGGCTGCAATCTTATCAGTTTCCACAAGTCTGATTTCTTTGCATTCACCAAACTTGGACTTTTCAAAAAGAGCTATTCCTGAAGCTCTGATACCGCCTGATAGCGGGGTCATCCACAGTCCCGTTTTGCTCAACCTTTTAACAAAGCTGTGTGTACAATTGCATTCAAAATTTCATGCCCAATCAACTCACAATCTGGGCAACTCAACATGTTCTTGATATAAATCAACCATATCATATAACCCTTGGAAGGTACATATATTAAACCACGTTCCTACATCACATATTTCATATTGTGCCAACTTCACATTATACGTAATATATCCATACATATATTACGACGTTCTTCAAGTATTGGAAACATTACAACGAAGTCCAATAATAATCGGGCATACTTTTATTAAATCGCAACCTTAATACATATTTGGTTTGGGTTAAGCTGCAAACCTCAACACACGTATGCATGGGCCCAGTGCTAATGGCCTTCTCCATTCGACGACTGTTATCACGTCGCGCTGCTTCGTCTGATCGGACGGATATCGCACGACGTAGAAGCATGAACAATAACACGCGATGGCGTGCAGTGGAAGCATTTTTCCCCGATCGCTTGAGGCCACGTGGCAGAAAGCTAATGGAATCGCTCCTGATTCTTAAATACCACTTGCCCGACGAAAGGTGGTACGATGAAAACCAGAAACCGCCTTCACTATTCATCTGGTCATGGTTCCGCTTCTTCGACACGCCAGGTTCCACTCTACTCCATTGCGCTCAGGTTCTGCCTTCAAGGTTCTGCTCAGCTTTCGAATTAAACATTCAATAATTCGCCTTGATACACAGCTTCACTTATTAGGTGAAAATCTTTGGCGCTTGAATTAGATGCTCTGTTTTTGAAAGTGTCGATTCCTTTCGAATCGATGCTTCGGTTTATATATCAGTTCACCTCACGGTACTCGAGATAAGATATTCAACCAAATAATTCCACGATTGAAAATATCAAACTAAGCCAGTTCTTCATTACAAGAAGGTCTCAACTTGGATTTCGAATCCCACCACCATGATTCCTCAACAGGTTTTCACTTTTAACTTCATATGCAGAGATTCATACTATACATAATTACAGAGAATAATCAACGAACGCACAAACACGCAAGGTATTCCCCACACAGAGTTTAAACAACAAATGCATAGTTACACTGGGATAATTTCCTCACACGATTCGACCAAGAAGACATAAAATCACACATGGAACTTATAAACATTTCTTCAAAATAGATATATATATACATACATGCGATCAATCTCAAAAAAAATTCTTACAATTTCATGACAGGCCAAATATTCAGTTCAGTGGCCATTATCCTCCTACTCTGTTGCTGAAGAGGTTCTCTAACTCCAACTCTCTCTCCCTCTCCCCTATCTAAACTCTTCAGGATTACATTTATACCACAAGGATGACCTGAATCGATTTAGGTCTCCAAACAGTTCAGCAACTCTTAGCATTCCCAATTCCTAAAATTAGACTCAATAACTGAACTAATCCTAAACTGAATCTTTGTATTCCTATCTTAACCAATTTCTCATGTCCTCAAAATGACTTGAGAATGATTACAATTCCCTACCAAATTTATTTAATATTTACAATAAATTTAAAGAACATGGGACCCCCTATGTCTACTTATGTACAAAGTAACTTTTGAGCGTAATGCCCCTGCATCACATGCATCTCACTATTGAAGGTTTCGAAACCTTCAAGATGCTCTATGTACACCTCTTCCTCAATAATCCCATTGATAAATGTAGTTTTCACATCCATCTAATGAATGCACCAGCCCATCTGCGCTGAGAGTGCAAGGATGGATCTTATGGAAGAGACCTTGCGATAGGTGCAAAGGTCTCATCATAATCTACCCCCTCGATATGTGAGAATCCTCGGGCCACAAATCTAGCCTTGTATTTCTCCACACTCCCATCAGTAGCTTGCTTTACCTTGTAGATCCATCTCGATCCAACCACTTATTTGTTGACCAGTCTTGGGACTATCTCTCATGCACTTTTCTTGAAAATGGGGTCATACTCCTCCACCATTGCATCAACCCAAGTTGGCTGCTGCACTGCTTCCTGAAAGGAATATGGTTCTGTGACAATGCATTTTCTCATGAGAGCCATGTATCCAGTAAATCAGTCAGGAGAATTTATTTGTATGCATTGTGAAGTAGGGGCTCCTACATTCTATGCAGCATCAAGTCTCAGCCTATCAGCTTTCGTGGTGCACCTTCTGCCATTTGTGATGGATGGCTCTGCATGAGTGGCTTCCTCCACTCCATGATCCTCTGCATGTGGCTGATCTACATCTTGAGTCTCATCCTTAGGAAACAATAGTTCCTCCTCTGCATCCAAGTCCAACTCCCTCTCAAGGGACAATCACATGGATTTCCCCTCATCAAATTTTATATCTCGTCGCACAACAATCATTCTGCTGTTTGGAAAATACACACGATAATTATGGGCTGTTTCTGTGTACCCCACAAAAATCTCGATATCAGCTGTCGGTTCCAGCTTCTTCCTCGCGTCCTTGGTCACATACACATAAACAAATGAGCCAAAAATCTTAAAGTGTTAAACATCAGGTTTCTTACCAGTGAAAGCCTCTTAAGCTGTACTCATGCCAAATACTCTATGAGGACAACGATTTTGCACATAAACTGCAGTGTTGCATACTTCCGCCCACAAATGCATTGGTAGGCCCTGATCATGCAACATCGCTCGTGATGCACCCACAAGCATTTTGTTCTTCCTTTCTGTGACCCCATTTTGCTGTGGGTTATGAATCACTATGAGTTCTCTTCAAATTCCTTCTTTGCTGTAGAATTTCTTGAATTCATTAGAGATGTATTCTCCACCATTATCGCTCCTAAGAGCCTTCACTTGCTTCCTCGAATATTTCTCCACCAATGCCTTAAACTCACAGAACTTAGAGAATGTTTGATCTTTATTCTACATGAATAAGATCCATAATTTATGAGAAAATTCATCAACAAAGATTACATATTACTTATGTTTTGTTGTTGAAGCAATCGAGAATGGTCCACACACATCTGTGTGAACTCTCTCATGGATCCCTGAAGCTCGGTTCTCCTTCTCATGAAATGTGGACTTTACATACTTCCCCATGGTGCAACCCTTGCATGGATCTAACTGAGCAAGTGTTCCCATTGGAAGTCTAGTAAAAATTTGTTGCATGACTTTCAAGGCTCCATGATGAAGATGGCCCAATCGCCTGTGCCATAATTCTCCCTCATCTCAGCTCACCACTTTGTCTGCCTTTCCCATCATTGCAGCGCAACCATATACCTCCAGCTTGTAGATATTCTTAACTCGAATCCTTATCCTCTTGGCTTGAATCGTTGTTTTATGTTGCAGGAAAGATTTTCGATCACTAAAAACAACATCATAGCCTATATCCTCCAACATTGCGACTGAGACCAAATTTTTCTTCAGACCTGGTACATGCATTACATATTTTATTTGAAATGGTTTACCTGACTCCCTCTCAAAGGTAATGGTACCAGTCCTGGTAGCACTGTACCGTCCATCGTCGCCCATTTCAATATGCATCTGGAGATATTTCTCCTCCAAGTCACTAAAAAGTTCCTTATCTCCCGTAATGTGAAAGGAAGCACCACTATCCAAATGCCAAACATACCCCAATGCACTTGAAACCATGCATGTGATTAATGAGAAGTCAAGCTCAAATTGCGAGGTAAGGGCCTCACCAGTTGCAGATCCAACAACCTTCTTGTTCTTATTATTTTGTGGATAGTTAGTAGAAAAATTCCCATGTTTGTGACAATGAAAACACTTCACCTTGGACATTTCCTGCTTCTTGCCTTTGGACCCAGATTTATAATGGAATTTATTCCCCTTCCCTTTCTTCACCTTGGCAGCCAAAACAAAATCCTCTTCATCATCATGCTTAGATGAAGAGCCATCTTTGGTGTTCCGTCTGAACTGCTCTTGCACCAAATCCGACCACAGTCATTCCCAATTTGGCAATTTTTCCTGTCCATTGACAGAGTCTTCATAACTGTGCCAACTCTTAGGAAGTCCTAGGAGAGCCAAACTCACCAAATCATCATCAATGAATGTTATTCCCACACTCCCAAGTTCATCCCGACATTGGAAAAACTTCATGAGATATTTTGGAATGGTGTCAACCTTTTCCATCTTGATCTTCCTGAGTTTATCTTTGAGCGCCAATTTCCTATGGTCGTTGCTACTTTGGAATAGATCCATCAAAGCCTTCCATATTGAATATGGCATTTTTTTCCCATGGAGGCTTGAGACAATGTGGTCTTGTACTCCCTCCAACAGGATTCTCCTCGCCTTTTCCACTTTCTTTTGCCATGCATCAAGATTTGCAACATTTGTCACAACGGGTTTAGGAATGTCATTGTTAATAGATTCCTTCAAGACATTGTCTTCGAGTACTGCCTCTATCTTGTCCTTCCAAGAAATATAGTTTGAGCTTCCCTCGAGTGCATACTCTAACCTCAATCCATTGAATGCCATTTCGATCTTCAATTAGCTGTAGCACCAAGAAATTATTTCTACAAATTTGAATTCTATCCAGTCACAAACTCATCTCCTGCTTCACTTCTGCAATTTCCTATGCTCCGATACCATGTAGAAATTATACAACAAGCATGTATATGTTGGATTCACTTGATTTAACAATGTAATAAATTTAAATACTGAATCACTTCTACAAATATTTTGCAGAATAAAAAACACAATCGCTAATCACATGAACATGAAGAAGAATCAAATCACTCACTAACATAGATAATTTCTCGGGGAAAGCTTACAGCTAAAAACCCCACTATCTTATATATTATATTAAGCATGGATCATGAAACAAATACAATGTATTTCTCTTCTCACAAGATCCTCGAACATTTAGCTATTTGTCTCACACTGTCCTCACAGAAATCTAACCAATACTTAGTCAATTTTCAGCCTCCTGACAGCCTTCCTTGCTTGCAAAATCCCTAATGGTTAAGATCCCTAAAATATAGGAATTATAGCCTGCCTTGACTACGCAAGTATCACGTGCACTCCAATGGGCGGTTGTTTTCATGTGTGCAACCCAATAATGTCACAACTGATAGTCAACTTCCCTTTCACCTAGAACTCAACCAGGTCTCCACTGGATCTGACATGGATGCATCTAATAATAGTAAATATTTAGTTGCATGTGAGTTCACTGCATGTGAATTAATTAATATGGAATTCATTTGATCTCTCACTACTTGTATCTTCAGTTACAAATAACACAACTGATTTTAACTCACTTAACTGAGTTAAACTATTTACAACTTGCATTAACGAATACACCACTGCACTTCGAACTTTGTTACAACTATAATTACTTCGAATGTCCCACCAACCAACCTCTAACTTGAAATCTGCTAGCTAAATGAGTTTTACACTTTCAGTTACCTCATTCATTACCACATTGAGAATAGATTATAGCTTAATGTCCATCTAAATTAAGGGATTATAAAAATAGACATGCACCCAAAAATAGCACTGTGGGCCACCCTAGTTTGGGTGCTTAATGCAACCTGATGCTTAATGCACTAGGCGTGGGTGCTGAATCTTCTTGTTGAATCTCAAAACTCCCTCTCGAAATCCTTCACCCCAATCATGTGTCTATGGTATTTGAATTTTCTCTTGGTGAGTGCCTTTATCAGAATATCTGCATCCTGATCTTCTGTGGGAATGTACAGTAGCAACATGATTCTTCTCTACACACAATATCTGAGATGATGGTACCAAATATATATATGCTTAGACCTATCATGAAACACAAGATTAATCGACAGTTTAATGAAACTCTGATTATCACAATGAATCAATGTCAGATCCATTTGAGAACCAAACAAAACAACCAAGATCTTTCTCATCCAGATAGCCTCACATGCAGCTTGACTTGCTGCCATGTATTCCGCTTCCCCTAAACTAAGTACCACAGATCATTTCTTCCTGCTATACCAGGAAACTGATGTCGACCCAATGATAAAGATCCCCCTTGATGTGCTCTTTCTGTTTGATCGACTGCCAATCCAATTTGCATTCGTGAATCCATGCAACTTCACTCCATCCATCTATCTATACCATAGACCATACTTTGATGTGCCCCTTAGGTATCTCAGGACATGCTTCCCTGCCTTCCAAAAGAGCTTGGTAGACTTAACCATAGCTTGACCCAGCTGGTTAAATGCATAGCAAATGTTCGGTCTCATGTTCACTAGATACATTAGTGAACCCACTAACTGTCAGTAGACAGTAGCATCCACCACCTCTCCAGAAGTAGCATCCTCTTTCCTCCAATTTCCTGGAAGAGGAGTATCCCTGGGTTTTTAGCTCTCCATGTTAAACTTTCCCAGTATATCCTTTGCATACTTGCCTTGAGACACAAAAATTTCACCATCCTGCTACCATATTTGCAATCCAAGGAAATAATGAAGGATTCCCATGTCCTTCATTTCGATCTCCCTTGTATGGAGGGTATATATATCATCTACCTTATGAGGACATCAACACTGTATTCATAAACCACTCTAGGGCAGGAAGTAAAAAATGTATATCTATTCAAAGCATGACCAATACCTCTTCCTCTTCAACCTCCATTAAGAATGAGATTGGAAACATGTTGGAGGATTTTAAAAGTGAGATGTTTCACACCTTTGCTTTCCAAATGGACACAATGTATATTAAAAGGAAACAAGAGGAAGTATAAAGTGACTGAGCTATATTTCCCTAGATGCACTAGAGGACACCGTAGGAATGAATTCCCAATGAATTTCAACGAGGTTTTCTCACACTGTGAAGAGAACCATGCAACAGAAAAATTCCCTTCCTTACCTAGCCTAAAATTTGTACACCAAGGGGTGGAAGGTAGACCAGAGTAACTCTACTTTGTAAATAAAATAAGGCCTTAAGGACCTCGACCTTACCAACATGGAATGCAAGGTGCACCTTATTATTACTATAATTCAAACCCAAATGCACCCTTGCAGCCTTGGTATTATTCCAGTCATCCATCCTGGCCCACACCTCCTTCTTGGCCTTATTTCCCTCCATATCATCCTCAACCTATCAATCAACCATTTCAGCCATATTGCTAAGTCCCTATAATATTAGTGTATCCCCTTATTTTTATTGTTAATGTAGCCCCCTTATTGTTATTGTTCTGCCCATGTAGTCCCCATATTGTTATTATTTTTCCCCATAGAAGCCCACTATTGTTATTGTTGTGCCCTTACATTGTTATTGTTATGTTTCTTAGGATTATATTATGACCCCTTGGACTCCTATATATAGAAAGGAGGTATTGTCATTTGTATCATCCAAGAATTGTTTATTTATGTAATGTAAAGGAGGTTTCTCCCTCTAAGAGGCTGATTTATAATTTTTTGATCAATATTTTCTTCTATTTTGTGAGTTGGTTTCATAAAATTTGGTATCAGAGCTTTGGATTCTAGGGTTTCGCTGCTACAAACAGGTCATCTTGGAATTTTAGCTATAAATTTTTTTCTATGAAGGTTAAGAAGCTGAAAAATAACCTATTTGAGCCAAAATACTAAGGAACTTCATGTAAACAATTCAGATCCCGTTTCACTATATTTTCGGAGATATGATCTAAGGAAGTTAGGGTTTTTACAGGCTCCAGAATTTCATCTCAAACAGGTGGCCAAGTGAAAATCGTCATAACTTTCGTTTCATACATTGAATTGGAATTATGTAAAAAGTATCTGAAACTTCACAAACTTTGTTTTCTTGTCTATCAATTTTAGAGCCGAAGATCTAAACAATGATAGGTGGCATGGTGTACAAGTTTGCTCTACTGAACTAGTCCATAATTATGTCATTGTGGGAGATCATGCATGAATTTATATTAAAGAATCCAAATTAGTTCTGACCTATGGAATTAGAAAGAAGACTCAGAGGGATACTATAGGATGGAAAATAAAATTTTGGGGATCCAAAATTACAAAGATACATCGTTTCTTATAGAGCTCCTCAAAAGCAAGAAAAATGTATTTATTGTTTTTTATAATTGCATAAGTCTTGTTTGAAAAATTAGTTTGAAGTGATTCCAAGGGCTTATTGAAGCATAGATATTAGTATTGGGTTATAAAATTCCCCCAAAAATAATTCCACACTCATTAAGGCCTCAGAAGGCTCTACTATGACTCATGAAGAGGAATAAGTGCAACATGATATATCAAAATTACGAGACCAAGTGCAACAAATTTTGCTCTTGCAAAGAGTAACAAAAAATGAAATGGAAGCTAGGATGGATGGTTTGAAGAAATACATGGATGGATTGAAGAAAGGTGTGGAAGCTAACATGGATGGTTTGAAGAATGGCGTGCTATCTAATATCGATGGTATAGAAGAAAAACTGAAAGGCAACATGCAAGACATGAAGAATGGTCTAAAAGAAGACATGGAAAATTTGAAGGAAGGTTTGACAAAGGTGCTACAAGAAATGATTACTAATCGAAAAATGGTAGTAGATGAAACTCATGATGAGAACAAAAGAAATGTTAATAATGATTTCATAGAATCTAATGTTGGATTGAAGACCCACCATATTCCAAAGATTGACATGAGGAAGTTTGATGGCAATGATCCGATAACATGGATACTACAAATGGAGCAATATTTTGATCTCCATAATGTGTAAAACACACAAAAGGTACGCATTGAAACTTTATATTTAGAAAAAAATACATTTGTATGGTATCGATGGCTTTGCTCACGTAAAAAAATTGTCACTTGGTCAATTTTTACGAAGGAAATGATAGCACCTTATAAGGATACAAAGAGGAACACCTTATTTAGCCAATTGATAAATCTCAAACAAAAGGGTTCTATGGTGGAGCACATTGAGGACTTACAAAAATTGAATATAAGGGTAACTGATATTCTAGAGGAACACAGGATTGATGTCTTTATAGGGACTTTAAAGGATAACATCCAACATGAGGTTCAACTTTGGGAACCTGATTCATTGGAGAAGGCATTGAGGTTGACAAGAAAAATTGAAAGAAAAATTATGGAGACAAGGAAGCCTACCACTCACAACTATAAATAAGGAAGTGTTGCTATTCCTATACTTCCACAAAATACAAGGTTGACACCACAACAATTGGCAGAAAAAAGAGAAAAAGGGATTTTCTACAGTTCTGAAAGAAAATACACTGAAGGTCATAAGTGTGCTGAGAAAAAAATATTTTATATAGATTGTGAAGAGGAGGAAGAAAAATAACAAGAAACTTCAAAATAAGAGGATATACACCAAGAACCAACCCTAGAAGAAGAAGAAATGAATCCGACCATATCCTATAATGCATTGGCAGGAATTACCACTCCTCAAACTCTCAATATAAAAGGACATATCAAGACGAAAATTGTAATAGTGTTGATTGATTCAGGTAGTACCCATAATTTTATTCATTTTAAGGTAGCCAAGGAATTGAATTTCTTCCTATACCCAACACCAGAGTGTCAAGTGATGGTTACAAATGAAGGAACTGTAAATTGCTCTGGAAAGTGCCATAATATCAAACTAACCATGGGGGAATATGTATTGAATAGTCTAATGCTCTCCATCCCAATGGGTGGTGCTGATGTTTTACTAAGAGTACAATGGTTACAATCTTTGGGGATGATAGCTTTTAATTTTCAAGAACTTTTCTTGAAATTTTTTTCGGAAGGAAAGGAAATTGAATTAGGGGGTATCATAGGAAAGCCAGGAAAGATAACCAGCTCTAATGTCATGAATTTTTTTTGAAGAAATAACAACAAGGGGTAATTTCACAATTATGCTCACTATAGGTTGAAACATAAAAATCATGTATTTCTCCAAATCTCTAAAAATTCTTGGATAATCACTCCAAGGTATTTGAGACTCCCAAAGGAATCCCACCTATTCATGATCTTGATCATGCTAGTCATTTGATTCAAGGAAGTATTCCTCCAAACATCAGGCCTTACATATATCCTTATGATTAAAAGAGTTAGATTGAACATATGGTTCTAGAAATGCTAGAGGTTGTTATAATTTAACCTAGTCAAAGCTATTTCTCTACTCCAGTAGTATTGGTGCACAATAAGGATGGATCATGGAATATAATTCCATATTATAGGGAGCTCAAAAAGCTTACTATTAAGGATAAATTTCCCATCCCCATCATTGATGAATTATTGGATCAATTACATGGAGAAATTTACTTCACCAAGTTGGATCTTTGTTTTGGATATCATCAAGTTAGAATGAAGACTGAAGACATTCAAAAAACAACATTCAGAACTCATGAGGGTCATTATGAATTTTTGGTTATGCCTTTTGGCCTTACTAATTCACCTTCCACATTTCAAGGTTTGATGAATTCCATTTTCAAACCCTTCTTTAGAAAGATTGTATTAGTATTTTTTGATGATATATTAATCTACAACAAGTCTTGGAAGGGTCATGTTCAACATGTTGAAATGGCGCTCAAACTATTTGAGGAGAAACAATTATATGCAAAAACATCTAAATGTTTCTTTGGAGTATAGGAGGTGGAATATTTGGGTCATATTATATCTCATGAGGGTGTTAAGGTAGACCCTGACAAAATTAAATCCATTAAGGAATGGAAAATCCCTACAACCATAAAGCATCTTCGAGGATTTCTAGGGTTAACACTGTATTATTGCAAGTTTGTTAAGAATTATGGGAGAATATCAACACCTTTAACATCATTACTGAAGAAAGATGCATTTTATTGGACTCCACTAGAATCTAAGGCATTTGAACATGTTAAAGAGGTAATGTGCCAATCACCAGTCTTAGCTACGCCATACTTCACGAAAACCTTTATTGTGGAATTTGATGCCTCGAGAAATGGAATTGGTGCGGTTTTAATGCAAGAAGGAAGACCCATTTCTTTTGAAAGTAGTCCAATCAAAGGAAAATATTTACTAAAACCTATTTATGAGAAGGAAAGGTTGGAAATACTACATGCACTAAAGCAATGGTGACCTTACAAATGGGAAGACACTTCAAGGTAAAAACAGATCATGATAGTCTTAAATAATTTTTGGAACAAATATCATATTCAAAAGAGCAACAAAAATGGTCACTAAGATTTTGGGTTATGACTTTGAAATAATCTACAAAAAAGGGAAGCAAAATGTTTTTGCAGATGCAATCTCAAGAAAGGATGAGGATGTGGAAGCATTTCGTAGTGCCATTTCTATTATCCAACCTGAGTGGATAACCGAAGTAAGGGATGAATGGAAGAATGATGAAGAGGTGTGGAAAAATGATTCATTATGGTACACCAATCGTTGATATATTTTTAATAATTCCCAACTCAAACAAAAGATCCTTTTTTAATTTCACACCTCTCCCTTAGGAGGGCACTCGAGATTTTTAAAAACTTACAACAAGGTCAAAAAGGATTTTTTTTGGGATGGCCTTAAATATGATATTCAAAAGTTTGTGGAATAATGTTTGGTTTTCCAACAAAATAAAGTTGAGACGATTAAGACCCCAGGTCTGTTACAACATTTATCCATTCCAAGTCAACGTTGGGAGGAGGTTTCAATGGATTTTATCACAGGTTTACCCAAGTCCGAAAAAAATACTATCATCATGGTGGTAGTTGATAGACTTACCAAGTATGCACACTTTTGTACATTATCTCATCCATTTAAAGCCAGTAAAGTTGCTATTGCATTTATGGAAACATTTCAAAAGCTACATGGAAACACAAATATTTTTGTAAGCGACAGAGATCCCATTTTTACAGTAAATTTTTGGAGGGAATTATTTTCTTGTTTGGGTACTCAATTAGCTCATATCTCATAATATCATCCTCAATCTGATGGAAAAACTGAGATAGTGAAATTTTTTTTGGAAGGATATATTCGTTTCTTTGTATTTGATAAATAAACACAATGGATCAAGTGGTTACCTCTAACTGAATGGTGGTATAACACTTCCTTCCATACTGCAGCAAAAGGACCCATTTATGGAACTTTATGGATATCATCCACCCTCCATCACATCATATTTAAGAGAAAATTATAAGGTTCAAGAAATGGAAGATCACATCAAGCATCAACAACAATTTCGCCAAGTCTTAAGGGATAACCTCACCTTGGCACAGAATCAAATGAAACAACAGGCATATCAACATTGTAGTGAAAGAATTTTTGATGTACGCGACTGTATTTTATGGCTAAAACCATACAAACAAATGTACCTCAAGCAAGCTAAGAATGATAACAAATTATCACCAAATTAGTATGGTCCTTACAAAGTGTTGCAAAATATTGGTACTATGGCAATGTACAAATTGGATCTTCTTGCATCTTCCTGAGTGAAACTAGTTTTCCATGTTTCGTGCTTAAAGAAGGTTATAGGTGAGAAGCTCCTAGTTCAAGAAATATTTCCAGAACTTGAAAAAGAATGAAAAATCATATTGGAACCTGAAGTAGTCACAGAAACAAGAACTCGACAGCTACAAAATCGATCAATTTCAGAGTATCTCATGAAGTGGAAGAACTTACCCGCTGAAGATTTGACATGGGAGGATGAGAATTTTATACAAAAGTATTCAAAACTACACAAGTGTTGAGGAAAACAATTTTTTGAAGGAGAGGGGCATGCTAGGTCCCTATAATACTAGTGTATCCCCTTATTTTTATTTTTAGTGTAGCCTCCTTATTGTTATTGTTGTGCCCATATAGTCCCCATTGTTGGAAATACTGAGAGGGGGGGTGAATCAGTATTCCTTTCAATTAGAGCATTAGTTAATCTTAAATTATTATCAGTGTTTGTACAATGATAGTAGCAAACAAGAGGAACACAAATGCACACAGTTTTTAAGGTGGAAACCCACTCCTGGACAAAAACCACCTAATGTTTTTCTAATAATTCTTTTCAACTCCAATTGAAAATAAAGCTCCAACTTCCTAGAATCTAGAAAAGCATTATTCTCCAGCTCCCACTAGATGGACGCTCCAACGCCCGAGATTCTTCAATAGTCACTGAACGGATTCCAAAACACCCAATGAGCTAAAACTCACCCTAGCACCACCCTACCACCCTATAGAAGAATAAAAGAAGAATGGACTCCCGTACTAGGGAAAATGGTCCACTTTACAATGATATAGAATGATGTAGAAGAATAATATATACTAGACCATAACCCCAACTTTGATACAACCGCCTAATGATGATCCTAGACCTCCCAACACTGCCTCTTCAACCCTTGGAAGATAGACACTATTACAATTTGTACAATAATGTATTTATAATGACTAAGTACAATGATACCTTTACAATGATTGTATGCAGTGCTGCCCACTTGAAGACTTCATATGATGAACTTCTTGCTGCTGTTATGCACATTGGTTGCTGCTCTTGTCATGCTACCCTCTTCTCCACCTTGCTTTGCTTTTCTGTCGTAGAAATTCTGGTCCTTTGCAACCCTTGACAACACATGATCTAGCTTTTTCTTGCATTCTAGGAGCTCGATATTGAATCTAGTGTATCTCTGTCATTTCAAGTCCTCAATATTTGATTTTTGGTCCTGTAGTAGTCCTCTAATTCATCTTTCCAATTCCATAGGTCTGACCCAATTTTGATTCTTGAAGAGAGAGTTATACCCAATCTCTCACAATGCCCTAATTATGGACTATTTCATCAAAGCGCACTTGTATGGCGTGCAACGTGTCACTGTTTCTTAATTTGTTTCTAAAATTGATAGAGAGAAAATTACATACTGTGCACTATCTGTCACCTTTTACGTAATTCCAATCCGATACTCAGAGAGAGAGTTATGACGAATTTACCAAGGTCACTTCTTTGAGATGAATTTCAGGAGCCTGCAAAAACCCTTACTTCCACAGATCATATCTCCAAAAATATTGCGTAACTTGATCTGAAATTTTTACTGCAGCTTCCTCAGGATTTTGGCTTTGCCTCATAACAAATTCATCTTCCGATCCTTCGTATAAAAAAATTTAGAGCAAAAATTCCACAATGACCTGTTTTAGATGGCCGAATCCCATGCATAAGGAGGAAATGAAGATCACAATTTATATGAATGATTAAGTTGAGAGGGGCTTTAACAAGTGAAAGTCGGAGGGATTTTAGAAGCATAAAAAATATTAATTATGAATTTTCAATGACCCATGCCCCAACCCCATGGGGTTTTAGCCCACTAACTGGGGGTACAAACTTCAAACATGAATATCTCTCAAACCGTGAAGAATTACATGGCGTGCCATATATCAACGAAAAAATATTGACAAGTAGAAACCATAAAAAGAATTATTGACCCAGAATATATTAATTTGGTAGGTCAAAATTCCCATGCAATATTGGGTTAGCCCCTGGTGCTGCTTGGGTTGACATCAATGACAACCGCTGATCAACAATATCCCCCTTTGGCATTGATGGCAACACAAGTACTCCCCCTGCGATCATGACACCTCTTCCTACAAAATTCTCTCCCCCTTTGACATCAATGGAAAAGGGTAACTCCCCCTGAAACACAACCATCCTGCGGACCTGTACACACTTCCACTCCCGCTGACACACAATCGTCCTGCAGACCTATACACACTTCCACTCCCCCTGGCACACAACTGTCCTGCAGACCTGTAATCTAATGAGAACTTGGGAGAATCCCAAGATTTTGACGAAGATATTCAAATGCTTCACGAGGTAAAGGTTTAGTGAAGATATCAGCAATTTGTTCTTTTGTACAAACATACTCAAGTTTGATATTCTTTTCAGCGACTTGTTATCTAACAAAATTATATTTGATTGGAATGTGTTTTGTTTTTGAATGCATGACATGATTCTTGGAGATGCTGATGGCACTAGTGTTGTCACAAAATATGGGAATAGGCTCACTGAATTGTACTTGAATATCTTGAAAAGTTTGTTTCATCCAAAGGACTTGAGTACAACATGATGCTGCTGCAATGTATTTTGCTTCCACTGTAGATAACAAGATTGAAGTTTACTTTTTTCTCAACCATGATACGAGACAACCACCTAGATAGAATGCTGCTCCACTAGTACTCTTACGATCATCAACGCTTCCTGCCCAATCTGCATCTGTAAAGGCTTGAATAATGAGATTGTTACCCTTGGGATACCACAAGCCATATTCTTCTGTGCCCTTTAGATATCGAAGAATTCTTTTGACGACAATAATATGTGATTATTTGGGTGCTGCTTGGAATCTTGCTTCTTGTCCAACTGCTTGCATAACATATGGCCGAGAGGATGTTACATATAGAAGACTACCAATCATAGATCTGTACAACTTCTGATCCACGTCCTTATATGAGTCGTCTATGCTCAATTTGCAACTTGTTACCATTGGAGTAAGGACGGGTTTGCAATCTTCCATTTTGAATTTCTTGAGCATTTCCTTGATGTACTTGGCTTGGCATATAATTATTCCTTTCTCTTGCTGAGATATTTGAAGCCCTAAGAAGTATGTCAGCTCACCATTTAAAGACATCTCAAACTCACTTTGCATCTTTGTAGAAAAGTTCTTACTTAGTCGATCATCATTGCTACCAAATATTATATCATCCACATATACCTCAACAATTGTTAAATTATCTTTATCTATTTGTACATAAAGATTGCTATCAACAGTACCTTTCTTGAACCCTTGTTGATGTAGATATACATCAAGACGAGCATACCATGCTCTGGGAGCCTGTTTGAGACCATATAGAGCCTTCTTTAACCTGCAGACATAGTCTTCTTTTTTTGATAGTAGAAAACCTTCAGGTTGTTCGATGTAAACTTCTTCTTCTAATTCTCCATTCAGAAATGCTGACTTAACATCCATTTGGTAGACTATGATTTTTCTTGAACATGCATAGGCAAGAAACATTCGGATGGCTTCCATTCTGGCAACTGGTGCAAATGTTTCGTCGAAATCAATTCCTTCCACTTGTGCATAACCTTTACAAACCAATCTTGCCTTGTTTCTGGTAACCTGCCCATCTTCATTCAATTTGTTTTTGAAAACCCATTTAGTCCCAATGACAATTTTATCTTTTGGTCGTGGAACTAATTCCCAGGTGTTATTCTTCTCAATTTGATCCAATTCTTCATTCATAGCTGCTACCCAATGTTCATTTTGGTTGGCTTCCTCAAAACTACTAGGCTCAAAGGTTGCTAGAAAAGAAACGTGAGCTTGTTGTGATGAACGAAGCTGTCGACCTTCATTTATGTCACCAATGATTTGATTTGATGGACGGTTCTTTTGAATCCACTCTTTTGTTCTCCTTGGAGGAGCTTCTTGTTGTTGTTCTGGTATATCTTGATGATCATTGTTTACTTCTTCCTCGTTGATAGTTGCTTCTTGTTCTACAATTTTATCTGTGTCTTTTTCAGCCTCTGTCTCAAGTTTCAAAGATTCTATATCCTCATCATTACTTGCTAGAACACCATCTTCGTCAAATGTAACATTTATGCTCTCCACTATCTGTTTTCGTCTTAGATTATAGCATTTATAGGCCTTTCTTTTGCGTGAGTAACCAACAAAGATACCTTCATCAACACGTGATTCAAACTTACCCAAATTTTTATCTTCTCTTTTTATATAACATTTTCTTCCGAAGATTATGAAATATTTTAAATTGGCTGGTTTTCCTTTCCATAATTCATATGGAGTCTTGTTGCAATTATTTCTAAGAAGACTTTGGTTGATAATGAAGACTGCCATATCAATTGCTTGAACCCAGAATTTTTCATCCAATTTTGAGTCTTTCAACATTGTTCTACCCATTTCCTGTATAGTTCTATTATTTCTTTCAGCAACTCCATTTTGCTGAGGTGTTCGTGCTGTTGAAAATTTCCTTTTTATTCCATTTTCGTCACAGTATTGCTGAAATAATTTGGAAGTGAATTCTCCACCATTATCAGATCTTAAACACTTTATTTTCAAATCAGTTTCATTTTCAACCAACTCCTTGTAGATCTTAAAGCACTCAAATGCTTTATATTTTTTCTTTAGGAAACTGACAGTTGTCATCCTGGTATAGTCATCTATCATTAACATGAAATATAATTCTCCATCTAAGCCTTTTGTTCTCACAGGACCACATAGATCAGTATGTATCAATTCCAATGGATGTGATGAAAAGTGTTCTTTTGTTTTAAATTGTACTTTTGTCTGCTTGCCATGCTGACATGCCTCACATAGTGTGTTGGAAGGTTTTGAGATTTTCGGCATTTCTCGTACTTCTTCCTTTTTGCTTATCTTGACAAGATTGTCAAAGTTTATGTGACCCATTCGTTTGTGCCATAACCAAATTTCATCTTCTTTAGCTAGTAGACATGCTTTAGTTGCTTCATCCAGAACATATATGTCGTTTGGAGCTCGACTTGTTGTAGCCACAATTTTACCATACCTGCCTTTCTTGATTTCACATTTTGTGGAGTTGAATAGCATTGTGTGTCCTTGATCACACATTTGTCCAACACTGAGTAGATTGTGATTCATGTTTTCGACCAATAGAACATTCTTGGCTATAGCATCTTTGCTTCCAAGAGTGATGGTACCTGATCCTATAACATTTGAAGATCCATCATTTCCAAAGGATATGGTTCCATCCTTCTTCTCTTTCAGAGATACAAATTTCCTTCTATCTCCAGTCATATGCGTTGAGCAACTGCTGTCAACATACCACACATATTTATTTTTTTGAGCCTTGAGAGCGAGAGCACAATTATCAGTCTTCTTCTTCTTCCATGTTCGTTCATTCTGTGGCTTCGAAGATTCTTCTGGAGGATTTTCAAGTCTGCAGTCTCTGGCTATGTGTCCAAAGTTCTGACATTTGTAACATTCCATATTATTTCTTAAATTTTCAAATCTATTAATGTTTCGTTGAGCCTTGGGAGGTTCATATTTGAAGAATCTCTTGGAATTGTATTGGTTCATAGGGTACGTGCGACATTCTACAGCTTTATGACCAAATTTTCCACATGAATAACAATAGCCATGAAAATTATGTTGGTACCTGGATGAAAATCTTCGTCGAGGAATCGTCTTCCAAGGATGTGCTTGCGAATCTTGTCCAATGAAGTCTTCATGTATGTCAGATCTCATAGGTTCATTGTATTTTGTTGTAGAAGGTCCTGCTTCTTCTTCTTTGTAATCGAGGCCAGTTCTGTCATTGTAAGATCGTTGATTTTTTATGAGTTCTTCCAATGTTCTTGAGCTGTTGGCATAGTTTTGGACAATTTTTCCCTTCTTCACTTCCTTACGCAGCGAGACTACTTCGGCTTCTAATGCTTCCCTTTATTGGTTGCTTTCTTCCAACTTCTTTTGAAGTGACTCTTCAATACATTTGTGTTCTTCAACCTCAATTTTGAGACTTTGAACTTGTTCTTCAAGAGTGTTGGAACGGATCTTCTCAGCATTGAGCTCTTTTATAAGCTTGATTGCCTCCTCATAAAATTATTCTATGGTCAACCCTTCTTCTTCATTGTTTGATGCTTCTTGTTTATTGTGCTTGGCCATAAACAATACTTCGTCATTGGATTCTTCGTTGCTGTCACTTTCTTCATCGGATGAGGAGCTATCTTCTTTATAGAGAAAGTTCCTTTTGGATCCTTTATTTTTGCCTTGCTTGTTGAATTTCTTAAAGCCTTTCTTTCCTTTTGAGTTGCCATCACTTTTGTTTGGAAATTTTGCTACGAAATGCCCAACCTCACCACAACCGAAACATATCAATGGAAGTTTACCTTTGAATTTTCCCTTACCAGGTTTTAGTTTTCTCGTAAAGTAAGCATATTCTTCATCTGAAAGACCTTCTCCATCATCTCCCTTTTCTTCACACTTGCAGGTGCATGTCATTTCAATTGAAGGTTGTTTGTCCTTATTGGTTTGCTTAGATGCAACAAACGCAATTTCTAGATTTGAAGTACCCTTTTCTTCATCAAGTCTCATTTCATATGCTATGAGAACTCCATGTAATTCTTCCTTGCTGAGTTTGTCCAGATTTGCACTGTATTCTAAGACCGATACCTTTGGGTTGAATCTCCCTGGTAACGTTCTAAGAATATTCCGTATAATAGTCTTCTTGTCAACTGGCTCTCCCAATCCTTCCAGAGTATTGGTTATTTCATCAACGTATTGGAAGTATGCAGCAATGTTGCAATCTTCTTTCATTTTGAGTTGCTCAAATTTTGCTCTATAGATTTGAAGCTTTGCTTCTTTGACATTTGAGTCACCTGCATATATATTCTCAAGCTTGTCCCATACATTTTTGACGGTTTTACAACCAAACACCTTATGATAAGCAGATTCAATAAGTCCACTAATAATAATATTCTTTTCTTTTGCATCATTTGCCAAATTCTTCTTACCTTGTTCATCCACGGTTGATGTAAATCCATTTTGAACAGTGTCCCATACTTCATAACCTTGTGCCAAGAGATATACCTCCATTCTTCCTTTCCAAAGTGTATAATTATTTTCATTGAATAGAGGTACACCATTCTTGGTATGCTCCATGACCTCCTTCCAGCTATTAAACTGTTATTGAAGGAACCAAGCTCTGAAACGAATTGTTGGAAACACTGAGAGGGGGGGGAGGGTGAATCAGTATTCCTTTAATTAGAGCATTAGTTAATCTTCAATTATTATCAGTGTTTGTACAATGATAGTAGCAAACAAGAGGAACACAAATGCACACATTTTTTAAGGTGGAAACCCACTCCGGGACAAAAACCACCTAATGCTTTTCTAATAATTCTTTAATATTCAACTTCAATTGAAAATAAAGCTCCAACTTCCTAGAATCTAGAAAAGCATTCTTCTCCAGCTCCCACTGGATGGATGCTCCAACACCCAAGATTCTTCAGTAGTCAACTGAACGGATGCCCCAACACCCAATGAGCTACAACTCACCCTACCACCACCCTACCACCCTATAGAAGAATAAAAGAAGAATGGACTCCCGTACCAGGGAAAATGGTCCACTTTACAATGATATAGAATGATGTAGAAGAAAAATATATACTAGACCATAACCCCAACTTTGATACAACCACCTAATGATGATCCTAGACCTCCCAACACTGCCTCTTCAACCCTTGGCAGATAGACACTAGTACAATTTGTACAATAATGTATTTACAATGACTAAGTACAATGATACCTTTACAATGATTGTATGCAGTGCTGCCCACTTGAAGACTTCATATGATGAACTTCTTGCTGCTGTTACGCACCTTGGTTGCTGCTCTTGTCATGCTACCCTCTTCTGCACCTTGCTTTGCTTTTCTGTCGTAGAAATTCTGGTCCTTTGCAACCCTTGACAACACATGATCTATATTTTTCTTGCCTTCTAGGAGCTCGATATTGAATCTGGTGCATCTCTGTCATTCTAGATCCTCAATATCTAATTTTTAGTCCTGTAGTAGTCCTCTGAGTCATCTTTCCAATGCCATAGGTTTGACCCAATTTGGATTCTTGAAGAGAAATTTATACCCAATCTCTCACAATTCCCTAATTATGGACTGTTTCAGCAGAGGGAACTTGTACGACGTGCCACGTGTCACTGTT